>JAJHSJ010000003.1:55267184-55867184 GCA_021015155.1 Magnolia officinalis
GAATTGCTTGGGAAGACTTGGATGTATGGAGCTTGGGAGAGTAGAGATAGAATGAGGGAAAGAGAAAAAAAATATTAAAGGGATGGGTGATGTGGTGGTTGTAATGAAGAGGTATGGGTTTGTTTGGGTTTTTTTTAATTTTTTTTTAATTTTTTTTATTTATTTTTTTTGTAAAAGAGGGATGGTGAGGGGAGAGAGAGTTGACTTAAGGGAAAAGGAGGGATGGGTTGGTTGTACTTGGGGTAAGGTGTGACTTGACTTGTACTTGACATTGTTTGATTGATTGATTGATGGGACATGACGTAGAAATTCCCTCGAAATTCGTAACGCGCGGTGTTTCTTCAGAACGAACGCTGGTCCACATCTCCTGGCCTGGGTATTGGTTCGGTGCACGAGTCGAGGCATTAGAACCATGGCGACGGCGCGGTCGCTAAGGTACAAGTTTCATTTCGAGCCAACTTCGGTATGCGGGACTCGGCTTAGGATCGCGCGTAAATGTCGGATACGGGTCAAGGATTGCCGGAATTCGATTGGAAGGACTGCGGAAGCTAATGGAACGGTACGGACTAGGATACGGGCCTTACAACGTGGTCGGTTGGGAAGGGGTGTGACCTTACCCGCCTGAGTGAGGGGGTAATATTTAGGTTGAGTTTGACCAGCTTGAGGAATGGGTCCGCTATCTACATGTCGGGCCCGATATTGGCAGGCGGATAGTGAGGTCTCTTTCACTTACCCAGTTGTGCGCTCGGATAGGGGTGACAAGTTGGCGTAAAATATAATAGACCCCGGTGATGATCCCAGAGATGTATGGTACTGATATGTGGACTTATTGAGCAGGAGTTGTATATTCACTCATTCATTCACTATCCACTCGAGCTGGTGGTGCATAAATATTTGTTATGTGTACCTTCATAATGGCCAGGATTTTGGTTGGGGCGTGCGACTAACCTGAGATCATGAGTTTACCACATTGAGTCTGACTATCCAAATTTAGGTATGGGACTGGTTTGGATAGAAGTCCCTTATGGTGAACCCCGTAGCCCGCAATACTACGTACTATCATCTCGACTTCACACTCTAGCTTGGTCATTTCATTCCCATTGCATATTACATTACATCCGCAGCTTATGGCATTTTGGGTTGCTATGTTTCTGCACTTTATGGCCTAGACGGACTTAACGGGATTTGCATATTGTATTACATCATCGGCATCCGCAATATCTGATATTTGGCTCTTTATGATTCCGCATTTGTATAGTCGATCTGCATTGCGTATTCCGATATTGAATGATTTATAGACTTACCTGTATGTTTTCGATTACTCTGATATCGAATGATTCATGATCTTGCCAATATTTTCGATATGTATGATTATGGTATTGTATTTGTGTGCTTGTCACTTATCTTGTACACACACTTTCACCACCCTCTAAGCTTTCTATAAGCTTATGCACGATAGATGCGTGCATGTGGCGTTAGGTTTCCGCAGAGTGGAGCTTGGACCACGCAACGTCTTCTGGAGTTTTGATTTTTGATATATGTAGTTCTCTTTTAGCATTGTATTCAAATGTTTATATTAGTGGATATGTGATGATGTTGTTGCCTTTGTGATTTGGGTATACTTGCGGTTATGCTTCTTAAAAGATAAATGTACGTTGGAAAATCCTCCTTGTAGGATCTCAGGATTGGAACCTGGTATATGGGAACTGGGAGCCGATAATGGGGTACTACGGAGGCTGTCGGCATCGGATTCGACGATCGAGAATTTTGTGAGCCCGGGTTTCCGAGTTTGGGGCGTGACAGAATGAAAAATTCTGAAATGAATCTAAAAGGAAGAAATTAAAAAAAAAGGACCATCGATATAAAATAAAAAACTGGAAAAAGGAGATGGGGATAAGTTTGGAATCAACACTTGAGTTTTTAACTACTCTTGATATGATGAAAATGGGTAACGTTATGAAATGATAGTATTCTCATGGGAAATAATTTGACTTTCACTGAGCACATTGAAAAACATGTTATAAGAACTTATGTTGTAAAAAAATTGATAAAGAACTGATTTGATTAACAGCTAATATGATTCGGCTCTAGGTTTTCAAAGTCCCACTTTCTCATCTTAATTCTACTCATACTCAATTGTACAAAAGATTGTTTTCTGAAAAAGGTTTGAACATTGAGAATTGAGGTTCGCTTCATGCATGTTTTGCTCGTGACTAGCAAAATGCTAGTTGGGGAGTGTGTTGAGTGTCAAATATTGCATATTCTCCCCTATTTATATCTTGGTTTTAAGAACATGATACTGCTTAATGGTATATTTTATACATGTGTGTTGCAAGGTGAATATGAGAGATTGGATTGAAAACAATGCTAAAAGCATGAATTTGATACTTAAGAATTACCTAGGCAAAGGAAGGATCTTAGAAGACTAAGAATGAAGAATTCACATGCCAAAGATCCAAAGAAACCAAGTACAAAAGCTGAAGAAAGGACTTAAAAGATCACATAATCTGTAGTAGAAAATAGACAGATTCAGTCCGACTGAACTTGTACAAAATAGTCCAGCGACAAATGATGAAATTCATAAATTAATTCGGTTCGGCTGACAACTTAAGGTCGGTTCGACCGAACCCAGATCGGTGCGACCGAAATCGGGCAACTGCTGAAATAGAATCCTTTCCAAATTCGGACTCGAATTCGAATTTAACTTCGGTCCAACCAAAGTTAACTTTAATCCGATTGATGCGTAACGCGACTGTGTAAATTAAGGCAGTTTCGCGATCGGATTGCGAAAATTCCAAGTCGGTGCGTAAGGTGGATCTTCACAACTATAAATACGAGTCCCTAGGGCATTCCTAAGGATCATCTAGGGTTTAAGGAGTGAAGCAAAAGGGTGGAGAGCTGTTGACAAGAGTTTTCTTCTTCTTCCTTAGTTTGTTTTTATATTTTATTTAAGAGTTCTTAGTTCAATCATATCTATAGTTAGGTAAATCTTTTGGTTAGGGCTAAGAGGTGAAGCATGTCGCGTGATTGGGATGTTTACTTTGTTTTGATTCATGTTTATGTTGAACTTCATTAATTTCTAGTTGATTTTAAAGAATACTTTTAATTTTCAATGGGTTATTGTGACTCAAATTACAATAGACGTTGCGATAACTTTGATCATCTTCTTTTCTTATTTGAGAGTGTTGGATTGGTAAATCTTGTTGTTTGCCATCGTCTCTGGGCATGGTTAGGTGATGGAATCCCTTCCAATCTCCACAATTCTCCTCCATTGAGGCTAGATCAATGAGAAGTTCAAAGATTTGATCATCTTTTTTCTTCTAATTGGATAAGATATGACTCTGATTCCAATTGGATCTCTTGAATTAAGTAAGGTAGCATCCCAATCGCTACAAGTGGATCCTTGGCACCCTAGTTCCCACCTTTAAATTCACAAGTTTTCATCAAATCCTTCACAATTACTATTCCAATTATTTCAGATTTAGATTTACATCTTCTTCTAGTTCTATTTCTAGTTACTTTCAGAAACGTACGAGTTTAGTCCCTATGGATTCGACCTCGGTCTCACCGAGATTATTACTACATCGTGACCCTACACTTGGGGTTGTGAACACAAGCCGTGTTAATGGCTTGAGTCAACAATTCCTTGCCCAACACAACATTACTAATCCATCTCCAAGAGTTTCCAACTCATTCGCTCAGCCACACTGTTCTTCTCTAGTGTGTGGCGCACTATTTTGTGCCTTACAATCCCTTCATGTTTACAATACTTATTGAATTTCTCACCATTATCTTTTCTAAATACTTTCACATTTCATCCTGTTTGTTTTTCCACCATCACCTTCCATTGTTTGAAGTTGGTGAAAACATTAGATTTATTTGTCATAAAATAAACTCATACTTTCCTGGAATAGTCGTCAATGAAGGTTACAAACTATGACGACCCTCCTATAAAAACTACGAGCATAGACCCCCGGCCCATACATCAGATTATACATAATCAAGAATTCCCATACAAACATGTTTACCACAATACAATGCTCCCATATACTAAAATCAATATTTTTAAAAATTGGAATTAAATAACGGTTAAAAAGTACATTCATGTTCCGCTCGCTCATATGGCCCAAATGTGCATGCCACATACGTGCAGACATGGAATCTGATACAGATGTTGCAGTTCCATCTGATGGAGTGCTGCTGATCAACTTGTTAAGGTTCCCATTCCTCTGTGCCTTTACGACTATAAGTGGCCCCTTTTGAAACTTTAAGTACAAGATTATACCTGGTAAATTTGCACCCAAGTGCCTCGAGTGCTCCAAGAGATATCAGACTCTTGCTCAGCTAAGGAACGTGTCTCACCTCGCTCAAGATGCACTCCATGCCATCAAACATCTTAATATACACTGATCCAACACCAGCTATTTTACAGGCATTATAATTGTTCATAAAGACTTGGCTACTATTGCACTCATTGTAATTGGTGAACCAACTTTGATGAGGGGTCATGTGGTATAAAGCCCCCGTATCCAAAATCCATTCTTCGTCAAAGTACCCAGATCATGATGCAGTCATCATGTCACTACCATTCATCTCCTCACTGAATTACACTGTGTTGGCCTCCCTAGAAGAACCTTCTAAATTCTCTTTTCTTGCCATAGGATTCTAACAATCCTTATTCATGTACCCGGATATCCCACAATTTCAACACTTTAACTTGCTTTTTCCCTACCCTTTATAAATGTTATGTTTTCTAGCTCCTATGATTGTCAAATTTTGTAGTGCCAAAACCTCTCGGAATCTGTATCTTGTGTAGCTCATCTACATATTCAAGATCACGTAATTTATGTATAAGAACAAAGGTCTTTACCTCAAGAACTTCAAATGCAAGAACAAGAGATTCACAAGTTCAAGTACAACATCAAGTGATAGTTCAAGGTTTGAAGCTTCACAGTTCTTCAAGTTCAGGCTTCAAAGTACTTCAAGATGTCAAGCTTCAAGTACTTCAAGATCAATTATCAGCTGAAGCAAATGATGATTCAATGTTCAAATATCACTTAAAAGGTATAGAAGACTCTAGATTGACCATAGGTTAGGTCATATTGATTGAATACTTAAATTGGGTCACTATATACTTCTCTAGGCTGTTTCTCGACTAGTCTTAGCATATGTTCGACTAGTCCTAGTACTGGCTCGACCAGTCCAAGAAATTCCTCGACTAATCAAAGGTTTGTTACTAATTTTCGAGATTTTTTGTTAGATCTTCGACCAGTCCTGGAGACTGCTCGACCAGTCGAGTGAATAGTACTTGACCAGTCAAGCAGGCTCGACTCAAAGTCCAGCAACTAAATTGGGTCCCACACGACCAGTCGAGTGCAAGGTTCGACCGGTCGTGTAGGCCACTCGACCAGTCGTGGAACGGTTTTATCTTATCGCGCCCGAAATTTCAAAAATTTGTTGGTCCTTCGACCAGTTGAGCTGTCCCCTCGACCAGTCGAGTGAAAAGTTTTTACACTTATAAATAGAGCATGATTTTCAGAGTTTTTCATTCAATTCAAGTAAAATCAAGACACCACTCTGAGAGATAAGTTTGTGATATTCTTAAGCTATTTAGTGTTCATTTAATATTCTCTTTAATTAGATTTTTGCATTTAATTTTGAGATTCTACATTCCAATCTTATTTGAAGAAGGGATTTTTAATTTTCCCCTTTCTTGGAATCAAAATCAAATCAAGCAAGCCCAAGGTGATTTAATATAAAATTCAATTAGAACTTAGAACCTTTTCATAAGTGAGTGTGAACATTGAACATCTATGTTGAACATCTACTTCGAATTGGTTCTATCGGGCTTCATCAAAGGAGAATATCCAGATAAGTATTTTAGAATTTCTGTTTTTGGTTTTATTGAGATTGTGCCAGGAAAAATCTTTCTTTTTTGGTTTGTCTGAGGTGATCCAGGAAACTCAGAGTGTGGGGTTTTCGAATTGTGTAAGCCCACTTGGAAGACACAATTGTGAAGGTTTTAGGTGAACCTTGAAAAACCTATTGCATAGTGAATGCTAATATCCACTGTGTGAGGATATTGGGAGTGGAGTAGTTGTGTGGCTATTTTTCTAAATAGTTGGTGTACACACAAGCAAACCACTATAATTTGTGGTCTTGTGGTGATTGATTGATTGTGGCTTTCTGTGAATGTTGTAATTTCCTTTTATGCATTTGTGGAAGAATGTTGTAATCTTTTTATGCAAGTGTGGGAATGTTGTAATAGCTTAGTTTAATTCTTTGCTATTTTAGTTCTTTATTCCTCTGTATCAGTTTGAGATTTTGATACACAGACTTTTCTAGGAATCAGGTTGTCCTACCATAAACCATTGGTTTTTGGTTTAAGGTTGTCCTTAGAACAACATCTGTATCAACCTCTCAAGAATTGTACATTTGAGGTTGCTTTTCATTTCTGCTTTGTGGGATTGTTTATTGCTATCATTATTTATATTTGTTTAAATTCCGCATTTTATTTTTAATTTGGCATAGTCCTATTCACCCCCCCTCTAAGACTCTTAGCTCGACCTTTTCAAGTGGTATCAGAGACTAATAGCTCGCTTTTTTTTTTTTTTTTTAGATTAATTTCCTAAGCTAATCGATCTGAGTTTTTTAAGATGTCAAATTTTGATAGCCTTTCAGTCACTAAGCCTCTACCATTTGATGGCTCCAATTCTGCCTATTGGAAAGCCAAAATGAGGATTTTCTTAAAATCCATGGATGAGAGTGTGTGGCAAGCCACAGTGACCAATTGGACCCCTCCTACCACTAAAGTGACTGATACTGATGGATCTAAAACGATAAAAGTCTCACCTTATTTTTCTTGGTCCGCTCTTCAGAAAAGTGAGAGTAGTACCAATGCAAAGGCTTTAAATGCAATCACTTGTGCACTATCACCGAATGAATTCAAGAGAATTATATCATGTGATACTACAAAGCAAGCTTGGGATATTTTAGAAATGACACACGAGGGAACAACACTTGTCAAGAAATCTAAAGTACAAATCCTCACAACCAAATTTGAGAAAATATGTATGTAAGAAAGTGACACTTTCATGGACTTCTATATATGATTGAATGACATTGTCAACTCTATGTGGGGTCTTTGTGATAGAATCCCAGAAAGTAAAGTCTATGCAAAGATACTGCATTCATTGCCTGAACGGTTCAATTCAAAGGTGACTGCAATCCAGGAACTTCGTGATACGGATAATATGAGGGTAGAAGAATTGGTTGGTTCTTTACAAACCTATGAGTTAAACTTTAAAGCTCCTAAAGGTAAATCTATCGCCCTTAAGTCTTCTAAAAATATGATCATTTTACCTAAAAAGTTTTATAAGATTTTCAAAAGTAAAAAGAGGGTTAATTTGTAAAAACCTATTAAAAAGAAAAAATCTAGATCTAAAACTTGGAAATCTTTAAAAGACAGCCAATGTTACAACTGCCATGAATATGGGTATCTAGCTAACAAATGTCCTGAAAAGGACAAACCTAAAAAGAAAGGTATGTTGGCTACATGGGATGAATCTTCCTGCTTTGAAGCTTCTTCTGAGTCAGAAGATTCTGAAACCGGGTCGAGTAATAATGTTAAAGCCCTAATGACTCTAGTCAAGTTCACTTTTTCAGATAACAATGATACAACCAGTGAAGAAAATTTGAATAGTGATCATGAAAATAAAGAAGATCTTCAAGATGCTTATGATGCCCTATAGAAGGAAAGTTGCAAAGTTGCTATAAATCTTAAACTTCAAAAAGAAAAGTTTTCAAAACTAAAAGAAAATTTTGATAATCTAGTCTTATAAAAATCACACATTTCAGATTTCTTTGAAAAGACTAAGTGTGACTTAGATTTCAAAACCTCCCTAGTTGAAAACCTAAAATCGAAAAAATGAAAAACTAAAACTAGAAGTCTCTTCACTTTTGAGTTTAAAAGACACATGAAGGTATGCCCAAGGTGATCTCAAGTTAGAAAAACTCTTATCCGGATCCAAAAAATGTGTCGATCGATCTGGATTGGGCTACGACAAAAGTATTCCTCCCATACATAAGAATACTCCACCCAAATTTGTGAAAGGGGGAGTCTTCAAACTCAAAAGGGAAAAGTCTGAATCAAAATTATTTTAAAAATGCTAAGACTTTTCAAACCTTAAAAGCTAAAAGTAACCATATCAACTCTAAAAATCAAAATCAAAACCCTTTAGCTGAGAAAATTGTTGACTTACTTAAGGAGCTCTTAAAATCTAACTCAATGGGTCGATCTTATAACAACTATAAACATAAGAAGACCAACTATACTCCTAAACCCAAAACTGTAAAGAAATGAGTTTATAAGGTTACTTCTTTGGTTGTCCACACCGTTTTCAAAGCTTCGAGTCATTCAAAGTGGTACCTAGACAGTGGATGCTCTAGACACATGACAGGTGACAAAGGACTGTTCACCAATCTTAAATACATGACTGATGGTTCAATCACATTCGGTGATGGTAGCAACTGTAGAATTGTTGGCCAAGGTACAGTTCAACTCTTTAACCTCCCTCTATTTGAGAATGTTTTATACGTAGAAGGGTTAAAACAAAATTTATTAAGTATATCTCAAATATACGATAATAATCATAGTGTAAAATTTACTAACTAAGGGAGTGAAATTTTAAATAAAAATAGTTCTGTAATATTAACCGGTCGTAGAACTTCTGAAAACTGCTACATTGTTTATGATTCAAGCTCATCTAATCTATCGTGTTACATGGTCCATATTGATGAATCTGAATTATGGCATAAACACCTCAGACTTGTACACTACCACAACTTGTATAGATTGAGCAAAAGAAAGTTGGTAAGAGGTTTACCCAAAATACAGTAAGTAGACAAAATATGTGGCGAATGCCAGATTGACAAACAAACCAGGAGTACTCATAAAAAGGTGAACTCCAATGCCACATCTAAACCACTCGAACTTCTCCACATGGATCTCATTGGACCAACTAGAACGGAGAGTCGAGGTGGCAAGAAGTACATTCTGGTAATAGTAGATGACTTTACCAGATATACCTGGGTAGTCTTCTTGAGAGAGAAATCAGAAACTCTCGATAAAGTAAAGAGGGTACTTAAACATATTCAAACGGAAAAAGAATCACAAGTCTCTAAGATCCATAGTGATCATGGTTCGGAATTTGAAAATAACAGTTTTGAGAAATTTTATAGTGATCAGGGAATATCACATGAATATTCTGCGCCCAAAACACCACAACAAAATGGTATAGTGAAAAGGAAAAACAAAGTGCTTCAAGAAATGACAAATGTAATGCTAAATAGTATGAAGCTTCCTAAAAATCTTTGGGCTGAAGCCGTTAATACAGCTTGCTATATAATTAACCGCGTTTATACTAGAAAATCAAACGGTAAAATAACTTATGAAATGTGGTTTGATAAGAAGCCTACTTTCAAACACATTCGAGTTTTTGGCAGCAAGTGCTACATCTTACGTGACCGAGAAAATCTGGGTAAGTTTAACACCAAAAGTGATGAAGAGATATTTTTAGGGTATGATCTAAATAGTCGAGCATATCGGATTCTTAACAAGAGGACTGGTGTAATTCACGAGTCCATTAATGTGGTTATATACGTTCACTTGAATACCCCTGTCTCAAGTTCAGAAAATGATGAAGTCCTTTTAATTGATAAGCCAGACTCTTCATCAAGTCAAAATAACACTGAACTGAGGACAGTTAAAAACCATCCTTCTAATCAAATTCTTGGAAACCCTCTCACTGGTGTGCGCATTCATAGACAACTTGAAGATATGTGTAACTACGTGTGCTTTACATCTCAGATAAAACCGACTAACGTAAAAGAAGCTCTTACTAACGAAAACTGGATTGTAAAGATGCAAGAAGAGTTCAATCAGTTCATAAGAAATGATGTGTTGTACTTAGTTCCAAGACCAAAAGATAAACACATTATCGGAACAAAATGGATTTTTAAAAATAAGTCTGATGAACTTGGTAATATTATTACAAACAAGGCTAGGCTGGTTGTACAAGGGTACACTCAAATTGAAGGCATCGATGATGATGAGGCCTTTGCCCCAGTAGCTCGTCTTGAATCAATCAGACTATTTATATCCATTGCTTGCTTTAGAAAGTTCAAAATATACCAAATGGATGTAAAGAGTGCATTCTTAAATGGTGATTTGCATGAAGAAGTGTATGTTGAACAACCAACGGGTTTTGAAGACCCTAAGCATGCTAATCATGTCTACCACCTGAAAAAGGCACTCTATGGTTTGAAACAAGCTCCCAGGGCATGGTAAGAAAAGTTGACTAAGTTTTTACTAAGTCATAACTTTATAATGGGATGTGTTGATAAGACTTTGTTTGTAAAGAAACATAATGATCACATTCTAATAGTGCAAATCTATGTTGATGATATTATCTATGGATCTACCTTTGCTAACATGACTGTTGAGTTTGCAGATCTTATGAAGTCTAAATTTGAAATGAGCATGGTTGGAAAACTAAACTATTTCCTAGGGTTACAAGTCAAACAGCTACTTGATGGTTTCTTTATCTCTCAAACCAAATATGCTCTGAACTTAGTTAAAAAGTTCGGATTTGAGAGTGGGAAAAATTTTGTTACTCCAATGAGTACTACCCTAAAACTCTTTAAGGATTCAACAAGTAAAAGTGTGGATCCTAAGTTGTATCGCAGTATGATTGGTAGTTTACTCTATTTAACTGCGAGCCGACTTGATATTGCTTTTAGCGTAGGAATTTATGCTAAATATCAATCTGACCCTAAAGAGTCACATCTAATTGTTGTTAAGCATATTTTGCGATATGTCGCTAGTTCAGCTAATCTTAGTCTCTGGTATCCACATGATACTAGTGTGCAATTAGCTAGTTACACGGATGCTTATTAGGTTGGTAACATTGATGATCATAAATCAACTAGCGGTGGTTGTTTCTATGTAGGGAACTGTTTAGTTTCTTGGCTAAGTAAGAAATAAAGTTTCGTATTGCTCTCAACAGCTGAGACTGAATATATTGCTGCTGGTAATGCATGCACTCAGCTTGTGTGGATGAAAAGAATGCTGAGCAATTACGGAATTGCGCAAGGGCAATTAATATCTCTAAAATCCAATTCAGCATTTACGAACCAAGCATATTGACATTAGATATCACTATATTCATGAATTAGTGGAAGAAAAAATAATTTCTTTGGGTTATATTCCAACCGAGATTCAACTAGCTGACATATTCACAAAATCGCTTGACAAAATCAGGTTTGCAAAATTGAAATTTGATCTTGGTATGTGCAATATGAATTGATGATTTATGTCTTTTGTATCATAATGTATATATTTTTATTTGAAAATTTTTTCAGAATTTAAAATTTATGAAAAACTGCAAATTTTCTGAGGTGCACGACCAGTCGAGTACATACTCGATCAGTCGTGGCACGACCGGTCGAGCATGTACTCGACCCATCATGAAACACGTGTTTGACCTTTTATTTGGGAAAAAAATCACTTTTTCTTCAATTGGGTCTTCTTCTCCAACGAGCCCTACCTCAACCGGTCGAACCCATCTTCGATTCCTCCATGGTTAGTGCGTTATTTTCGATTTTCTTGTAAATTCAAGTCATTCGCACTTCCTTTTCTTCATTTGTGTAGTTTATTTCATACTTTATGATTGTTTTGGGGGTTTTCTAACAAAAAAATATGATCTTATAGAAACCCTTCTTGCCTCTTTTGCAATCTCTTTATTCCTTTCTTTATTGCAAATGGAGGGTAGAACTAAGAAGAAAGTATCTTGTGGTCCTTCTTCATCTCGTTCGGCTCCTATCACGGTGCACCACCTTCGGTTGCCTGAGGAAGATCCTAGTTATGTGAAGGATATTCGATTATGCAATGTGATAGCAAAACGAACTATTTATCCTGATCATTTGGTACCATTCGATGTTGTTCCTCTCCTTCAATCTATAGGATGGGATAACATATTGCATTGGAGTGGACCTGCATACCGCTCCATTGCATAGGCTATGTATGCTAGGATTATTGATTTTTCTACTGAGAATCTGACATTTACTATTACGACCAGAGAAGGTCCAGTTGATGTGGACCATCATCTTATTTCTGGGTTAATGGATATACTTGTCAATGACGAAGGTATTCCCATTAGTTCTCTTGTGGACAAACCTTCTAAATCTAAGAAGCGTATGCTCACTAGAGATTTATGTAATATAGATGCGGAATGGAGTAATGGGAATGCGCTCGCTTCCAAGTTTTTGTTACCCAAATACAGAATCCTTCATAGGATTTTCATTTCAAATGTCTATCCTCGATCTGGTAACAGAACCGAGCTTACTACATTCATGGTTCGTATTCTCCATTCTATCATTTCTGGAGTTTCTATATGTCTTCCTTCTCTGATTTGTCATAATATAATTCAGTTCCGTCTCCACCCAGGTCACAGTGACATACCCTTTGCTTATCTTATGACTGTGTTATCCACCCATAGTTTAGTGGTTATGCCTGTTGGGGAAGCTCCCATTCCTCATCTACCCTTCAACAATTCTAACATTAACAAGATGAATTTGAAGTTAACCCCAAGCCAAGTTGTTGGGGGTGCTAGTGGAGCTGCGGAAACACATGAAGAAGAAGGTGATTTGCCTCCAGATGATGTCAATATGGATGACATTTTTGATGAACTTGAATCTGATTCTACCGGTGATCCTGATTATCAGCCATCTTATTATGATGCGCGGTTGCGCTCACTTGAGGAGAAGGTTGAAGGTATGCATGTGTCCCAAGAAATACAATTCAAATATATGCGCAAATATCTTAGGCGCATTAACAAAGGACTTCATCAAATTGATCCATCCATACCTGCTCCTTCTTCTAGATCGAATTAATATTTTTAAGTATCTATTCTGTAATAACTTTTAAAACTTGAATTTCTCTTGTATTATGTGTTTGGACATGCTTGCTTATTATTGTGAACTTGGTTAGCTGGTTAACTTATTCATATCTTCTCTCATTACTCATTACTCTTCTATTTACTTTCTTATTTATCTTTCTTCCTTTATCATTTATTGCTTCTTTCCTTTGTCATATTGTGACAAAAAGGGGGAGAATTTTATCATATTGTGATAAATGTGTGAAGAATGTGGATAAGTAGTGCATTTTTTTTTACTATATGGTATTAAGGGGGATATTGATGAGTTTTGATGAGTATTGATGTGAGTATTGAAGCGTATTGATTTGACCAGGTTGAAACTGGTGCATGATTCTTTGACCAGGTTGAAACTGGTGCATGATTCTTTATTGTCCATGTATGATATTTTTTATGTATTTTGTTTTGTCACGAATTTGACAAAGGGGGAGATTGTAACTGCTATGTTTTCTAGCTCATATGATTGTCAAATTTTGTAGTGCCAAAACCTCTTGGAATCTGTATCTTGTATAGCTCATCTACATATTCAAGATCATGCAATTCATGTACAAGAACAAAGGTCTTTACCTCAAGAACTTCAAATGCAAGAACAAGAGATTCACAAGTTCAAGTACAACATCAAGTGATAGTTCAAGGTTTCAAGCTTCAAAGTACTTTAAGTTCAAGCTTCAAAGTACTTCAAGCTCAAGCTTCAAAACACTTCAAGATGTCAAGCTTCAAGTACTTCAAGATCAACTATCAACTGATGCAAATGATGATTCAATGTTCAAATATCACATAAAAGGTATGGAAGACCCTAGATTGACCATAGGTTAGGTCATATTGATTGCATACTTAAATTGGGTCACTATATACTTCTCTAGGCTGTTTCTCGACTAGTTTTAGCCTATGTTCGACTAGTCCTAGTACTGGCTCGACCAATCCAAGGTTTGTTACTAATTTTGAGGATTTTTTTGTTGGATCTTCGACCAGTCCTGGAGACTGGTTAACTAGTCGAGTGAATAGTGCTCGACTCAAAGTCCAGCAACTAAATTGGGTCTCACACGACCAGTTGAGTGCAAGGTTCGACCGGTCGTGCAGGCCACTCGACCAGTCAAGCACCCCACTCGACCAGTCATGGAATGATTTTATCTTATCGCTCCCGAAATTTTAAAACTTTGTTGGTCCTTCGACCAGTCGAGCTGTCCCCTGGACCAGTTGAGTGAAAAGTTTCTACACTTATAAATAAAGCAGATTTTCAGAGTTTTTCATTCAATTCAAGTAAAATCAAGACACCACTCTGAGAGATAAGTTTGTGATATTCTTAAGCTATTTAGTGATCATTTAATATTCTCTTTAATTAGCTTTTTGCATTTAATTTTTGAGATTCTACATTCCAATCTTATTTGAAGAAGGGATTTTTAATTTTTCCCTTTCTTGGAATCAAAATCAAATCAAGCAAGCCCAAGGTGATTTTATCTATAATTCAATTAGAACTTAGAACTTTTTCATAAGTGAGTGTGAACATTGAACATCTACGTTGAACATCTACTTCGAATTGGTTCTACCGGGCTTCATCAAATGAGAATATCCAGATAAGTATTTTACAATTTCTGTTTTTGGTTTTATTGAGATTGTGCCAGGAAAAATCTCTTTCTTTTTTTTTTGTTTGTCTGAGGTGATCCAGAAAACTCAGAGTGTGGGGTTTTTGAATTGTGTAAGCCCACTTGAAAGGCACAATTGTGAAGGTTTTAGGTGAACCTTGAAAAACCTATTGCATAGTGAATGCTAATATCCACTGTGCGAGGATATTGGGAGTGGAGTAGTTGTGTGACTTCTTTTCTAAATAGTTGGTGTACACACAAGCGAACCACTATAATTTTTGGTCTTGTGGTGATTGATTGATTGATTGTGGCTTTCTGTGAATGTTGTAATTTCCTTTTATACATTTGTGGAAGAATGTTGTAATCTTTTTATGCAAGTGTGGGAATGTTGTAATAGCTTAGTTTAATTCTTTGCTATTTTAGTTCTTTATTCCTCTGTATTAGTTTGAAATTTTAATACACAGACTTTTCTAGGAATCAGGTTGTCCTACCATAAACCATTGGTTTTTGGTGTATGGTTGTCCTTAGAACAACATCTGTATCAACCTCTCAATACTTGTACATTTGAGGTTGCTTTTCATTTCTGCTTTGTGGGATTGTTTATTGCTATCGCTATTTATATATTTTTTAAATTCCACATTTTATTTTTTATTTGACATAGTCCTATTCACCCCCCTCCCCCCTCGAGGACTCTTAGATCGGCCTTTTCACCCTTGGATTTAGACCTCGATCGAGAAGATCCACTGTCCCGTTTAGAATTTCGCCCCCTCATAACCATTGCATGTCACCATTTTTCTTTTTCATTTCTTTTGACTGAAGGGTTGAGATAATGTTTTTGATGTTAATGGTCGATCTATCTATGCACAACAAGTCCTTGAACGACTGATACGAAGTCGGGAGAGAATTCAATTGGATGGATGCATGATCCTCATCTTTCATCATTTCCTTCACATCTAACAGTTTACAAATTAACTTGTTGAAGTTGCTTATGTGGGCCTCAATACCATACCCTCCGCCATCTTCAGATTAAACAACTGAAGCTTCAAGTACAAGCAATTGTCAAGAGATTTCTTTGCATAGATGTTCTCTAATTTCGCCCATGCACTTGCTATAGTTTTCTCTCTTATGAAATTATAGAGGACCTCATCTATTAAGCACAATTGGATAGAGGTTCTCACTTTCTTATCCATATTATTCCATTCATCATCTGTTATAGATTTCAGTCGATTTTCATGGAGAGCATCGTCCAATCCTTTTTGAACTAGGAGACCGATCATCTTAACCTTCAGTAGTTCAAAATTATTTTTCCAAATATTTTTCTACATCAAACTTTGGATTAGATGCCATTGATACGATGCGTTCAGATTTAATCTGCTTCTCAACGTTAGCTCCAATACCACTTGTTCGGAAACTGTAGAAACACACAAAGATGAATCAAGCAAAGTACTACCAATTGCATAACCAAGTCCAAACGCAAATATCACGCCCCATACTCGGTGCCCAGACTCACAAGGAACCCGATAGCTGGTTCCGGCTGCAACAGTCTCATAGCACCCCATTCTCGGCTCCTAGCACAGGTTCCGATCCTGGGATCCTACAAGGAGGATTTTCATAACACAATTCCAATCCAACTGAGTATACCCAAGATCTTAGTAAGTAAATCTCAGAAAATAAACCAAGGAACACACTGCAAAATCCACTAAGAATTTAAACTTTACAGGTACAAGGCTCAAAAGGAAATACATAATATAAAAAGAGGGAAGGAAGGGTCTGTAACAGGTCCTCACCACACTCCAATCCAATGCTCCACTGCTACTGCGCCGACCTAGGATCACCTGCACGCATCAATCGTGCATAAGCTTATAGAAAGCTTAGAGGGCGGTGTAAGGTGTGTGACAATGGTGCTCAAAAGAAGATAGGGGAGAATGTAGAAGGAAACATGAATGATACCAATGCCACTAGCCGTACCGAGGCTAAGCTACGAATGCAATAAGTCATACCAAGGCTATGTAATGCAATACATGAGTATTAGGCGCCATACTGAGGTGATGCAATATAAGGCTTATATAATCGATGCAAATGCAATGCAAAGTAATGCCAGTCCTCATATCCAATCCACATATCAAGTACAGTTTCATCATAGGGAATCCATCGGGGTCAAGTACACTGCTGGATGACTGCTGCTCTTCAAGACCCGCACAGTCAAACGAGCGTAAGCGACCTCACTACCCACATGTGGACAACCAATCACCAGCGAGGCTCGACGGTAGAGGACCCATTCACGAGTTGGTCAAACTCATCTTAGGTATTGCCTTCTCTCTCAGGCGGGTAAGGCCACACCCCATCCCAACCGACCACGTTGAAATGGGAGTCACGGCTTGATGGTATAAGGCCCTGGTACGCTCATGTTTTCCACTCGGTCTCGGTGTTGGGGCATTCCCTCGGTATGTAGAAGTTTAGGGGCTTTCACCCAGGGATATCCTATGCACCCCAATGCTTAAGTAACATTTTCGGTGTCCAAACGCGGTTATCCATGATATACCTATGGAGGCTACGACCCTGATGAAGCAAGGGGCGAATGTCCATATGCTATGCAATGTCAAATGCATGAGTCACACAATCAACCATGTATCAATCCCAAGCATCCACCGTGCTTAAGAGGGTAAACTCCATCCCTCGGGGAGATACCAACATGCCCTACACAATGGCACAACCATGACCAATCATACCTCAACCAAGCATACATATGATGCATATGGGAGTGGGCCATGAAGATGAATAAATGTGCCATTGAGGTGAATGAGAATGTGTACTCTCTACCTAACCAACAGGGTTTAGGTACTTAACCAATTCCTCATAAGAAATGCAACCTCTAGTGGGGGCCATTTACTTGGGGTAGCCCACGAGACTAAGGATACAATGCTAAGGCCTAGATAATATGAAAACAGGCCTAACAAGGGACTAAGGTGGGTATTCAACCACACTTAGCAACTAATGGGCCTAGAGGGGTCCAAATGGGGACTTTCAACCACCACTTCCCCAAGACATCTAATCCACAAACCACATAAACATAATGCCCAAGGCCCATATCCAAACCATATGCACATAGGCCCCACAAAAGGCATAAGAAAATAGGCCCAATACTACCTCTGATAATCATGGCCCAAGGAGGGGAACCAAGGCCCAAAGCCCAAGTCCCGTTGACCACAAAACCCATACATTTATGTGAACTAAGGGGCAGCCCATGGGCACAAATACATGGCCCAAAAACAAGTCTAAGCTGGGTGGAATAGGCCCCTTTACATCAGCCTAAAAGCTAGAACATTTAAGTGGGCAACCAAGTGCCCAAAACCACCTTTATATAGCCCACAAGTCCATCTAAATGGTGGAAATCAGCCCAACATATGGCTAGGCCAAGGTGGGACATTCCAGCCCACTCTGGGCCTTCTAGAAAGTCCCAAAATCTGGCATAAGTTTGGGACTCACAATTGGTCATAAATGGTGGCCCAAAACATGCACCAATTGAGCCCAAAATACTCTAAGAATAGGTGAGCAACAAGTACCCAAAACCTCTCAATGTGGTGGGCCCCCAATTCCAATAAAATTTTCAGCTATATGGTGTATATTTAAATCGCCATGGCTGGACTTTTAGTCCAACAAATCTTCTGGGCCTATTGAGACCCAGAAACATGTCAAAATGCTTAGGAGTTACTCCCATAGGGTCCATCAATACATCGCAGGGGCCCCACCAAATCTGGATATGAGTATTTGGCACTCAAAAAGGTGGGCCTACTGCTGGACTGCAGGCCCAACAGCAACCCCAAAAGGGCAGGGGCGTCCCAGGCCTGGGCGGTCCAAGGTGTGGACGACCTAGGCCCCAAAACACATGCAACAAGGTGGGCTCCCACGTCCCAAGTGGGCCCCACATGGGACGTCCACCTAGGGTGGACCCAACATACATGGGCCCCACAAAATGGAGGGACAACATGGATATAAAACATACATCTTGCTGGGTCATAGGCTAGGGTGGACGGCCAGCCCATGCTGGACGTCCCAACCATGGGCGTCCGGCCATGTGGGCCGGTCCAGTCCTCGTCATAAATTGCACAGTGGCCCGTTGGGCCTGAAAATTGGTACGTGGGTCCCAACATGGGTGGGCCACCTCTAGGTAAAATTTTAGATTTTTTTGAGCTTGAAAACTATTTTTATGATTTAATAGAAAACTATCTATCCAGAAATCTGGTTATAGCAGAATTCTGGTTGTCCCTACTTTGAGCACCCAATGGGGTGGGCCCAAGTTCTCTAAAAATTGGGAAAAATTAATCTTAACCTCTCCACATATGTATACTACATTGTAGGGTCCACAAAAGTGTCCCACCAATACAAAAACTATTTTATATTTTAAGGTTTCCAAACTGAAATGTTGCTGGACAGTCTAGAAAATTTGGACTGTCCATCCCACTTGGGCCACTCCTTTGGGACCTCAATCAAGGTCAGATGAAACTGAAATTTGGGGGACATCTAGGTGGGTTCCCCACCTTCAATAAAAGTATATTCGTGGGGTAGGAATGTGATGTAGAGCGGGTCGCGAATAGTTACATGGCCAAGATGGATCAGAAAAGGCCCGGTCAGCGACAGAAGTGATCTGGACCATCAGACCTTAAATCAGGCGTATCTCACAATCTGGGATGAGTTAGCGGACGAAAAATATATGATTTTGGGGTAGAACGAGCTACTTTAGCCAACCAACCCCGCTATGCCGGGTTGCGACGCCCGAAATTGCGAAAAACCCCTGGATTGACGGTCGTTTCCCTGTTTTAATTTCAATTTTACTATAAATAGTAAGTTTTAGTTTGATTATAACTCTTCATCCATTGGGCTTTAGGAGTTGCGCCCAACGTGAAAAGAGCTTAGAATAATTAGGAGAACGGTTTGGTGAAGCCAAATAGGACACTTACTATTTTTGGCCGAAAACCTTGCGCACTAGTAGACATCACGACCGTCTATAAATAGTAAGTTTACTATTTATAGTAAGTCGCGAATTCTAGGAGTTGTAGTTGTAGTTTGATTCTGATTTCTTTCCCATTGCTTGGTACCCCTATTTAAAGGGCTGTGAACTCGTTTTTATGAATTAATTAATCAGTTTCGAAATTATTAGAAATTATTTCTGTTTTCTGCTTTCTTTCCTAGTGGATTCGAGAAGTCTCTGTGAGGAGTCCAGAGAAGCTCCGTGGATTCGGAGTATTTATCCTCATCACGTTCATCCCTGCGTCAATTGGTATCAAAGCGAGGATTTTCCTCGGGCCGATGGCAAACAACGAAGGTATGAATCAAAATCCAGTGGACGGTGATCCAGGGATTCGTTATCTTTCGGAAAGAATGGAAGCTTTCCACCGGGAGAGTCAGTTGACCATGCAAGGGCTGCAGGTAACGCTCGACCGTCTTGCGGATGCGCTACTTCCGCCCCGAGCCCTAGGCGGTGCTCCACCACCTATGATGGCTCCACCACCCATGGTTGCTGTACGACGCAACCCCGATTTTCGTAGAGCACTACCAGTGGCAAACCGTAGGGCTACACCAGATGATTCAAGTTCTAGCGACGAAGACCTTAATGAGGATTTTGCGAGACGACCAATCCATGGAGGCGATCATCTAGATCGTGCTGAAAGAGACTACCGAGGTAAGGCTGAACTTCTTAGTTTTAATGGTTTATTACGTATAGAAGATTTCCTCGATTGGCTAGCCGAAGTAGAGAGATATTTTGATTACATGGACGTGCCAGATCATAAAAGGGTAAAATTGGTAGCATTTAAATTAAAATCTGGTGCTTCTGCATGGTGGGAACAATTACAACTCTCACGAGCCCGTCAGAACAAGGTGCCTATCTCATCATGGCCACGGATGAGACGTCTTCTTCAATCACGATTTCTCCCCAGTGATTATGAGCAGATACTATTCCAACAATATCAAAATTGCCGACAAGGAAATCGAACCGTCACAGATTACACAGAAGAATTCCAGCGGTTGGCTACACGAAACGATCTGTCAGAATCTGAGTCACAGAAAGTGGCACGATTTATAGGTGGGTTGCGGCCGATAATTCAGGACCGAGTTCAGATGTACCCAGTCGGGACCGTGGATGAAGTAGTTCAATTGGCGGGTAGGGCAGAAACACAACTTGCAAGAGCTCCTGCTCGTCCATATCCTTCAACTCGACCCCCCATGACGGGTCCCACGCAGGATCCAGTGCTGGCACGAGGAAAAGATCCAGTAGGAGAACGTCCTCAACTTTCTACAACCGCAAACCGTGATACGGGGAGCGGGTCATCCAGACCTCAACGTACAACACCCACAACAGCGGGCCCGAGTAGGGTTCCAAATCCTTATGCTCGGCCAAGGTCGAACAATTGTTACCGATGTGGTCAGCCAGGCCACTTATCAAACACTTGCCCTCAACGTCCCGCAGCACACTTGACTATAAACGAAGGGGGCACTGAAGATGAGGCCGCAGAAGAAGACCATGACTTTGATGAACATGAACAAACCACTGAAGGAATAGCAGGTGGAGATGAAGTGACGGGCGAGGATCGTGGCGAATTTCTAGTTGTGAGGCGATTACTGTATGCCCCACGAAAGGAACTACATCCACAGCGACACAATATATTTCGTACTCGGTGCACTGTCAATGGAAAGGTCTGTGATGTGATCATAGACAGCGGTAGTAGCGAGAACATCGTCTCAAGAGTGATGGTGAACAAGTTGCGGCTACCAACGACGAAACATCCTTTCCCGTACTCAATTGGCTGGATAAAAAAGGTGAATGAAACTAAGGTAACTGAACAATGCACTATCTCGTTTTCAATTGGCAAAAATTATAAGGATCAAATACTTTGTGACGTGGTCGACATGGAAGCTTGTCATATGCTAATCGGTCGACCCTGGCAGTCGGACCGTGATGCGACCCATCGGGGATGAGATAATGTCTACATATTTGTCAAGGATAGTCGAAAAATAATCCTTGCCCCCATGGCACCAGAGAACCACCCTGAAGCTTCTAAAGTGGAGGGGAGTTCCCTCTTGACCATTCGGAATTTCATGGAGGAATCCAAGGAAACCGGCGAGGTATACGCCGTAGTGGTGAAGGGCGAGGAAGAGGAACCCTCAAACATCCCTCCAAGCTTAAGGCTGTTGCTAAACGAATTCAAAGAAGTCTGGCCTGAAGATTTACCTGATGGATTGCCCCCCATGAGGGACATCCAACATCACATAAACCTCGTCCCTGGGGCTAGCCTGCCCAACCGCCCTCATTATCGGATGAGTCCGAAGGAGTGTGAGATACTTCAGGGGCAAGTGGAGGAATTGATCCGTAAGGGTCTCTTGAGAGAGAGCATGAGCCCATGTGCCGTACCAGCATTATTAACGCCAAAAAAAGATGGAAGCTGGCGCATGTGTGTCAACAGCCGGGCAATCAACAAAATCACCATTAAATATCGGTTCCCAATACCACGGTTGGACGACATGCTCGATATGCTAGAAGGGGCCAAGGTGTTCTCTAAACTTGATCTAAGGAGCGGGTACCATCAGATTTGTATCCGACCCGGTGATGAGTGAAAAACGGCGTTCAAGACCAAGGAAGGGTTGTATGAGTGGCTGGTCATGCCCTTCGGCCTATCGAACGCACCAAGTACTTTTATGCGTTTGATGAATCAAGTTCTAAAACCGTTCACTGGCCGATTTGTGGTAGTATATTTTGATGACATATTGATATATAGCCAGGATGAGGCTGAGCACAGGAAACATCTCAGGCAGGTGTTGCAGGTCCTACAAATTAACAAGTTGTACCTCAACTTGAAGAAGTGTAGTTTTTTAACTGACAGCCTATTGTTTCTAGGATTTGTTGTAACGTCTACAGGCATTCGTGTGGACGATGAAAAGGTGCGAGCTATTAGGGAATGGCCGATCCCGACAAACATTCATGAGGTGAGGAGTTTTCACGGGTTGGCGACTTTCTATCGTCGATTTGTGTGAGATTTTAGCACCATAGTCGCGCCCATAACAGATTGCATGAAAAAGGGACCGTTCCAGTGGACCGATAAAGCTGACAAGAGTTTTCATGAGATCAAGCATCGTTTATCTACAACACCGGTCTTAGTGCTTCCTAATTTCGATAAATTGTTTGAGGTTGAGTGTGACGCTTCATACATCGGAATTGGAGGAGTATTATCACAGGAAGGCAGGCCGGTAGCCTTCTACAGTGAGAAGCTCAGCGAAGCCCGAAAGAAGTGGTCGACTTATGAGCTTGAGTTGTACGCAGTTGTTCAGGCGCTGCGACATTGGCGACATTATCTGATTCAAAGAGAGTTTGTTCTGTATACTGACCATCAAGCATTAAAGTTTATTAATAGTCAGACTAACGTGAATCGTGTGCATGCTAGATGGGTTGCGTTTTTACAGGAATTCACGTTCGTTCTGAAGCACAAGTCAGGGAAGCAGAACAAGGTGGCTGATGCACTTAGCCGTTATGCATCATTACTGGTTACAATGAGCAACGAGGTGGTCGGCTTCGACTGTCTCAAGGAGCTGTATGCCGAGGATGAAGACTTTAAAGATTCTTGGATGAAGTGCCAAGAAGGTCACCCTAGCGACCTTCATATACAGGACGATTTTCTCTTTAAAGGGTATCGATTGTGCATCCCCCAAAGTTCCCTGAGGGAGCAGATTATTCAGGAGCTACATGAAGGTGGCCTCGATGGACACCTTGGGCGAGACAAGACGCGAGCTCTTGTGGAAGAGCGGTATTACTGGCCGCAATTAGTACGTGATGTGGGGAAAGCCGTACAACGTTGTCATGTTTGTCAGACCTCTAAGGGGCAATCTCAGAATACGGGCCTCTACATCCCGTTACCTGTGCCTGACGGTCCTTGGGAGGATTTATCAATGGACTTCGTGCTTGGTCTTCCACGAACACAACGCGGCATGGATTCAGTGTTCGTGGTAGTAGATCGTTTCTCCAAGATGGCGCACTTTATTCCATGTAAGAAGACTCTCGATGCAACACACGTGGCAAATTTATTCTTCAGAGAAATTGTACGGCTACACGGGGTTCCCAAGACTATTACTTCTGACCGTGACACGAAGTTCATAAGCCACTTTTGGCGGACTTTGTGGACTCGATTCGATACACGACTTCAGTTCAGCAGCGCCTACCACCCACAAACTGACGGTCAAACTGAGGTTGTGAATCGCACGTTGGGAAGCCTCCTTCGATGTATTTCAGGAGAAAAACCGAAGCAGTGGGATTTGGCTTTGTCTCAAGCAGAGTTTGCATTCAACAACATGGTAAACCGCTCGACAGGAAAATCCCCGTTCCAGGTTATTTATGGACGAGTACCTCGCCACACACTAGACTTGGTCCCTCTGCCCAAGCTCCCAGGCATGAGCATTGCAACAGAACATATGGCAGATAAGATCATGAGCATTCATGCGGAAGTACAAACCAAGTTACATGCCTCGAACGAGAAGTATAAGGAGCAAGCGGACAAGCATCGGCGACGAAAAGTGTTCGAGGTGGGCGACCAAGTAATGGTCCATCTGCGCAAAGAAAGATTTCCGACCGAAACGTACAACAAGTTGAAGAATAAAAAGATTGGACCGGTACCAATCATTCGAAAGATCAATGACAACGCCTATGTTGTTGATCTTCCAGATGACATGGCGATCTCACGGACTTTCAATGTCGCGGACCTGACCGAGTATCATGAACCAGAGCATGACGAGAACTCGAGGATGAGTTCTTTTGAAGTGGAGGAGACTGATGTAGAGCGGGTCGTGAACAGTTACATGGCCAAGATGGATCAGAAAAGGCCCGGTCAGCGACAGAAGTGATCTGGACCATCAGACCTTAAATCAGGCATATCTCGCAATCCGGGATGAGTTAGCGGACGAAAAATATATGATTTTGGGGTAGAACGAGCTACTTTAGCCAACCAACCCCGCTACGCCGGGTTGCGACTCCCGGAATTGCGAAAAACCCCTGGATTGACGGTCGTTTCCCTGTTTAATTTCAATTTTACTATAAATAGTAAGTTTTAGTTTGATTATAACTCTTCATCCGTTGGGCTTTAGGAGTTGCGCCCAACGTGAAAAGAGCTTAGAATAATTAGGAGAACGGTTTGGTGAAGCCAAATAGGACACTTACTATTTTTGGCCGAAAACCTTGCGCACTAGTAGACATCACGACCGTCTATAAATTGTAAGTTTACTATTTATAGTAAGTCGCGAATTCTAGGAGTTGTAGTTGTAGTTTGATTCTGATTTCTTTCCCATTGCTTGGTACCCCTATTTAAAGGGCTGTGAACTCATTTTTATGAATTAATTAATCAGTTTTGAAATTATTAGAAATTATTTCTGTTTTCTACTTTCTTTCCTTGTGGATTCGAGAAGTCTCTGTGAGGAGTCCAGAGAAGCTCCGTGGATTCGGAGTATTTATCCTCATCACGTTCATCCCTGCGTCAGAATGGTCCCCCAATCAATCCCAAAATCTGGTCTAAAAACAACCAGAAACTGTCCAGAGGATTTCTGGACAGCAACATATACATGGAATAAACTATGTATATGAGCCAAATTAAAAGGAAATTACCCCATAAAATTAGTGTTATGGTCCACCTTAGTGGGCCCCACAAATATCCAGGCCATATCCCCACCCCAAAATCCGTTGCATGCATCACATGTGGGGCAAAAAGGGCACCATCGTCCTTAGTGTGGACTACAATGGATGTCCACTATGTTTGGATGGTCTGGATGTTGCAAGGCCTCTAAGTGGGCCACACACCTTAGAAATCAAATAATGAGGATGGGGAAAAGAAGAAAATGAAAGAAAGAAATCAAGATCCGGCGACAAGAAGGGCTCCGCCACTATGAGCCCTTCAAGATCAATCACAACCATACATCATGCATAGATTTACAAGTACAACTAGATTTTAAACATGCATGGGCCTAGAATCAAAATATATGGTGGGGATGTCACCCCCACCAAGGTTCTAAGGTCTAGATGACCCAATCATGCCATGATATTAAGAAAAACTACCATGATGGGGTCCATAAAGAAATGCCCCATGCATGGATCATGCATGCACATGGTGGGCCGTTGGCCACACCCATGGGATTGTGTAGGATCTCCGCCATTGATTGGTGGGTCCTACACCTCCCTCATGAAAGAAAGAAGATGATCTAAGAAATAGAAATTAGATTTTTATCCTAGAGGAGCACCCACCTCTTGCATCTCCACCAAACTTCAACTTCAAGTTTCTTAGGCACCAAGGAAGCAAGATCAAAGGCCAAGATGAGTTTGTGATGGAAGGATGGAGAGAAAATAGGAGGAAGGAGGGCTGGAATGGGAGAGCAAGGTGTGGACGTCTAAGCTCTTGCAATAGAGAGGGAGAGAGAGAAATGAGGGAGAAAGGAGAGAAGGGAGTGGTTGCAGGAAGGTCATCATGACAAGAGGGCTTGGGAAGAGAAAAGAAATGATATTTTCTTTAGAAAAGGAAGGCATTGGTTAGAGAAATCTCATCATTAGGTAGCAAATGTGGGGTAGGTGGTGGCTATAGGTTAGGTGTAGGTAGTGTAGGCTATGTGTAGGTGGTGTAGGTAGTGTAAGTGGTGTAGGCTAGGGAAAACGTGCAATAGAGTGGGCCACCTTGGGGAACGTGCACACCACCCTAGGTGGGCCCCATAATCATACTAAATGGCCCATCATGGTGCATACCCCATATCTCATGATCTGGAACTTGGATGAATACACGAGACATGGTGTTGGAACCGCGGCGACGATGCGGTCGCAATGGAATAGGTTTCCGGTCGATCCGAGTCGGGTCTACGTGACCGAACTTGAAGATGACCGCAAACACTATCCGTAGGTTGCATGTCGCTGGAATTTGACCGGTAGGACTGTGAGACTTAAAGGAAAGACATGCACACTTGGGTTAAGGTCTTACACAAACAATCTCAATTTTACGTGGAAAAATCATTTTGGGAAAAAAAACACAACACAAAGAGACAATAATGCACTATGAAAGAAAAAATTACAAGAGATAAAGATTACCGATCTGAACAAGCCTCGAATCTACTCTTCAAGCCCAAGTTATGCCCTTGAAACTCTTAGGAACAAATTTAAAAAACTTAGAATACCTCTCTACTCTCCGAAATCTTGATTACACCCAATATATATAGCCCCATATTTATCACAATCGAAATAGGAAACTGATCCCACACTTGCGCAATTATGCGCGCGCACTCGATGTCACCTTCAATGGGAATTTGATGGCATCGAATACCTTTAATGGGATCGAGTAAAACACCAAAGCATTCCAGTGATAAAAAGTGATTTTTTTTTTCCGATGGCATCAACATCTACTCGATGGCATCGAGTGGTCTGTTGGTGGCATCGGCATACCCTGTTGTTTACAGATTTAAGACATCAACAACATTGTCTTTATGAAAATTTTATGGGGGATTAAACTTATCACCAGAAAGGCAAAAAAAAAATAATATAAACTCTTAAAACCTCTTAAAAAGACTATCATTTGTGTTATTTTGAAGTACACCAACATCAAATCATACAAAGGTCATATGCTAATGATGATCGAGAAGAAAGTCAGGCATGTCGCATAACAAACCACACGACACTCAATAATAGAACATGACAAGTAATAAAACCAAACCCTTTATTCCATATATAAAGATCATTTATAACATGGGACAAAACATGATCTTTAACACCCTCGAATAGCATCTTTTTCATTTAAAGTGCTTTACATGCAAGTACTTTACTCTATCCAATTAAAGACTTCATTTCCTCGAATGCTCCCATGCCGGAGAAAATGAAAAGCCGTCCAACTCATTTGTTGTAATTCTCAAGTCGAGTGGCCCCTTGCTACACTTCTTATAAGCGACTTTGAAGATGAAATGGTTCCAAACACCCCAAACAAGAATCCAATTCCAATGAGGACTGCATTGAGAGCAATGGCAGGCTTCGAGATTTGGTACCAACAAATCTTCATATAGAATGCACACGGTAAAATAATTGAAACGGCGATACTGACGAGTGAACCCGTGAGTGCAAGAACGTATTGGAAGTATGGGATCGAGAGAGCTAGACCAAGGATGCAGATTAGGACGACGGACCCTATGGTACCTCTGATGATCATCCTCATCGTCGAACTCATTGAAGATGGAAGGTTCTGCTCAAGTTGCATTGCGATCGGAGCAAACTCTAGGGCATATTTGGTCATTGGCGTGAGTACGGTTGCCCATAGTGCAATCTTTGTAACAATGAGATGGCGAGGCATGCTGAGAGTGATCTGGGAGTTTACTGTAGGGCCAAACAGCTTAGCTCCCATGAAGGCCAGAGAAGTGTAAAGTGCAGTTACCAGAGTAAAGCTAGTAATTGAGACCTGAAATTACATATGAAACAAGTTATCATGCTGAGAGTAAACATTAATTTCCGATTACAACAGGTTGCTAGATTAGGTGGCCATGGGGGTGTTTGTGTTACACATTAAGTCCAACCCCATGGAAAGTTACTTTGGAGTTGGACTCTGCGGGGCCCACCACTTGTGCATTACATCTAAACTATGCATCAGGTAAATCTTGTTGAGAATAATTCAAGCCCAATGGTCATAAAGACGTTTGAATTTCCACGATTTACTCACTGTTTGTTGTAACTAAGTTGGATGTGCTCAAGCCACATGTCAGTAGCTGCTTAAATCTCTCAAGTGTTAGGTGCCTCATCATGTCTATAAAACAGTCTACTACGTACTGTAAATGAATAACAAAAATTGAATATACTCTGCTATCCTACAATCCAAAGAAAATAGCCCTTATTGCTTATGTGTGTTATTTGTGATTGAGTTGCTATTGCTCCAACAAATTTGGTATCAAAGCCAAGTTCCGTATCGATCTGGAGCAAGGTAAAAGGTAATGGATACCACAAGTAGTACGGTAAGTGTTAATCTAAATTATGTTCCTGTTTTCAAAGGAGAAAATTATCCATTTTGGGCTATTAAAATGAGAACGATATTTATGTCTCATGATTTATGGGAATTGGTAGAGACTGGTTTTACAGAGTATAATGATCAAGAAGGAAGGGTGACCGCAGCTCAAAAAGCGGAGATGAAAGAAAATAGAAAAAAAAGAAAGATGCAAAGGCCCTGTCATATATCCTGCAAGCTCTGGATGACACAATCTTCCTAAGAATAATGGGAGCTAAAACATCTAAAGAAGCATGAGACTTGCTTCGAAATGAATTCCAAGGGTCAAGTAAAGTAATTACTGTAAGATTACAATTTCTCCGTCGTGAAATTGAAACCTTATTGATGAAAATATTAGAATCGGTTCAAGAATTTTTCACTCGAGTCACATCAATAGTAAATCAAGCTAGGTCTCTTGGTGAAGACCTATCTAAACAAAAAATTGTTGAAAAGGTGCTTCGGAGTCTTAATTCAAAATTTGATTCTATTGTTCCTGCAATAGAGGAATCTAAAGATCTAAGCACTTTGCCTTTAACTCAATTAATGGCATCTCTTCAGGCTTATGAAGAGAGGTTACAAAAAGACAGAAAATTCTGTTGAGCAGGCATTGCAAACAAAACTCACTTTGAAGGAAAGCTGGAGTGAAGGTACTGCAACTCACCCATTTAAAAAGGGTCATGGTGGTGAAGCTCGGTCAAACCAATCCTTTAAAGGGAAAGGAAAAGGCCACTACAACAACTCTAGAAACTCAAACTCCAATCAAGGTAATTGTAAATCCCCTATTTAATGTTACAAGTGCAAAAAGAAAGGGCATATTGAAAGAGACTGTTGGTATAAAAATAAGGATTCAAATGTGTCACATTGCTCAATTTGTAAAAAAAAAATTGGGCATGCTGGAAAAGATTGTTGGTATAAGCCAAAAGATAGGGCAAATTTCCATGAAGAAAAATGTGATGATGAAAAAACTGATGAGGAAAGCCTGTTTCTTTCATGTTTTACTGCATGTACTGAAAATGTTTGGTATCTAGATAGTGGCTGCAATAACCATATGACAGGTGATAAATCATTATTTGTTGAGATGGATGAGACTATTAGGTCTCAAGTATGGATGAGAGATGATAATCAAGTTCAAGTGCGAGGTAAGGGAACTATTTCCATAGACACCAAATCTAGTAAGAAGCTTATTCATGATGTTGTGTATGTTCCTGGCATTGCTCAAAATTTAATCAGCTTTGGACAATTGATGGAAAGAGGACTTTATGTTATTTTTGATGAAAATAAATGCATGATATTTAATAAGAAAAATAAGGAATTAATAGTTTCAGTTGAAATGACTAATACTAAAATGTTCCCTCTTAAATTTTCTGATCTCACCATCAATGCTTTTAATGTTGAATCTAGTGATGCCTCTAGGCTATGACATAAACGATATGGCCATTTAAACTTTGGTGGGCTAAATTTACTGCATAAAAATACAGTGGTTGCTGGTTTACCCATGGTGACAAATGATGGAAAGTTGTGTGAAGCATGTGTATATGGAAAACATCATAGAACTCCCTTTCAAGTGGGTAAATATTGGAGGGCAACTAAACCTTTGATGCCTGTACATGCTGATATCTGTGGTCCTATGAGTACATCCTCTTTTGGTGGATGTATATATTTTCTATTATTTGTTGATGACTTTATTAGAATGTTATGGGTGTATTTTCTTGAAAAAAAGTTTGAAGCTCTTTCATTTTTCATACAATTTCCAGCTTTTGTTGAAAGACAAAGTGGCTATTTTATTAAAAAATTGCGTACTGACCGGGGTGGTGAATTTACATCCAAAAAATTCTTTATGATGTACAAAAGTGCAGGTATAAACAGAGAACTCATGGCAAGCTTTACCCCACAACAAAATGGGGTCGCGGAATGAAAAAATTGAATAATTGTTGAAACCTCACGGTGTATACTGAAAGAAAAGGATCTACCAAAGACCTTTTGGGCTGAAACCGTCGCAACTTCGGTTTATTTATTAAACCGATTTCCTATCAAGGCTGTCACAGGAAAAACCCCATATGAAGCTTGGTTTAGGAGAAAACCAAATGTGAGCCATCTTAAAGTATTTGGATCTATAGCCTATGCTCATATTCCTTCGCAAAAAAGACAAAAATTAGATGATAAGAGCAAAAAATATATTTTTATTGGTTATAGCGATGAAACAAAGGGTTATAGGCTTTATGATCCAAAAAATAAGATTTTGAACATCAGTCGAGATGTTATCTTTAATGAAAATGGTGCTTGCAATTGGGAAAGTAGTGCCGAAAATACTCATTTGGTTATTGATCATGAAGAAACCACATCTTGTATGCCACCAAATGAGTTTCATCCACCACCTTCACCACATATTGAATCAAGTGAATCGCCTCCAAGAAGGGTAAGAAGTCTTACTAATATTTATCAATCATGTGATTTTGTGTTCTTTTCTTTAGAACCCACATGTTTTGAAGATGCAGTAACAAGGAAGAGTGGTATGCTGCAATGAATGAAGAACTTGATGTTATTGAAAAAAATAAAACATGGCGATTGGTTGATTTGCCCCCAGGAAAAGAAGCCATTGGACTGAAATGGATTTATAAATCCAAATTCAATCCTGATGGATCTTTGAAAAGGAATAAAGCTCGTTTAGTAGCAAAAGGTTATACTCAAATTTCAGGTGTTGATTTTTTTGAAACCTTTTCTCCTGTTGCTCGATTAGAAACCATTAGAACTATTTTATCTTTAGCATCTCAAGAAAGTTGGCATGTTTATCAATTTGATGTCAAATCAACTTTCTAAAATGGTGAGTTACAGGAAAATGTATACGTAGAACAACTTGCAGGATTTAAACTTAATGGGATGGAAAATAAAGTTTACAAATTGGAGAAAGCTTTGTATGGACTCAAACAAGCTCCAATAACATGGTATAGTAAGATTGACAGGTTCTTCCATGACACTAATTTTAAGAGGAGTGAAAGTGAACCTACTCTTTATGTGAAAACTCAAGGTATGAAAATCCTAATAGTTTACTTGTATGTTGATGATATGATATATACAGGCAATTCTATAAGTTTGATGAAGCAATTTAAAGAAAATATGATGTCTAAATTCGAAATGACCGACTTGGGCCTTTTACATTATTTTTTAGGTATGCAAATTATTCAAGATTACAATGGTATTTTTTTATGTCAAGAAAAGTATGCTCTCATGATATATTAAAAAGATTTTATATGACTAATTGTAATACTGCAAAAACTCCCATGAATACAAATGATAAACTTATGTTAAAAGATGGGATAGATAAAACTAATGCAAAAGACTACAGAAGCTTGATTGGTGGACTAATCTATCTCACTCATACAAGGCCAGATATAATATTTGCAGTGAGCTTTCTATCTGGATTCATGCAAAATCCAAGTAAACAACATATGGGAGCAGCAAAAAGAGTCCTACGATATATTCATGGCACATTGAACTTTGGAATCAGGTATCGTAAGGTGAGTGATTTTAAACTCGTGACTTATACTGATAGTTATTGGGTCGGTTGTGCAGATGACATAAAAAGCACTTCGAAATTTTCACTTAGTCTTGGATCCGGAATGATATCATGGGCGACAAAGAAGCAAGAAACTACCGTACTATCAAGCTCAGAAGTCGAATACATTGCTACCACAAGTGCCGCTTGCCAAACAGTATAACTTAGAAGGATTTTATCCGATTTAAAGGTGAAACAAGAAAAAGCTACAGTAATCTACTGCGACAACAAATCTACCATTGCAATGACAAAAAATTCAGCATTTCATGCAAGGACTAAACACATAGAAGTACGTCATCATTTCATAAGAGAACTCGAGACGAAAGGAGAAATCAAGTTAGAATACTGCAACACCGAGGATCAAATTGCAGACATTTTCACTAAAGCGCTTTCCTTACAGAAATTTGTCAAGTTACGAGAAATGCTCGGAGTTGAGGTTGTTTGAATTAAGGGGGCGTGTTGAGAATAATTTAAACCCAACGGTCATAAGGATATTTGAATTTCCACGATTTACTCACTGTTTGTTGTAACTAAGTTGGATGTGCTCAAGCCACATGTCAGTAGCTGCTTAAATCTCTCAAGTGTTAGGTGCCTCATCATGTCTATAAAACAGTCTACTACGTAGTGTAAATGAACAACAAAAATTGAATATACTATGCTATCCTACAATCCAAAGAAAACAACCTTATTGCTTATGTGTGTTATTTGTGTTGTTTGTGTTAATCGTGATTGAGTTGCTATTACTCCAACACATCTCTCGCCCAGTTAGACAGAACACGAGAGGGTGCACCAGATGGATGAGATGTTGTCACCGACATCATAGTTGGACTATCTGAGCTGACTCCGTGATGTGACGCAGTGAGGACGTGAGGTTGAACACTATCTTCCTCAAGGGGATAAATATTTTGAATCCACGGAACTTCTGTAGACTCCTCACAGAGACTTCTCGAATTCATGAGGAAAAGAACAAGAAAATAAAAAATAAATTCTATAAAATTCAAAATTGACTGATGAATGAAATATATGAGTTCACAACCCCTTAAATAGGGATACCAAGCAATGGAAGAAATTTCAGAATCAAACTACTACTAAAACTTCTAGAATTCGCAACTTATTATAAATAAACGGTCGTGATATCTACTAATGCGCAAGGTTTTCAGCCACAAGTAGTAAGTGTCCTCTTTGGCTTCACCACCTTGTTCTCCTAATTATTATAAGCATTTTTTTACGTTGGGCGCAACTCGGATGAAGAGTTATAATAAAACTAAAACTTACTATTTATAGTAAAAGTAGAATTAAAATAGGGAAACAATCGTTGATCCGATAGTATTTCGTAAATCCGGCTTGTACAACACGGCATAGCAGGGTTGGGTGGCTAAAGTGGCTTGTTCTACCAAAAAATCATATATTTTACGTCCGATAACTCATTCTAGTTTGCGAGATATGTCCGTTTTAAGTTTTGACGGTCCGGATCATCTCCGTCTCCGATTGAGCCTTTTCTAGTCCATATTGGCAATGAAATTATCCGTGACCGGCTCTACATCATGATAGGTATGCACCCATGAGGATGGGACTCCCAAAAATGACAATCTAATCCAACCCGTTGCAGTTGGCTCTCAGAACTTGACTCCATGGTGGGAGAACACCTATGAGGATGGGACGCCCAAAAAAGGTTAATTCAATCCAACCATCAAGTGGGCCCTGTCCAGCCCATGCATCAGGTGACCCAATCATGATGAAGGTGTGCCCAGAAAATTAATTCAATCCCATGCTTAGGTGGGCCCCAATTTTTTCTTGGTTATTTTCCATGGTGTTTACCACCTGATGGTTAGATCGTTTTGATTTTTTGCGTTGTCTCATTTTTACGGTGGTGTGTGCCTGTTGGATGGGTTCAATTAATGCCAAGCACTACATGACCATTTTCGACAGAACTATAACTGTGGTGAAACAGATTAATGGGTTAGAAAACTTCATCCAAGCTTTTGGGAACCATACATTTGTTTTAGAAACTATGGCCCACCTAACTAGTGGATCAACATGAATATTGGGCTAGAGCATCAACATAGTGGTTCCTCTTTGCTGGGTGGATAGGATATCGTACTTATGCTGCCATGTTGGCATACGTGGTGTTTACATGAACTTTATTCCACAAGCATCTGCGCTTGTGGAGCTTTCGCAACTAAGATGTCATGGGAAATCATTTTTATCAGAAATATGCATCTATCTGTACACACATACAAAGATTTGAAATGAAAAGTAAATAAATAAAAATAAAAGTAAAAGACAACGAAGAGAATTTTACCTTAGTGTACTTAGAGGGATCTTTCATGGCTTTGTAGATATTTGGGAAAACAATGTGGCCAGCGTAACTGAAGATGTAGAGGCCAGATATTGCTGGAATATTATGAAGCTGTAGGACAGGTATTGTTTGGTTAGATTTAATGCCACTGAATATAGCCGTCCACCCTATTGTTGTGAAGATGAGAACAGACATAAGAATGCCTCCAAAGGAAAGGAAGGAGATTGAGGAAAGGTCTCGTAGCCAAAGACTTGGCAAAGCTATTAAAACTGCTATCACCGTTAGAAGCTGAGATGTAGATAGGTGAGGCCATGGCATGCTTAGATGGGTGCCCAAAAATACAGTGCTGAGATTGTCACTCAATGAGATTGTGTAGGATACTAAAGCTAAGAAAATCTCCATGTATATGAAAGTAGATGCTATGATCCTTCCTTTTGTTCCAAATGCATGTTCACCAATGTCTGGGTAGTCCCTCGATTTTGCATTCTCTTGAAGGCACTTTCCCATCACGTGGGATGTGTATGCACATATTATTCCAAGGCCCACCAGTAGGAAAGCTGAGGTCCACCCTCCATTCTCCAGAGCATAAGGAGTTGACAGCTGTCCAAGGCCTGCATCACATGGTTAGAAAGATTGATTTAGATTACGTGGCATCAATGGACAAGACAAAATGAAAACCACTTTTACATTTTCGGACTTTGTGCGTCCAAACAGTTCCAAGTACAATTTGATAACATATCAGGAAAACGTTTATTCACCAAGAGCATATATCTAACACCATCCATTACTGTTGGGAATCTTAACATGCAATTCAGAATTTGCTTTTGAAAATTTGCATTTAGAAAAAAATAAATAAAAATTTGAAGATTCTCGTGGAGATGGTGGGAAATATGTGGCAGCCGAATCTCTTAATATTCACCCTGGTAAAAGTTGGACAAGATTTTGGAGAGAATAAGTAAATATTAACCAATACACAGCCTGGATAGTACTTGAATTATTAGAAATTAGAAAGAGAAGTTGCTCGCATCAACTTGAACTAGGGTGGCAAATGGGTCAGGCCTTGGCCAAGCATAATCAAAATTTCATGGCATCTAATCGGTCAGAACGGCCGGTCTCATTTTCCACCTAAACTACTGAGCTTAGCATCCTAGCTAGTTCATTCTCAACCATCTATATGTATAAAAATTTCTTAGAAGATTTTCAGATGTTATGTTTCTTGGGCTATACAGAAAAATAAAATAAAATAAATCAGGAAAGCAAAATAGTGACATCGGAATTAGAGGGCAATAAATAAGTGTGGAAAATAAATAAAAATCGAGAAGAATTGGGAAGATTACTATCGTGATGAATGCTATTACCTTGCTTTTTAAAAAGATAATATAGCAATATTTAGTTTTTTTTTTTTCATTTTGTCAGAAAATGCTAAGGAAATATTGCAAATATTCAAAATCCACATCTCCATGCTTCAATTATATGCACCTGCTGCAGTTGAACATTAATGTAAAGTAAAGATGTAGCTATTTAATCTAGTGTTTCAGGAGCCAAACCAATAGTATTAAGAAAGGGAATTTTTTTTACCTATCAGCATTCCAACCATATTGATGACCGAGTGAGTAAACGAACTATTAGCCTTCGCATGGTGGCCACCACCATCTCTGGCGTTCATCACCCTCTTCAGATTATCAACATTGCCTTGGTCTCCACATGTACACAACTTACTCTCCTCCACACATGACCCACACTTTGACGATTCTAAGGCGAACCGACCCCCTTGCACTGACTCACTCACTACCTGATTCACATGCAGCGGCTTGCCAGGAGTGAAGCACAACAGCTTCCTGATCGCACCCCACTTGCCACCCGACATTTCAAACTTCGAAGTGAGCGGATACTGCAAGAGTCCTGCCCGCTAACCAATTCTAAATCTAAACACAGGACCGACTTGCCGTCCCACTGATGGGTCGATCTTTTGGATGGCAAGTACATGAGAAGTCGTTGGCTCTTTATAGGGGGAAGAGAAGCAGGAATGTATAATACTTTCCATAGATGTTAAGAATCTTATCAAATTGGCTGTGAAGTTGTCAAATTGAGAAAGTGAAACTTCGGTTACAAAACCAAGGAGAAGTGGGGTCACGTCGCATTTGCATGGTTGTGGAAGAATTTGGATTTTACGTATACATTCCCCTTTCCTCTCTGTCTTTTTAATATAAGCGGGATTCAATACAAATGTTTGTAGGAAAGCGTAAGCTACAAATCAACGTTTATGGCCAACCATGATGTAATGACAACATCCAATCCGTCCATATGGCGCAACCCATAGTGTTCTCCTTGGGCCCCAAACGTCGGCTCATCCAAATTTCAGGTGGCCACACAAGGTAAAATCAGGATTGAAATCTCTAAAATCATGTTTTTTGGCCGACCTAAGTTTTGGAATGGCCTGATTTTTGTTGGTGTCTATTCATCCTAGTTGGATGCATCTTCTGAATAGATTAGATGATATATGAAAAACACGGTGGGCCTCACATGCAATCTGGAAGGCTTTTAATGATGGACATCTCCATCCCAACTGGTCCTTGCGGTGAGGCCTTCCGGGTTTTGGATCAGCCGGATTTTGGATTTAAGGAGAAGATTAGCCGGACAAGTGATTGACGGATATCATTTCATTAAAATAGCATAGTGGGCCCCACAAATCAATTTTATATTAAGCTTATCCTAGAAACTATTTGTACTGGATCGCTTCTCAGATTGGCATTTTTCCTTCCTTGTCCGTCCATGCTAAACTAACAACAGCAAACTACACTAGGCTCACAATTGGCAAACTTCACCTTTGATCCAAACCATCCGATTTTGCAGGCCATACCTTTAATTAGTAGGCCAAAACATGCACCAGTAATAAGTTTTTAAATCTCTGATCAATAACATGTTTTTAAACAGTGAACAAAATTGTAAACCATGAGAAAAATGGTCAAAAGTTTTAGGCTGTGGCTCATTGAAGAAATGGATCATTGATTGGATGGTCCGGATTGATGTGCATGTGTGCCGATCGGATGATAGAGATGGTTTTCTTCATTCAGTTTCTTTGTGCATATTTAGCAAATGATCACAGCCCTTCATCTAATGGTCAAATATGTCTGCATAACAAAAGTCTTATTTAAGAGAAAATGGTGAAATTCTTTCCAAACCATATCACAATACTTTCCAAAAAGGGTAGTCCAGTGGTTAAGGAATTTTTCTGCCCTATATGCACCGTTAGACGTGGGTCACATGCGAATCTTGAACATGTGTGGGACATCTAATCCATTCATAAAGTGGCCCCCCAGTTTAGATTACCTGGCACAAAAACTCTCGCGAGACCATTCATCAGGCAGGCCACCCTTTAGGATGGCGCGTGTGCTTGTTAAACTAGTTCTCTCTCTCTCTCTCTCTCTCTCTCTCTCTCTCTCTCTCTCTCTCTCTCTCTCTCTCTCTCTCTCTCTCTCTCTCTCTCTCTCTCTCTCTCTCTCTCTCTCTCTCTCTATATATATATATATATATATATAATGGGGTACACTTTTTCAAGCTTTGTGCAATGTAACGGATGCATGGCTACCGTTTCCTTTAGTCACCGACCATCTTCACTGACGCACCCTAAAACAAAGGCCGGATTTTAGGCGCATTCATCTCGTCTGAAGCCAGTGTTTTCTACGTTTCTTACGAAGAAAACCAGGCACTAACACGCTACAACCATTGCCTATATTTTGGCAACTTAGAATAACGCCTCTTCCTAATTTTGGAGGCATGTGGACATACAAATCTCGTGACCACTTGCTATATATATATATATATAGAGAGAGAGAGAGAGAGATATGGTACTATGAGGTACACCTCATGGGAACTTTCCATGAGGTCGAGCTGTGTGGGCCCCACCATGATGTGTGTCAAACATCAACCATATCAGTCAGATGCACCATTCCATGCAGGCCATTGGCTTAAAAATCAAGTTAATCCAGGAGTTGTGTGTCCCACTTGAATAAGGGGTCAAACCAAGTTTCAGTGACATCCAAAACTCAGGTGGCCCCACCAAGTACTTTTATGTGTTTTAAGCAAATCTTTAGATGCTTTTAGCTGGTATAGACCACCTGAGTTCCTAATACTGATGATTTTTTGGATATCCTATGACCTAACTTGGACCTATCAAATGCACGATATTGATGTTCGACACACATCACGGTGGGGCCCACACTGCTCGACCTCATGGAAGTTAGCATGAGGTCGAGCTCATAGTACCATTTCCCATTTTATATATATAGCAACTCTTTGAAACCCAAAGAACCCAACTTTTATTTTGATCGAAAACTTTGGTAGGTCATGAAAAAGGAAAATAGTTTCCTCTCTTGATTTGCATCTTTCTTTGCTATGCTCACAAGTGTTTTAGATCCGGTGAAAATTGGTCACTTAAGGTTTCATAGGATGCCCCATCACATGAACCGTTCGATTTAAAATCCCATGACACGTGTATGTGTGTGTATATATATATATCTATATCAGTTGCCCACCGGTTCCCAAAATGAACTTTTTTGAGAACTCATTATAGGTAATGTGACTCCAAAATCTGAACGGTCCACGTGAAGCAACACCTCATTAAACCCCTTAGTCCCAATTTTCAGTTTGATCCAAAACTTTGGTGGGCCATGAAAAATGAAAACAGTTTCCTCTCTTGATTTGCATTTATCGTTTCTATGGCCCAGTAGAATTTTAGATCATGGCAAAATTTTGGCCCGTGAGGTTTCATGGGATTCCGCATTATATGCACCGTTCGGATTAGACGCCCATAACACAGTGTGCAAAGGTGCTCACGTGCACAGGAGAGCAACACAGTGTGCAAAGGTGCTCACGTGCACAGGTGAGCATGACTTTCTCTCTCTCCCTCTCTCTCTGTAACACACACACATATACACACACATATATATATATATATATATATATATATATATATATATATATTATATATATATATATATATATATATATTCTTGAAACTAATATGATTTCATTGGAAGTGATAGGCTCCTGACATCGGTTCACCATAATTTTAGAAATGGAAACGGGGAGGCTCTTCAACTGTACACATAGGGTGGTTTTATGGCAATCCAGATCGTCCAAATTGCTAACTCTGTCATCTGAGAATTACTTGAAAGGATTAGGGCAACCATCTTATTTGTCCTTGGGATTTGGACCACTCACTATTCAACATCAAACCATATAATCAATAGCTATCGGTTGGATTGTTAGGATTGCTTGATCAATGTGATTTTAGAGGTATGTTCCATCCATTGTCCCACAATTTGTATGGTATGGATAGCCATGCATGAGGGTGACATATAAGGAGGATGAGTTACCACTTTTTCAAAATGGTGGTGAATTATCATGGGATCTAGCCCTTAATACGATTAGTGTGAAACACGACCTATATTAGTAAAGTAAATCTGAAATCAATCTTGTTTCTCTTGTTCAGTGCATTTAAGAATGTTATCTGATGCTTTGTCCATGATGATTAGACTTTTTATTCCAACACTACCAATTTTGTTATTGCCCTTTTTTTTACTACATAAATATCTTTGCTTCCAACGCTCGTGAAGATCCGCGCGCGTAAGTGGACATCCAACCAAACACAAGACACACTTCTAAGGCGATCAGAACCATTGATCTTGTGGGGAACTGCCTGAATGTGCTATATCTAAAATCTAGCAACAATCCTATATATCATCTCATCCTTCCCATTATCAACCTCAACATTTATGGACCAGGAAAGTTGCGCGAAAATGATCCACAACAGCGATCAGATTGCAGCGACTCTCACAACATTGTTATTTCTGGGCTATGGCCTGTCCACATGGTAGCCGTTAGATCAGTAGTTAAGGCCACATCTCTGGTGGAAGATGGTGGATAAAAATGAGTGTGCTTATCTTTCTACAATGACAAGGGGAAGCGGTATCACATACTGCCGGGCCCTGCGTTCCTAAAATATGTGCTCGGGTTCTCAAATTGCGAAGTGGAGCCCATGGTTCAGTAATCTAAACCATTGCTAAGATTGGCTACACTCTAGGTTACGCTCTAGCTACAATTGGGTTTATTGATTTGGATGGTCTTGATCATCATAAAATGATTTCATGTTTACGGTGGACGCGTCACCATGATTTTAAGACAGTGGTCAACTATCACAGGAAGTGTAACCTAACTCAAAAAACTTTCACAATAAGTTTTAATGATTCGATGCTTTAATGATTCGATGGATCATTACGTATGCTTGAGTGGTCACTCATTTGCGTGTGCTGAGCTAGCTGCGCTACCCAATCCATTGAATTGCATAGATGATTTGAAACCCTTTCCTAAGGTGGATTATAAAATGAGATCTATAAATGGAATCCCACCCTGCTGCAATGGGAGGAGAAAAATGAGAGATTCGAGGCGAGTCACATTCGAATCGGATTTTAATTGGGAGAATTTCAAGTGTCCATCGTTGTTGGGATGCTTATATACCTTAAATGGGTAAAGGAATATTGCATGCAAGCTTTGGTACGCCCACGCGTGTTAAGAAAGGAAGCCATCTACAAGCCGAAGCAAGCGTAAGTGCCAAAAATGTGCAAGATCCAGGACGTGCCATGGATGGATCCCACCAAGCAGATGCCATTAACCTAAAAGAGGCCCCCCTCAAAGGATGCTATGTTGTCCTTGTTGGAAATGATACATAATAAAATTATTTCTGTAAAATATGGAACCCGAAAAATTCAAGATGATCTGAACCAAGGACAAGCTGAAGCATGTCTGAGACGCTGTCCTTAAAGCGTTATTTGCCCCTACTAAAAAAGATTGAGTATGCTAATAGGTTAGAGACAAACTACTTATAGGATATGACGAGCCTGATGTAGGTCTGTGTTTAGCAAACACGAAGGCCCACTAATGGAATTCTTTTTACACATTTTCTGGCAGAATTATAATAAAAGAAAAAAATCCCAGAAGAAAAAAGAGAAGAGAATTTGTGATTTAGACCACTACATTGGTCAATTCTTCAGCCACTGGTTCAGTTGAACCGTTCTAGCCACACCATTGGTCTGTTCTTCAAGCGATGGTTCTGATCAACCTTGCTATATTGCTGATTTTTGGTCTGTAGGAGAGGAGAGACTTTGATTCGTATTGGTATTGCTGGACTGTGGTGAGATGGTTTAGAAACCGATCTAGACGCAGTTTATATAGGCTGTGGTGGCTGGGGGTTATGGTCTAGGGAAATAAATCCCATGACCGTTTTCTAGCTGTTAGAGACAACTAGCCGTTTTATGGCCATTTTTTTATTGTTGTTCATGATCCATTAACCTGCTGCATGCTGACTATCGTGAGACAGTAGCTAGCCGTTTTCTAGCTGTTGGGGTAGCCATGCAGCAGTTACAGCTGGACCCTGCACTAATGGCACAGCTGTTACAGATATGCTGCAATAGCTCTTTTTTAGCTCTCTATATATACAGAGGGACTCTCATTCAGTCCTCTAGTTTTCATCCAGTCATCCAACCGCCTTATCCACTTAATCGCACTGCGACTCGCACACATCTAACTCCGGTTCACTCAAGGTCGCGAAGGAGCGACCCTATTCGATACGATGCGGACGTGCGAAGTGCAAAGTACGCCACTAGCGCCCTACATCCACACTGCCTTACATGCCCACGCCCTCGCACCGAGCTTGTGACCGAGACCGAGCCCGTGCCCGAGCACGAGCGCATGCGCGTGCGGGTGTTCCAGTGCTACGAACTAGAACACGCAAGTTCCATTCTCCTTTAGACCATGTGGGTAAGTATTATAATACTCCACACTCCTCATATAAACCACAAAAATTCCTCCTCTTGTTCCAATGTGGGACTATTCCCAAAAACCCACAATTTTTTTTTAAACACTTTTTATATATTATATATATTATTTTTTATTTTAAAATATATTTATAAAATCAATATTTTATAACAATCTCCCACTGATTTTTATAAAAATATAGTTTCTCGATAAAACATTTCTGCCAAAATAATCAGCTTATATGCATAAAGAAATATATATTTCGATTTTAATCTTCCCTTAGTGTAAGTATCTCAAAACTCTATCGAAATAACTGGTAGCCGAGCGTTGAACAAGTTATTCCTAGATAACAGAGTTGAAGAAACTACACACATATTCGCTATGTGTTTGTTAGAGTTCTCACAATCTTACTCAGCATAATTAATGGTCATGTGCTTATCCTAATTCGTGAACGATCCTTAGAGAAAACTCATAACTCTCATGAGAGACGACACCATCTCTACGTTCATATAGGTGGAATCCTTTCAGTGTCTCCGTTATTATAAGATACTTGTCCTACAGACTGGATTTCATTAAGAGTTCTAAGACTCAACCCTCTTTCGTAATGCTCAACACTTATCTATTATGGATGAGGTTTTTATATTTTAGTGCTGAAAAAATTTTCACATATCAGTGACTTGTTTTTACCCATTAAACCCAAATTAAAGATTTTCTGACTTTAGGTTGGGTTACCATCACTGGTGGAACTTCGGTTGAAGAGTTTCAACCCCATCCCTCTATATGTAGCCTTTACTACCTCTCTCGGTAGAGGTTTAGTGAAAGGGTCTGTCAGGTTATTACTTGATTTCACATAGGAAATAGTAATGATTCCATCTCAAATCAATTGTCTGACATAATCATGTCGAAGACTGATATGTCTAGACTTACTATTATATGTGCCACTATAGGCTCTAACTAATGTGGTTTCATTATCACAATATAGTGACACAGCCGATATAAGCTTTACACAGAAAGAAATTTCTAATAGAAGGTTCCTTAGCCCCTCAGCCTCTTTGCCTGTTGCAGTCAGGGCTATGAATTCAGACTCCATAGTCGAGTGCGTTATGCAAGTTTGTTTCTTGGATCCCCAAGATACAACAACACCTCCTAGGGTGAATACCCACCCTGTAGTAGACTTGTTGTCCCCTGCACTCGATATCCAGCTCACATCGGTTTATCCTTCCAATACGACAGAAAATTCTGAATAAAATAGTCCTAAGTCTTTGGTTGCTTTTAAGTAACCAATGACTCTACTGATTGCATTTTAGTGTTCAGTACTGGGGTTACTAGTAAACCTATTAAGTTTACTCACAACATATGCAATATCAGGTCTAGTCCATTGCATAACATACATAAGACTCCCGATAACACTCGCATATTCTAATTGTGCAACTGTTCTTCCGGTATTTTCTTTTAGCTTGATACTTAAATCAAATGGGGTCTTTGCTTCTTTTATATTTAGATGGTTAAACTTATGTAGTATTTTCTTAATATAATGAGATTGACATAAAGCATAACTCCCACATTGTTTTTTAACTTTGATACCTAAGATGGTATCAACTTGTCCAAGATCCTTTATTTTGAACACGGAAAATAGAAACCTCTTTGTTTCAGTCACACCTTCCATTTTATTAGTCATTATTAACATGTCATCAACATACATACAAATAATAACGATACAATTATCATCTACTTTAGAATATATGCATTTGTCAGCTACAGTATGCATGAAACCATGAGATAGTATTTTAGAATCATACTTCTTATGTTATTGTTTTGGTGCTTGTTTTAATCCATATAGAGATTTGATTAATGTACATACTTTGTTTTCATTTCCTGGTAGAACGAATCCTTCAGGTTGTTCCATGTATACCTCCTCATTGAGGTCACCATTCAGGAATACGGTCTTTACATCCATTTGGTGGATGTGAAGATGATGTATGGAAGCTAGCACAAATAATATCCTAATGGATGTTATCCTAGCTACAGGAGAGTATGTGTCAAAGTAATCTATCCATTTTTTTTGTCTAAAACCCTTAGCTACTAGTCGAGCTTTAAAGGTTTAGATAGTCCCATCAGTGTGATATTTCTTCCTAAATACCCACTTGCAAACTATGGTGTCTAGAACCTTGAGGTAAGTTTACTAATTCTCATGTTTAATTTGACATTATGGATTCCATTTCATCGTTTATAGATTCTTTCCAGAAAGCTGAGTCTCTAGAGGATATAGGCTCTTTATACGTTTTATGATCATCTTCTATAGTCATCACTATAGGTATTTTTCTTATAACATTTTCTCTATCTCCTTCTACAAGATGAAAAATGACGCTTTGTGAGTCTATATAGTCATCTCCTAGACTCTTCTCTATTCTTGTCCTTTAACTCCTATGAGGTTTAACAGGAGCTTCCACTATTTGTGGAGCTGTGCTATATAGTTCTCTATCAGAAGTTTGGACTTCATTATCCTTTGACTCCAAGGATACTGAGTTCTCAAAGAACTCAACGTCTCTTGATTCTATTATTGTATTAGACTCTATGTCTAAAAGTCTATAAGCTTTACTATTTTGCTCATACCCTACGAAGGCGCACTTAATGGCTCTTGGTCCTAACTTAGTTCTTTTTGGATCAGGAGTTCTGCAGTATGCAAGACACCCGCACACTTTTAGATATCCTAGGTTAGGTTTTCTACCTCTCCATGTTTCATATGGAGATATTTTATATTTTTTAGATAGAATTCTGTTTAGTATATGATACGTTGCAAGTAGTGCCTCACCCCATAGACTTAGTGACAATTTTGCTCTTATTAGTATTGATTTGATCATCTCTACTAATGTTCTGTAACGCCCTGAAAATCGGGGGTCGACCAGGAGCCCAATTCCCGAGTTCCAACTCATCACTTATGCAACATAGATAATGATGATTTAAATGTTGTCCGTAGTAGTGCATAAAACATGAATGAGATTAAGCTAAAACAACAAAACATACTCCAGGGACAATCGAATTACGCAAGCGGAAGATTGAGAGAAATACATGGAACGTAAAAACCACTGTGGTTCCCAAAGTATGTATGCATTGCCAGGTTAAATAGTTACAAGTATTGTTTCAAAATACAAAATATCAAAATGTGGTGGTCCACTACAAAGTATAAGCCCTAAAGCCCCGCCGATCAAAACGGTGTATATAAACCCGACCGAATACTGCATATATGAGAATGCCTCCTCATCATCCTCAAAGTCTGGCTCCGCCTCGCAGACTGCACCATCATCTGAAACTACAATAGGGTCTGGTTGGTGTTTAAAACACCGTCCCAGAATGTGGGAGTGAGTGATCAACTCAGTGGAGCTATAAAGCAAAGGTTAACATGTTATCAATTCAATCAAGCAGTAATGATAAAGCAATACAATCGAGCATCCCTACGTACTCTGATTAATGCAAGAATGGTATGTATTAATGATGCATGCCCTCACTTGCACTCCCTCTGCGAACTTTAACTCATGGTCGTGGCATGCAATCACTTCCTCAATGCTCAACTCTAACGCCAAAGACACATGCAATGTGGTGCATGAGCGTGATTACCAAGTTCTTATTAGTATTTTTCATACATTAGGATTAGGAAACTAAGGTACCTCCCTTATATCATTTCCCAAACAATGATCCATTTTAGGGTCGTCAGTCCTAGTAAATCTCATACGATGTTGCGGTTCTAGGTCACTACAAAGGGCTCGTCACCTCGATGCAGGCCTAACTTATACGTTAGTTGCTACAGAAAGGCTCGTCGCCTTAACGCAAGCTCGGAGTATGCTCGAGGTCACTACGAATGGCTCGTCACCTAGTCGTAGGCCGACAGCTCGAATACAACGTCCCATACCACTGTATTCGGCTCAAGAGCTTATGTTGCTCACTGGTCACTACGGGTAGGCTCGTCACCCCGGTGTAGGCCGACAGCTCGACCACGGTGTCCCATACCACCATGTTCGGCTCATGAGTCTTAGCAGATCGAGGTACCAAGGTTAACGGGGTTTCCACTGGTGAGTTTGGTACCTTAGGTTCAGGTAGTAACGTCCATACATAGTGAACATACATCAGGTCAATCGAGTTACTTGACGAGCTCAACTGGTACGAGCGCACCTCGAGTTAATCAACATGAAGTTCGTAAGCACTTCGTGTGGCCTAACCACTGCCAACAACCAAAGTACGGCTCAGATTCATCGAACATGTCCCGTGTGGCGAGATAACCTTAGCCACCCGATTAAAATCTGTTACCGATTGCCTGGACTATATCATAGTCCCAACCGCACTTAAACATAATAAGGAATCATATATGAATAGACACCTCAGCATTAAACTAATCCTTCAAGTAATATCAACCATTTGAGCATTTCATGAAACATAACATAAACATGATTTCACACATATGCATTTCATACGTAAAATAGACAATATAATGTAAGTTGCATGGAGGGATTTATACACACAGTTAAGGTAGTTGAGAATCTTATCTCAACACCCATATAAAGTATAATTTACCAACTACTTACTTATACAGACATTTTTACAAACACTTAGACTACACACTTCGATATACATTACGTATGTCGACCACAACATGTATTAAGGCAACTCCTTTCACCAAGGAGTTGTCACACACACAACCACCATGTATCCATGACGGATAAACATGGCAAGCATGAATACAAATTCCATACTCATTCAGACATTTCTACAAACACTTAGGCTACACACTACAACATACATGACGTATATTAGCCATAACATGTATTAGGGTAAATCCTTTCGCCAAGGAGTTGTCGCATATACAACGATCCTATATCCATGATGGATAATCATGTCAAACACGAATCCAAATTCTACATGCATTCAATCCATTCGATAAGCTCATGGAATACACTATATTCAAACATAGTTCATATATAATATATATATATATATATATATAATATATATATATATATTATATATATATAAAGTGAATCATGCATCGCATTTAGCATGTGAAATGACACCCACGTCAGTTATAAATCATTAACTGACATTGAAAGCCTTGAAAACCATAACCTAAACATTTATAGTCCACACCTTATGCCGGTAAACGCATAACGAATTCAGTTTAGACACTAAGTCTTTGACAACAGTAGAATGACAACCTATAACATGAATTATGTTAGCTATTTCATCACTTACACTATCTGAAACCCTAAAACAGATTAGGGTTAGGTTTTCTTACCTAAGAACAGGATCAGAATCACCCGAATAGCGATACAGGAATGGTGGATAAGCACGTGGAACGACGAGATTGAGTTCCGAGAACAATCTCCCACACACACACTCTCTCTCTTTCTCTCTCTTTCCTTCTCTTTTCTCTCTCATCTCTCTCTAGGGTTTGCAAATTTGTATGTGAAGGGAGAGAGAGGGTTTAAGACCCTTATATAGGCTCAAACGTGAGCTCAATGGCCCTAGGGCCATGTATACTTAGGTTATAGCCAAAACCCATCTGTTTCGGCTCAACGGAGCACTTCTGGAGGCCCCTTTTCTGTGTGCGGTCAGGCTTAAGCTTCCTGACGTTGGATTTAAGTCGAGTTAGGTTTTCGGTCTAATCAGATTTATCGATCGACCGTGGCGGACCAGTTTCAGTTCAACGGTCATCGCCACTCGATCAGGGCCATAAGTACACGGACCTGTGCTGAAAAATTTTCTTGATCCGAGGGTGTATTTGGGTCAGCTTCTGATGGTCTAAAAGCTTAAATTTAGCCTGCAAGGGAACGGCCCAAATCACTTAAATCTGAGTTCAATTTCTAAAGATATTCACGTTTCTCATACACTTCGCTCCGGGCTCAAGTTGTGCATTTCTGGGTACTATATGGATTTGATTTCTAAGACGGTTGTCAAGCACAGTAAGGCGGTCATATCCGTATAGTTTCGCGGTCATCGGACTTTCGACGTGCGGTCTAGGTCCGATACGGAGTTTCAAGGTGCTCCCAAGAGCAACCGGGTTTAGAGAATGATTCTAGATTTCAGGGTAAAGTAGTGTTAATGATTTTACTCGTTTTGGGCCTTACAGATCGTATTTAAAGTGATTAGTGCTAATTTCACAGGTAATCTAGTTTAACACTTATTTAATCCTTGTCTAATTTCTAAAGGATTCGGTCCCGAGTGATTTCTGCCTGAGGTGGTACTCGGGTCTTTGTACAGATTTTTTGGAGATGTTACATGTTCTATTCTTCCTTTCAGCCATTCGTTTTGTTGAGGTGTCTATGGCGCAGTACATTAATGTATTAGTCCTTGTTCTTCATAGAAGTTATCGAATTCATTGGAGAAGTATTCTTCTCCTCTATCGCTACGGAGAATTTTTATCTTCTTATTTAGTTGATTCTCTACTTCTACTTTATATATTTTAAACATGTTTAATACTTCATCTTTGCTCTTTAATAGATAAACATACACATCAAAAGCAATCATCTATAAAGGTTATAAAGTACCGTTTACCTCCATGAGTAAGAATACAGTTTAACTCACAGATATCACTATGCACAAGATCCAATACTTGAGGCGATCTTTCAACACTTGGAAAATGTCTCTTCGTTATTTTGGATCGTATGTAAACTTCACATTTATTGGTTTCATTATCTGTGTATGAGATTAAACCATTCTTAGCCATGAACTTCAAGGTACTATACCCTATATGGGCTAGTCTATCATGCCACAGTCCAGCGAATTTAACCATATACGAAGAAGTGCTACTTTCATTCAGAGAAAACTTAATCATCCCGTTACAAGCATATTCCTTTCCGACAAAATTCTCATTCTTGGACAGAATCAGTTTTCTTGACTCGTACACCACCCTTATGCCTGGTTTACTCAGAAGATCCCCAGAAACTAAGTTTCGCCTCATGTCTGGGACGTGCAGTACATTAGTAAGAATCACTTTCTTTCCAGAGGTGAATATCAGTTTAACAGTTTCTTTGCCAACGACCTTCGACCGGACTTCATTACCCATTTGAACTTCTTAACCATTGATCAATTCCTCATAGGTTTTGAAGGCTGATTTGTCGTAGCACACATGTACTGTAGCGGCAGTATCATACCACCAACCTAGAACTTTGCCTTGGATGGTATTCACCTCAATGATCATAGCCACAATATCACCTTCTTCTACTGCACTTGCCTTTTTTTAGATTTGCGATATCAGCATACTCGATCACAGTGCCCAGTTTTCCCATAGACATGACATGGGCTTTTGAACCTTACATTCTTCTTTTGGGCATTTTTCTTGAATTTCACTTTATTGGGTTTTAGGGAATCGTCCTTCTCAGGATTCTTGTTATTAATGTTCTCTACTACATGTACCTTAGACAAGGCATTCCCGTTATCATTCTTTTTATCGCGGTTACGGGATTCTTCCTCAATTCTGAAGTGTTTCTAGATTTGTTCTAGTGTGTAGTCCTCAGTTTTATGGAGCAACTTCTTTGTATAGTCTTTCCACATCGGTCATAATTTAGCAATTATAGCCCTGACTTGGAATGATTTAGGAAGATCAATTTTGATGACTTTGATTTTGTTTACTATTAGTTGCAATTCTTAGATTTGGGACAGTAACGGTTTGTTATCTACCATGTTGAAGTCAAAATACCTAGCGATGAGAAATTTGTTTGTACCTTCTTCTTTAGTCTTGTATTTGAACTCTAGAGCGGACCAGATCTCCTTTGCTGATGACGTCTGTTGGTACAAATCATACAGGCAGTTAGAGAGTGCGTTCAGTATGTGTCCTTGACACAAGAGTTCATTTTCAACTCGTTTGGTGCGAGCAGCCACCTGTTCAGGGGTGTCTTTGTCGGATGCTTCAGGTAATGCTTGCAGATTTGGATCTAATATGTAATAGATCTTTAACGCCGTTAGAAGAAATTTGATCTTGTCTTGCCATCTCGTAAAATTTGTTCTATTGAACCGATCAAGACATTTCAAGTCCTGATTCATCAACTTGATGGATGAAACACTGTCGGCTTCCATCTCAATTAACTCTTTAAGATTGTTGGAAATGATACAGAATAAAATTATTTCTATAAAATATGAAACTCGAAAAATTCAAGATGATTTGGACTAAGGACAGGCTGAAGCACGTATGAGACGGTGTCCTTAAAGCATTATTTGCGCCAACTCAAAAAGAGTGAGTATGCTGATAGGTTACAAGTAAACCACTTCTAGGATACGACAAGTGTGATGTGGGTCTGCGTTCAGCAAACACGTAGGCCCACTAATGGAACTCTTTTTAAACACTTTCTAGCAGAATTACAATAAAAGAAAAAATCCTAGACGAGAAAAGAGAAGAGAATTTGTGATTTAGACCACTACACTGGTCAATTCTTCAGCCACTGGTTTAGTTGAACCGTTCTACACCACACCGTTGGTCTGTTCTTCAAGTGATGGTTCTGATCAACCTTGCTATATTGCTGATTTTTAGTCTGTAGGAGAGGAGAGGCTTTGATTCGTATTAGTATTGCTGGAGTGTGGTGAGATTGTTTGGAAACCTATCCAGACTCATTTTATATAGGTTGTGGTGGCTGGGGGTTATGGTCCAGGGAAATAAATCCCATGACCGTTTTCTAGCTGTTTGAGAAAACTAACCGTTTTATGACCGTTTTCTGACTGTTATGCATGGTCCATTAAGCTGCTACATGCTGACTATTGTGAGACAGTAGCTAGCCGTTTTCTAGCCGTTGGGCTAGCCATGCAGCAGTTACATCTGGACCCTGCACTAATGACACAACTGTTATAGATCTGCTGCTACAACTCTTTTTCAGCTCTCTATATATATAGAGGGACTCTCATTCAGTCCTCTAGTTTTCGTCCAGCCATCCATCCGCCTTAGACACTTAGTCGCACCACGACTCGCACACGTCTCGCTCCGGTTTGCTCAAGGTCGTGAAGGACCGACCCTCTGTGACACGATGCAGATGTGCGAAGTGCAAAGTGCGCTACTAGCGTCTCTACAACCACACTGCCTCACATGCCCACGTCCTCACACCAAGCCCGTGACCGAGACTGAGACTGAGACCGAGACCGAGCCCATGCCCGTACCCGTGCTCGAGCCCGAGCGCGAGTGCGCGTGCGGGTGTTCCAGTGTACGTAAGTTCCATTCTCCTTTGGACCATGTGGGTAAGTATTATAATACTCCACACTCCTCATATAAACCACAAAAATTCCTCCTTTTTTTTCCAATGTGGGACTATTCCTAAAAACCCACAAAAAGGTGTTTTTCAAACACTTTTTTATATATTATGTATATTATTTTTTATTTTAAAATATATTTATAAAATCAATATTTTATAACAGTCCCATGAGAGGGACATTTTTTAAGGGATTTTTCTATTCTTTCATTAAATATACTAACCAACTTACGATCCAGGGAAGGGGAATGAGATAACTTGGTATAAGTAAATTTAGACTGACCTGACACCTGAAATGAAATAGAGAGATCATAGGAAACTCTCCAAAGAATGGTTGGAGTACCAACACGACCTCAGGTGCCAACTCCGACTTGCGCAAGGAGCCCAAGCAACAACCACAAATACCGACCTCAGCTGCCAAGTTGAGACTTCATGTGATAGGCTGGATCAACGACCTTGGAGGTCTGTTTCATTTGCCGACCTCGAAGGACGACCTTGGCTGTCAACCTCAGAGATCGACCCCAACCAACGATCTCGACCTTGGGTACCGACCACTGCCTCGGGACAGAAGTTATCCAAGAAGGATCCCCACCATGTGTGGACAGGATTGCCCATCGAGATCTCTGCCGAAGATCATGCCGAGCAAGGCACGATATATCCGGGGACAAATTCATTCTATGATATGGGTCCATCTAGCATATTCACTATAATATGTAAGTGATACAAAGGGATTATAAATAGAGACGCTACTAAACAGAAAGGTACTCACAACTACCCTAATCCAACTATGCCCATTATGAGCCTATCCTGACTTGGGCATCGGAGGGTCCCCGGCCAAAACTGGCGCCCCCAGTGTCTCTCTATCTCCATTAGTTTGTAGGTACTCAGCAAGCTTGCAGGGAGCAGAGCAGGATAGACCAGATTTCAACATCAATAGAACTCATAAATTCCTAAACCATACTCTACAACGTGGCCTATAAAAAACACCCAAAAGCCCCATCTACCAATATATAAGTATCATACAGAGTAACCCACTTGTCCCCTGTGCATCTAATTACTCCTATTATGACATTGTTGGACATCATACTATGAAATGTATGGTCATTTTCGGCCTAACTTGAGTTAAATAGGGGGTTTTTAAAATCAAGAGCTGACTTAGTGTCATTTGTGCCTTTATATTTATCCTCCATGGGAGTGTAATGTATCATGGATATAGGTTTTGATGTTGGACCTTTGAACTCTTTCATTGGAGGATAAACTTTAAGTCAATACTTGAGGGTGTCATTAGCATAAACTATGATCAATGTTATTAAAGACTTCATATTTTATGAAAGATGATTAATCCTTATACTTGAGGATGTGTAGGGTGATTTCGTAACATAAAATGTCTTAGTGCGGCAGAGGTGATTCTCTACCTTTAGGCACTAGGGTAGTGAGGTTGGATGATTTAGCTTTCATTGCCCGACAGGGTAACCACCTCTCTAACTATGCTAAGGAAAGGTGCCTCCCACATTGACGTACTATCCGTTCCACTTGGAATAGTTGGTTCATAGGGGGAGAACCCCTCTTTACTCGGATCTTAGAGCAGATGCCCCTAAGCGGCTTGTTCCTGGTGTGCCTAGGTTATGCAAATGTGGGGCTTATGACAACCCTAGTGGAGTGCTAGAGGGCTGAGACCCACACCTTTTAGCATTCACATGGATTGACTAGATGAAAAAAGCATGGAGGCGAACAAACCTAGCCTCGATTGGATTGACGGTAGGAGTTTCTGAAGAATGACCCGCTTAATATTGTGATAGAGACTTTTGGACGATGTTATGGCAACAACATTAGTAAGGGCTGCAATCATGATCTTTTGACTGTTCATCAAATATTGGATTGCATGCTTTAAGGTGAAGCAATGGTCTTTTGTGCTTTAAAATTGTTAGTTTGGATTTTGAAATTCAGTGGAATAGAATAATTTGTGAAAAATTCAATTCCTTATAATTATAGGATCCCCGTCTATTTTAGTCCATGTCCCTTAAAAATTAGAAAATTTTAATTTAATCTACCCATTTCAATATTTAAATTAGAATCGTTGATCATCGCATGCCGTTGTTGATCTCCCAACATAACAAATTTCCCCCAATCCATCTCAAATGAAGAGAGTAGAAAACCATCGTCAAAATCTTGATAGGGGCTAGATCTGGACCTAGAGTTGTATGTGATGTAAACTATTCACAACCCCAAGTGTAGGGTCGTGATGTAGTAATAATCTTGGTGAGACCGAGGTCAAATCCACAGGGACTAATCTTGTGTGTATTCTGAAAGCAACTAGAAGTAGAACTAGAAGAAGATGTAACCTAAATATGAAAGTGTAGAGAGAGTATTTGTGAATTATTTAACTAAAACTTGTAAATTGAAAGGTGGGAACTAGGGTTTCCAAGGATCCACTCATAGCAATCAGGGAGATCTATGCTTGATTCAAGGACACAACTGGAATCGGAGTCCAATCTTATCCAATTGGAAGATATCTCAATAAAACCAAATATGGACTTCCTTTGACCTAATTCTCAACGGATGAGAGTTGTGAGAACTGGAAGTGATTCCATCACAAAACCATGCCTAGGAGATGATGGCTCACAACAGGATATACCAATTCACAACCAACATAGGAGAATTGTGAAGTTTAGAAGGGATTTCATCAGCCAACCGTGACTAAGGGATGATGGTGAACAATAGGATTTACTAACTTCACAATCTCAATACATGAAAAGAACATACTCAAAGCTGTTGTAGATCAAATGTAATTTGAGTCACAATAAACCATTAAAAACTGAAAGTATTTCTTAAATATCAAACTATAATCAATGAGAATTCAACATAAACATGAATCAAAGCAATAAAAAACATCCCATCATGCTACAAGCTTCACCTCTTAGCCCTAGCTAAGAGGTTTAGCCAACCATAAACATGATTGGATCTAAAACCCTAGAAGAAAACATGAAAAACTAAGGAAGAAAGAAGATAAACACTTGGTGACGGCTCTCCGCCCTTGTGTTTCTCTCCTCCAAACTCTAGGTTGATTAGATAGATGCCCAGGGATGCCCTAGGGACTCCTATTTATAGTTGTGCAACACCTCCTTTCGCACCTCTTTGAAAAAATTTGAAAACTACCTTAAATTTACGCACTCTGTGTAACTTTGCGTGATTCGTTCGATGATGCGCGATTTGTTCAATGACATTGAACTGCATTCGATGTCATTGAATGTGTCTTTTATACGTGCTTTTTCTGCTCTTTTGTAACTTCATTCGGACTCTATAACCTTCCATGTCATCGAACTTACCTTCGATGTCATCGAAGAGGCCCTTCGATGTCATTGAGCGTTGTTCGAGGAATCGATAATGCATCCAAAATAGTCCAAAGAGAACATTTTCAATGTCATCAAGGAGTTTTTTGAGTAATCGAAAATGTTGCCCAATGTGTCCAGCGAGTTTTGCTGAAAATCCACAGAAAATTCGATGTCATCGAAGAGGCCTTCAATGTCATCGAGCAAGGCTTCGAGTCATCAAACAAGTTTTCAACACATCGAAAAATGTCTTCAATTTGTCTATCGACCAACTCGATTTTCCTTCAAAAATTCGATGTCATCGATCTTTGTTTGATGTCATCGAATGTGTCCTCAATGTCATCGAACAATGTTCGATGACAAAGACAATATGTATTCTGCACTTATTCTTTCGGCTTCGTTCCTTCTCCACTTGGTTTTCTTGAATCTTGGGACCTTGAAATCTTCAATCTTTGTCTCCTAAGATCCATTCTTTTCATTGGTGATTTTTGAGCGTCAAATCCATGCTTTTATCACCTTTTTCAATCCAAGCTCTTAAATTCACCTTGTAACACAAACATGAGTAAAGTAGGACATTAAGCAGTATCATGTTCGTAAAACAAAGATATAAGTGGGGTTCAATATGCAATATTTGACCCTTAACACAATCCCCAACCAACATTTTGCTAGTCCCAAGTAAAGTATGCGTAAAATAAATCTCAACACTCAATGTGAGGAATCTTTTTCAGAAAACAATCTTTTGTGCACTTAAGGATTAATGGGTAGAATTAAGATATGAAAGTGTGATTTTGAAAGCCTAAAACCCAATCGCATAAGCTACCAATCAAATAAGCTCTTTTTCCATTAAATCGAAGCATAATTTGTATATCAAGTTTTTCAATGTGCTCAATGAAAGTCAACTTACTTCCCATATGAATACTATCAATTCATCATGTTGGCCATGCTCATCACTTCAAGATCAATTTGAAAATCAAGTACTGATTCTGAACTTATCCCATTTTCCTTCTTTTTCCAGTTTTTTATTTTATATCGACAGTCAATTTTTATTCAAACTTTTTATTTTTACATTCTTTTACAAACTTTTCATTGTTTTCATTATTTTTCATGACCTCTTTGTCGATCTCCTGTTTTTTAACTAGTTTTTTCTTTCTTTTAAGGTGGATAAAATTCTCCAGACTCGATTCTCACCATCTATTGATGATTCACATACTAACAATAAGAAATTCTAGTACATCTTACAGAAGGCAAATTGAATGTGTCTTGTGATTTAGATTAACATGATATTCAAACTTCCTCTTAATTAATTGAGCGCAAGCACTTAGGTGATACAATAGTTAGTTGATTAAACTCCAGAAATTCAAAATTCAATATCTATCTTCTCATACTCAAAGCAAGTACACCTTTCATTGCTTCCCAAACAGATTTCAACTTGAAACATTGAAAATTTTCAAAATTTTTGCTTAAAACTGAGAAAATACTGATTAGTTTACCTAATCCTCATCCCCAACTGAAAAATTGACATTGTCCTCAATGTAAAAGAATTAAGCATATAATGCAAAAGAGGCAATGAAAAGAAAAGAGAAGTGATGAAAATGTAATACCCGAAGAAGGAATTCTGAGGCTTTTCCAATAATCTTAGTGTGAAGATAGGTTAGCACAAAACAAAACTCAACAAAGTATAAGCAAACTATCCTAAACGACAGAAGCAAACTACCCTAGTCCTATAAAAGCGATAAACCTACCTATACTTCCATCAGACTAGGAGATCAATCCTGGTAAGCAGGATCACTCTGAGGTATGAACATGTCCTCTGAATCAAATTTTTCAACAAATGGCTTTAATAAATGTCCATTTACTTTGAATACATTGTCATTATTTGAATTCTGAATCTCGATAGCCCCATGAGGATAGACATTAGTAATAGTGAAAGGGCTGGTCCAATGAGATCAAAGTTTACTTGGAAAGAGATGTAACCAAGAATTGTACAAGAGGACCTTTTAACCTGGTGTGAATGATTTCTGAAGAATGTGTTGGTCATGAAACACCTTCATCCTGTCCTTGTAAATTCTCAAGTTCTCATATGTATCATTTCGGATCTTTTCAAGTTCATTCAACTGAAGTTTGCGTAGTGAGCCAACGTTGTCCAAATTGAAATTCAAAATTTTAATAGCCTAGTAGGCCCTATGTTCCAACTCCACAGGCAAGTGGCAAGCCTTCCTATAGACAAGTCTAAAGGGAGACATTCCAATAGGGGTCTTAAATGAAGTACGGTAAGCCCATCAGGGATCGGTTAAGCGGATTGACCAATCCTTACGGTCAGGGTTAACCATTTTTTTCTAAAATGTGTTTGATTCCCTATTGAAAATTTTAGCTTGCTCACTTGTTTGTGGGTGATATGGAGTGCTCACTTTGTGGGAAATGTCATATTTCTTCATTAAGTTCGCAAATTGCTAATTATAGAAATGTGAACCTCTATCACTAATGATGGCTCGAAGCATTCCGAGCCAGGAAAGGATGTTCTCTTTTAAGAATTTAATGACCATTTGATGATCATTGTTTCGGCATAGAATCACTTCGACCCATGTAGTGACATAGTCTATGATGAGCAAAATATATATATTTTCAAAAGATTGGGGGAATGGTCCTATGAAATCGATGCCCCAACAATCAAATGCTTCAATGATCAGAATGGGGTTCAAGGGCATCATATTTCGACTGGACAATGCTTCCAATTTCTGATAACGCTCACAAGCTTTGCAAAACTCATGAGTGACCTTAAACATAGTTGACCAGTAAAAGCCGCACTAAAGAATTTTGTCCATGGTCTTTTTAGTAGAAAAGTGACCACCATTGGCCTGAGAATGACAGAAAGAGATGACACTTTGGTGTTCATTGTCTGGCACACATCTCCTTAAGATTTGGTCTGGACAATATTTAAATAAATATGGATAGTCCTAGAAGAATTTGCATACCTCGATAAAGAATTTTTTTCTTATCTTGCGCAGTCTAATTTGTCGGCGTGAAACCTACATTAAGATAATTAGCAATATCCGCAAACCAAGGTGAGTGGGAGACTTTGAACAATTGTTCATCAGGGAACATGTCATTTATATATGTCATCTCAAGGGAATCAGCAAGATCATGGCAGGAAAGATGGTCAACTCCTAAGTTCTCTACTCTCTTTTTATCTTTTATTTTTAAATCAAATTCTTGGAGTAGGAGGATCCGTCTTATCATGTGGGGCTTAGCATCACTCTTAGAAAGAAGATACCTGAGCGTCGCATGATCTGTATAAATGACGATCTTGGATCCGATCAAGTAGGACCTAAATTTGTCCAAAGCGAATACCACGGCTAAGAGTTCCTTTTCCGTAATAGAGTAGTTCACTTGAGTAGGATTTAAAGTTTTACTTGCGTAATGAATAACGTAGGGCTTCTTTTCCTTTCTCTGGCCTAAAATCACCCCAAGAGCATAGTCAAATGCATCGTAAATAAGTTAAAAAGGAATGTTCCAGTCGGGTGGCTACATGATAGGTGCAGTGGTTAATATGCCGTTAAGCTTAGTAGAAGCTTCTTGGCATTGCTCACTCCACTTGTATGGTTCATCCTTTTGAAGTACATTACATAGAGGACGAGAAAGGTGACTAAAGTTCTTTATGAATCTCCTGTAAAAATCGGCGTATCCTAAGAAGGATCGCAAATCTCATTTGTTCTTGGGTGGAGGTAAGTTATAGATAAGATCAATCTTAGCCTTATCTAACTCAATTCCCTTGGACGAGATGATATGTTCAAGGACAATTCCCTTATGAACCATGAAATGTCACTTCTCCCAATTCAGTACCAAATTCTTTTCCTCACATCGCTTCATCACACATTTAAGATTCTCTAAACAATTGTTGAAGGATGGACCAAAGATAGAGAAGTCGTCCATGAAGACCTCTAAATATTGCCCCACCATGTCAAAAAAAATACTCATCATGCATCGCTGAAAAGTGGCTGCATTACACAGTTCGAATGACATCCTTATGTAAGCAAATGTGCTAAAGAGACATGTGAATGTGGTCTTTTCCTGATCTTCAGGAACTATCTTTATCTGGTTGTAGCCCGAATACCCGTCAAGGAAATAATAGTATGAGTGACCCACTAGCCTTTCCAAAATTTGATTAATGAAGGGCAAAGGAAATTGGTCCTTTCTTGTGGCCGTATTCAATTTCCTGTAGTCAATGCACATTCTCTAACCAATAATAACTCTAGTTGGCATGAGTTCATTGTTGGCATTGGCTACGATGTTGATTCGAGATTTCTTAGGAACCACCTAAGTTTGACTCACCCATTGACTATCGAATATAGGGTATATTATACCCACATCCAATAGCTTAAGAACATCGGCCTTAACCACTGTATGTATGGATTTAATCTATGTTGTGGTTGCTGGGATGTCTTCTCATTATCCTCTAGATAAATGCAGTGAGTACAAATCAAAAGATCAATTTCCTTGAGATCTGCAATCGACCTTCAAGGGTTCCTTTGTGCTAAAAAAGAGTAGAGATAAGCATACTCTCTTGTTCTTACTCAAGGTGGGAAGAAATCATCATCGGGTATGTCTCATCTTGACCTAAATAGACATAATTCAAATTAGAGGGCAAAGGGATTAGGTCAAGCTTCGGTGCCTTGAGGTTAGACGGTAGAGGAACTGCATCAGTTTGGGACAATTCTTCAAATTGTAGCCTCCACCGGTTAACTTCAAGTACTGACACAGTATCCAGTATGGTCCCCATCTCCCTAATCATATCATCATCAAAACCATGGGAGTGGGCCATGCACGTCTCTAAAGGGTTAAAGGAGAAGGTTAAAAGTGTTCTATCTTCCACAAAAGAGTTAATCATGTTAATCTCGTGGGAATCGTCATCATCCTCTAACTATTTGCCTGTATTGAAAAAGATATTCAACTCCAATGTCATATTTCGAAAAAATAAACTCATGACTCCATTCCTACAATTAATGATTGCATTTTATGTGGCAAGGAATGAGTGACCAAGAATGACTAGAATTCGAGTGCTCATGTCCACAATGGGTTGAGTATCCAGGATGATAAAATCTACTGGGTAGTAGAATTTGTCAACCTGGACCAACACATCCTCAATTATGCTTCTCGGTACACGAACTGAGCGATCGACAAGTTGTAATGTGGTTTGGGTGGGTTTTAATTCACCCAAACCTAGTTGTTCGTAGACCGAGTAGGGAATCAGATTTACGCTTGCTCCTAAATTAGGAAGTGCGTGCTTAATGCAGTAATTCCCAATTACATAAGTAATGGTTGGGCTACTGGAATATTTGTATTTCTATGGCGCATCTTGCTTTAGGATGACACTCACTTTTTCAATTAAAAAGATTTTCTTTTGAATATTTTTCCGTCTTTTGATTGTACACAAGTCTTTCAGAAATTTAGCATATGAAGGTATTTGTTTAACGACATCTAGTAGAGGAATATTGACCTTCACTTATTTCAGCACCTCTAGAATGTCCTGAGAGTTAGAGAGAGTTTTGGTGCAATTAACTGCTGGGGGAATGGTGTAATCAGCTTTCCTTGAAGTTCTGGTTCTAATTCTTATGGAGTAGTGCTAAATCTATCATTGTTATCCTCTTCCGAGTCCTTAGGCTTCTCAACCCTGACCGGAATGGTTTTGTCAATGGTCTTCCCACTGGTAAGAGTGGTGATAGATTTAACTTGCTCCATCTGATTTGAAGAGCTTGGGTTACTGACTTCGTATTATGGTTTTGGATTGGGAAGAGGTTAAGCTAGAAGACTTCCCTTATTCCCAATCACATTCTTTGTCTCAAGCCCTTGTATGACCTTTATAAGGCCTTGAAAGGCTTATAGCATCCCCTGATTGAAAAGCCCTTGATTTTGAAGATGCTTTAGAACCGGATCCTCTTGAGGTTTCCCTTGATTTGGAATTTGATTAAAGAATCCTTGAGGAGTAGTAGTTTGTCCATTCGTCCAACTGAAGTTGGGATGATTTCTCCACCTAGAATTGTATGTATTGGAGGTGGGTCTATTGAAAGGCCTTTGGTAATTATTTATAGCATTAGATTGCTCATTCAGTACCTATTGAAAAATAAGTATTGTTGGACAATTTTCAGTTGTGTGAATATTGCTAGCACAAATATCGCAAACAGTTTCCTTAACCTTATCGTTCTTTATTTCCATGGCCTCAAATTTTCTCATGAGATTAGCCACTTTAGCATTGATATCATCATCCACTTTCAGAAGGTATAGTCCCCTCTCATTTGATTGAGCGGGCCTAGAGGTAGTACTCGATTTTGGGGAGATGTCGAATGATTGTGCATTTCCAGCAAGTCTGTCCAAATAATCCCACACATCATCAACGTTTTTGTTCATGAATTCCCCATTGCACATTGTCTCGACTAATTGGCACATGGAGGATGTCAGTCCATCATAGAAAAAGTGTGTAATGCGTCATGTCTCAAAACCGTATTGTGGGAACAAACTGACAAGATCCTTAAACCGCTCCCAATATTGGAAGAATGTTTTATCTTCCTTTTGGGTGAAGTTCATGATTGACTTTTTGAGTGTTCATTTTAAGGTGTGGGAAAATTTTCTTTATGAACTCCCTTGTCATGTCGTTCCATCTACTAATAGATCGAGGACGTAGTGAATGCAACCACGTCTTAGCTTTCTCTTTTAGGGCGTGTTTGGACAGCGTGATTAGAAGTGATTAAGTGGGATCGGATTCATCTGGTCCCTGAAAAGGCCTAGCTATATGTCCTAGAGGGGGGGTGAATAGGACAATGCTAAATAAAAACTTATAACAGCGGAATTAAAATAAAATGATAGCCAAAGTAAATCACAATGCAGGAAAGTGAAACAACCTCAAAATTTAGATCTTGAGAGGTTGTTACAAATGTTGTTCTAAGGACAACCTTTCACCAAAAACCAGAGTTTATGGTAGGACAACCTTATTTCTAGAAAGATCTTTGTATCAAATCTCAAACCAAAGAGGAATAAAGAAATAAATACAAACTGAATTGAATTAATTTATAATTACAAATGTATTGTTCTAAGGACAGCCATACACCATAAAAATGGTAGGGCAACCTTGCTGGAACAACTTTAAATTTAAGTTGATAAAGAAATAGCAGAAAATAAATTCTAATCTATTACAAAATTCTCACAAAGCTTGAATTAAATGATTACAACATTCACCACATTCATACATCCCACAAAAGAATAATTAAAGATTAGAAATGTAAATCATTCAACCATAACACTAGGGATTATAGTGGTTCGCCTGTGTGTTCACCAACTGTTAAACAATAACCACACAAAATGCTACTCCACTCCTAATATCCTCACACAGGGGATATTAGCGTTCACTAACAAAATAGGTTTTTCAGGTTCACCAAAAACCTTTACAATTGTGTCTTTGTCTGTGGGCTTACACAAAAAAAACCCCTTCTTCTGAGTTTTCTTGGCTCTCCTCAGATAACCAAAACAACAAGATTTTTCTGGCAAATTTTGAAAGAAACCAAAACAGAAAGGAATTTACAATTAAATGTAAAATACCTGAATATCTCCTTCGATGTAGCAGCCCGGTAGAACCAAATCCGAGTAGATGATTGAATGTCCAAGTTCAATGTCCAGTACTCAATTACAATGGTTCTAATTCTAATAGATTTTAAATTTAACCAAGTAGGGCTTGCCTTAATTGATTTTGATTCCAAAGAAAGGGAATAGCGATTCCTCTTATCAATTTAGATTGGAATATCAGAAACAAAATCAATTAAATAAAGCTAAGGAAAGAGAATTAAATAAGCACACTTAGCTTAGATGGAGCACAGAAATTTCTCTCAGAAGTTCGACGAAGATTGGCTTGAAAGGATTAATTAATTCAATGATTTCTTCTGAGATTCGTGCTCTATTTATAGGTGAGCAGATCACATCTTCGACTGGTCTAAGGAATCCTTCGACTAGTCGAAGAAATAACAAATTTGAAAAAAATTGGGCGCGATAAGCTTTGACCGTTCTACGACTGGTCGAAGACCTCCTTCGACTGGTCGTAGGTCACCTTCGACTGGTCGTAGGTCTCCTACGACTGGTCGAAGACCTTGTGAATTTATCGCTGGACTTTGTGTCGAAGAATTACGAGAACCAGTCGACACTATTCCTACGACCGGTCGAAGAAATCCTTGGACTAGTCGAAGCCTAACAGAAAATATCCGATTTTTGTAACAAACTTACGACTTATCGAGGAATTTCTTAGACTGGTCAAAGCAACTCTAGGACTAGTCGAAGAACTGACCAAACTTATGTAAAATAAACATTTGATTTATGTATCCAAAGTGACCTACTTATAAGGTCAACCTAAGGTCAGTCAAACCTCAACCATGAAGTCTGGACATTGAAATATTAGGAACTAGCAACCTTGAAGTATGAGCCTTGAAGTCTTGATATAGCTCAATCTTGAAAGTGTCTTGAATTCTTCATGAACTGCCTTGTACATGACTTGAGTTCTTTATGAACTGACTTATACTCTTCTTGAAGTTTTGAAGCTTGAGTCATGTCTTGTGAGTAGTTCTTGCATTCAACTTTGATCTTTATACTTGTGAGCTTAGCTTGTTCATGAATGTTGATCTTTGAGAGAGCTTCACTTATGCAAGATATAAAACAGAGATTTTGGCACCACAAATTTGACAACAAACAGGGATATAAAATATAGCACTTACAATCTCCCCCTTTGTCAAATTAGTGACAAAACACATAACCAAGATAAACATAAACACTTCAATATTCAACAATCAAAGATAAACATAAACACTTCAATAATCAACATCCAAACTCATTCAACATTCAAACTCCCCCTGAGTAACATAACCACTGCTACTCCTTTCACCTCTCACAATCACATCATTAAGTTAAGAACAAACCATTCTCCCCCTTTTTGTCACAATATGACAAAGGAGATATATAAGAGTAAACTAGAGGAGTTATAAGATGAAAGCAAAACAGATATAGATCTACTCTTCATAGCTTCATACAGAATAAATATCCAGCATAAAACAGTGATAGTATCCAACTAAAATTCAGTCAACCAAGTGCTAAATTATAAGGTTATTACAGACCAGCAAATCCCAAAAAGACTAGTCAGAATTAGAACTAGAAGACGGAGCAGGAATTGAGGGATCAAGTTGGTGCATGCCTTTGTTTAATCGTCGAAGATATTTCCGCATGTACTTGAATTGAGAATCACGAGTAACAGACATGTTTTCTAATTTTTCATTCAAATTCTCAACTTTACCCTCCAATGCACTCAGACGTGCATCAAAATCAGATGGTACAAAATCTGGATCATCTGTCGAATCAGAATCCAGTTCCTCAAAGATATCACCCATATTTATGTCATCCCCTGCTTCTTCATGACCACCACCACCACCATTACCACCTTGTTCAGGAAGTAAATCCTGCTTCATCTTATTGAGATTAGTGTTGTTGAAAATCAGATGATGAATAGGAGCTTCATTAACAGGCATATCGACCAACATATGTGTGGTTAAAACAGTCATTAAGTAACCAAAAGGGATGTCACTATGACCAGGATGGAGTTGAAACTGAAGAAGAAAATGACAGATTAAGGATGGGAGACAAATCTGAGTACCACTGGCAATAACATGAATAATACGTACCATAAAAGAGGTCAAGTCAGTTTTATTACCTGACCGAGGATACAGATTAGACACAAAGATTCTATGGAGCACTCTGTATTTGGGTAACAAAAACCTTGCGGGAAGCGCATTCCCTTTTTGTGTCCATTGAACATCCATGTTACACAAATCTCTAGTGAGCATACGTTTTTCAGAAATTGAGGGTTTATCAGTGAGGTTATGGATAGGAATACCCTCATCATTTACAGGAATCTCCATAAGGGCTGAAATTAAGTGTCGATCAATTTCGAATGGCCCTTCACTAGTAGATATTTTAAAGATTAAACTATCTAGTGAGAAGTCACTTATGCATGTGAACATGGATTGAGCAATGGACCGGTATGCAGGCCCACCCCAATGCAATAAGTTAGCCCAACCTACAGCTTCAAGCAAAGGTAGGATACCAAAAGGTGCAATATGATTAACATCAACAGGATGTTCAACAATCACATTACGAGCTTTAAGATCTATAACATAAGAAAGATCATTTGTAGGCTCAAGAAGATGACGTTTTGTCAATCTGGAGGAAGTAGAAGGGCCACGGGAAGTAGATTTTTTACCTCTAGAAGCCATTTGCAACAAGGATATCAAGAAATTAAGAAGTTGCAAAGGATTGAGAAGAGGGTTTCTTCAAAACAGATTTTTCAAAAATCAAACCCCAAATCTCAATGAAATCAAAAATAGAAAGCTTCAAGATAGATAAGATAGAAATCTAGACACTGATTTGCAATAAAAACGTAAATAGAACACTAACCTTGAAGAACACAAATGGTGGGTTCGACAAGTCGAAGCTCGGCTCCTTTAAGAGAAAAAAGGAAATGAGGAAGAAAGCAAAAATCCCCAAATTTAAGTGATTTCTGAAATCTACGACTGATCGTAGGTATCTACGACCGGTCGTAGGACGATTGGTCGAGTACACTCACGACAAGTTGAAGGAATAAAAAAAATGCATATTTCTTGCAATTTTGAAAGAAAATGAAATTAAACCTAGCAAATATATACATTATGATACAAGTAGGCATAAATAATCATTTTAAAATACACATGCCAAGATCAAATTTCATCTTATTAAACCTAATTTTATCAAGAGGTTTTGTGAAAATATCAGCTCTCTGATCTTCAGTAGGATTATATTCCAGAGATATAACTTTTTCTTCTACCAATTCCCTAATATAATGAAATCTAATGTCAATGTGCTTAGTACGAGAATGCTGAATAGGATTTTTTGAAATATTTATTGCACTGGAATTATCACAATGCAATAACATAGAATCCTGTTTAATTTCATAATCACTCAGCATTCGTTGCATCCAAACAAGCTGTGTACATGCATTACCAGCTGCGATATACTCAGCTTCAGCTATTGAAAGTGATATAGAATTTTGTTTCTTACTAAACCAGGAAACTAGACGATTTCCAATGTAAAAACAACCACCACTGGTTGATTTTCTATCATCTAGATTACCAGCCCAGTCAACATCCGAGTACCCAGCTAATTGGACACTAGTCTCATGAGGATACCAGAGACCAAGATTTACAGTACTTGCGACATATCTAATAATTCTCTTGACAACAATCAAGTGTGATTCTTTAGGATCAGATTGATATCCTGTGCAAATACCAACACCTAGAGAAATATCAGGTCTACTAGCATTAAATATAACAACTACCAATCATACTCCGATAAAGTTTTGAATCAACATTTTTACCATTATAGTCTTTTGAGAGTTTCAGGGTAGTACTCATAGGAGTATCGAAATTCTTGTCATTCTCAAATCCAAATCTCTTGATTAGATTCAAGGCATACTTAGATTGAGAAATGAATATTCCTTCAGGTTGCTGCTTAACTTGCAAACCAAGGAAATAATTCAATTCCCCAACCATGCTCATTTCAAACTGTGATTTCATCAGGTCTGCAAACTCAGTAGTCAAGTTAGTATAAGTTGATCCATAAATGATATCATCAACATAAATCTGTACCATTAAGATATGATCATTATGTTTTTTAACAAATAGAGTTTTATAAACAGATCCCATTAGAAAATTATGGCTTAAAAGAAATTTTGTTAGTTTCTCATACCATGCCCTAGGTGCTTGTTTTAATCCATAAAGTGCCTTTCTAAGCCGATACACATGATCAGTATTTTTGGGATCTTCAAAACCCATTGGCTGTTCAACATAGACTTCTTCATGTAAATCGCCATTTAGAAAAGCACTTTTCACATCCATCTGATAGATCTTTATCTTTCTAAAACATGCAATGGATATAAATAGTCTGATAGATTCAAGACGTGCTACTGGTGCAAAAGTTTCATCGAAATCAATCCCTTCAATTTGAGTATAACCTTGTACCACTAGTCTAGCCTTGTTTCTAATTATATTTCCACATTCGTCAGACTTATTTTTGAAAATTCATTTTGTTCCAATGATGTGTTTATCTTTAGGTCTTGGTACGAGATACCAAACATCATTTCTTACGAATTGGTTAAGTTCTTCTTGCATCGCAACAATCCAGTTCTCATCAGCAAGAGTTTCTTTTATATTGGATGGTTCTATTTGGGATGTAAAACATACATAATTACATAAATCCTCAAGTTGTCTACGGGTGCGAACACCAGTGAGAGGGTTTCCAAGAATTTGAGTGGTTGGATGATCTTTAATAGTCCTCAATTCAGATTTAGTCTGATTTGATGAAGTATCGGGTTTATCTAAAACTTCATCATTATCTGAATTAGAGATAGGCTTATTTAAGTGATCATCAATGACAACATTGATGGATTCTTGAATCACACTAGTTCTTTTGTTCAGAACCCTATATGCACGACTGTTTAAGGAATATCCTAGGAAAATCCCTTCATCACTCTTTGTATCAAATTTTCCCAAATTTTCACGATCACGTAAAATAAAGCATTTGCTGCCAAAAACTCGAAAGTATTTAACAATAGGCTTTTTATTGAACCACAATTCGTAAGCCGTTTTGTTATTATCTTTGCTAGTGTAGACTCGGTTAATAATATAACAAGTTGTGTTGACTGCTTCAGCCCAAAGATTTTTAGAAAGCTTCATGCTATTCAACATGACATTAGCTATTTCTTGAAGTACTCTATTCTTTCTTTCAACAATTCCATTTTGTTGTGGAGTTTTGAGAGCAGAGAATTCATGTAATATTCCTTGGTCGGAACAGAACTTCTCAAAATTGCTATTCTCGAATTCAGATCCATGATCACTACGAATCTTACTGATTTGAGAACATTTTTCAGTTTGAATCCTTCTGAGAACTTTACTTACTTCTTCAAGGGTTTCAGATTTATCCCTTAAGAAGACTACCCATGTAAATCTGGTAAAGTCATCAACTATCACCAAGATATACTTTTTCCCACCACGACTTTCCGTTCTGGTAGGTCCTATCAGATCCATGTGGAGGAGTTCGAGTGGTCTTGATGTGGTATTTGAATTCACTTTTTTGTGTGAGTTCCTTATTTGTTTGCCTATCTGGCACTCACCACATATTTTATCTAATTTCTGAAGTTTAGGTAGACCTCTTATAAGTTCTCGATTGCTCAATCTATATAAATTTCGATAATGTACATGTCCAAGACGTTTGTGCCATAAATCAGTCTCGTCTGTATGGACCATGTGACATGTTTGATTAGATGAGCTGGATTCGCTAATAATATAGCAATTTTCAGATGTTCTACGTCCAGTTAATATTACAGAACCCTTATTGTTTAGTATTTCACAGCTTTGATTAGAAAACCGAACACTATGGTTATTATCACATATTTGAGATATACTAAGCAAGTTATGTTTTAAGCCTTCAACATATAAAACATTTTTAAACACAGGAAGATTAAAAAGCTGAACCATACCTTGGCCTATAATCTTGCAATTGCTACCATCACCAAATGTGACTGAACCATCAGTCATATCTTTCAGATCGGTGAATAAAGCTTTGTCCCCTGTCATATGCCTGGAGCATCCACTGTCTAGGTACCATTTTGAATGACTTGTTGCTTTGAAAGCAATGTGAGCAACTAAGCAGGTGACTTTTGGAACCCATTTCATAACTGTTTTAGGTTTAGGAACATAGTTGGTCTTCTTATGATTATAGTTGTAAGAATGACCTATAGAGTTAGATTTTAAGAGCTCCTTGAGTAAATCAACTATCTTTTCAGCTAGTGGATTTCGTTTCTGATTAAAGTTGACATGACTGCTTCTAGGTTTTTGAAAAGTTTTTGAATTTCTAGAAAAATCTTGATAAGTACTTTTCCCTTTTGAGTTTGATGACTGTCCTTTAACAAACATAGGAGGAGTATACTTTTGTTTAAGAGGTAGATTTTTATCATATCCCAATCCGGATAGATCGCCACATTTTCTTGACCCGGATAAAAGTTTTTCTAACTTTGGATCTCCTTGGGCATATTTCCATGTGTCCTTTAGACTCAGAAGAGAAGATACTTCAGTTTTGAGTTTCTCAATTTTAGATTTCAAATCAATAATTAGGGAGTTCTTGAATTCCAAATCGCATTTTGATTTTTCAAAACAATCTGAAATTTGTGATTTTTCTAAGACAAGTGATTCAAAACATTCTTTGAGTTTAGAAAACTTTTCTTTTTGAAGTTTAAGTTTGACAGCAATTTTACAACTTTCCTTATATAGGGTATTGTAAGCATCTTGAAGATCATCTTCATTTTCACAATCACTACTCAGATTTTCTTCACTTGTTGAGTCATTATCTGAAAATGTGAATTTGGCTAGAGTCATAAGAGCTTTAACCTCATTGCTCAACTCAGTTTCAGAATCTTCTGATTCAGAAGAAGCTTCAGAATCAGATGATTCATCCCATGTAGCCAACATACCTTTCTTCTTAGGTTTGTCCTTTTTAGGACATCTATTTGCTAAATGCCCATATTCTTGACAATTGTAACATTGACTATCTTTCAAAGATTTTCGAAATTTAGGTCTAAACTTCTTTTTATCATTTGATTTTTGAAAATCAACCCTTTTCTTGCTTTTGAAAATCTTGTAAAATTTTTTAGCTAAAAGATCCATATCATCTTTTGAATCAGAATTTTCTTCTGTATTATATTTAGAAGATTTAAGTGCGATAGATTTACCTTTAGGAGCTTTAAAGTTTAACTCGTAGGTTTGTAGAGAACCAACTAGTTCTTCAACCTTCATATCATCCGTATCACGAAGTTCCTGGATTGCGGTTACTTTAGAATTGAACCGTTCAGGAAGTGAGCGTAATATTTTTGCACACACTTTACTTTCTAGGATTTTATCGCCAAGACCCCACATTAAGTTTACAATGTCATTCAATCTAGTATAAAAGTCCATAAACATTTCATTTTCCTCCATATGAATTTCTTCAAATCTGGTTGTGAGGAGTTGGACTTTAGATTTTTTGACAATTGTAGTACCCTCGTGTGTCATTTCTAATATATCCCAAGCTTGCTTTGCAGTATCACAGGAAATGATTCTTTTGAACTCATCCGATGATAGTGCGCAAGTAATTGCATTTAATGCTTTAACATTAGCATTACTCTCACTTTTCTGAAGAGTGGTCCATTGGTAATATGGTGTGATTTTCATAGATTTTGAACCATCAACCCCAGTAACTTCCATGACAGGAGGTTTCCATTTAGTCACTGTGGCTTGCCACACATTTTCATCCATTGACTTGAGGAAGATCCTCATTCTGGCTTTCCAATAGGCATAGTTGGAGCCATCAAATGGTGGAGGTCTCGTGACTGAAAGGCTATCAAAATTTGACATCTTTTTAAATAGCTTAGATCGTTAGCTCAGGAAATAAATCCAAATAAATAGCAATAAGAACGAGCTATTAGGCTCTGATACCACTTGAAAAGGCCTAGCTATATGTCCTAGAGGGGGGGGGGGGGTGAATAGGACAATGCTAAATAAAAACTTATAACAGCGGAATTAAAATAAAATGATAGCCAAAGTAAATCACAATGCAGGAAAGTGAAACAACCTCAAAATTTAGATCTTGAGAGGTTGATACAAATGTTGTTCTAAGGACAACCTTTCGCCAAAAACCAGAGTTTATGGTAGGACAACCTTATTTCTAGAAAGATCTTTGTATCAAATCTCAAACCAAAGAGGAATAAACAAATAAATACAAACTGAATTGAATTAAATTGTAATTACAAATGTATTGTTCTAAGGACAGCCATACACCATAAAAATGGTAGGGCAACCTTGCTGGAACAACTTTAAATTCAAGCTGATAAAGAAATAGCAGAAAATAAATTCTAATCTATTACAAAATTCTCACAAAGCTTAAATTAAATGATTACAACATTCACCACATTCATACATCCCACAAAAGAATAATTAAAGATTAGAAATGTAAATCATTCAACCATAACACTAGGGATTATAGTGGTTCGCCTGTGTGTTCACCAACTGTTAAACAACAGCCACACAAAATGCTACTCCACTCCTGATATCCTCACACAGGGGATATTAGCGTTCACTAACAAAATAGGTTTTCCAGGTTCACCAAAAACCTTTACAATTGTATCTTTGTCTGTGGGCTTACACAAAAAAAACCCCTTCTTCTGAGTTTTCTTGGCTCTCCTCAGATAATCAAAACAACAAGATTTTTCTGACAAATCTTGAAAGAAACCAAAACAGAAAGGAATTTACAATTAAATGTAAAATATCTGAATATCTCCTTCGATGTAGCAGCCCGGTAGAACCAAATCTGAGTAGATGATTGAATGTCCAAGTTCAATGTCCAGTACTCAATTACAATGGTTCTAATTCTAATAGATTTTAAATTTAACCAAGTAGGGCTTGCCTTAATTGATTTTGATTCCAAAGAAAGGGAATAGCGATTCCTCTTATCAATTTAGATTGGAATATCAGAAACAAAATCAATTAAATAAAGCTAAGGAAAGATAATTAAATAAGCACACTTAGCTTAGATGGAGCACAGAAATATCTCTCAGAAGTTCGACGAAGATTGGCTTGAAAGGATTAATTAATTCAATGATTTCTTCTGAGATTCGTGCTCTATTTATAGGTGATCAAATCACATCTTCGACTGGTCTAAGGAATCCTTCGACTAGTCGAAGAAATAACAAATTTGAAAAAAATCGGGCGCGATAAGCTTTGACCGTTCTACGACTAGTCGAAGACCTCCTTCGACTGGTCGTAGGTCACCTTCGACTGGTCGTAGGTCTCCTACGACTGGTCGAAGACCTTGTGAATTTATCGCTGGACTTTGTGTCGAAGAATTACGACTGGTCGAAGAACCAGTCGACACTGTTCCTACGACCGGTCGAAGAAATCCTTGGACTAGTCGAAGCCTAACAGAAAATATCCGATTTTTGTAACAAACTTACGACTTATCGAGGAATTTCTTAGACTGGTCGAAGCAACTCTAGGACTAGTCGAAGAAGGCCTAGGACTAGTCGAAGAACTGACCAAACTTATGTAAAATAAACATTTGATTTATGTATCCAAAGTAACCTACTTATAAGGTCAACCTAAGGTCAGTCAAACCTTAACCATGAAGTCTGGACATTGAAATATTAGGAACTAGCAACCTTGAAGTATGAGCCTTGAAGTCTTGATATAGCTCAATCTTGAAAGTGTCTTGAATTCTTCATGAACTGCCTTGTACATGACTTGAGTTCTTTATGAACTGACTTATACTCTTCTTGAAGTCTTGAAGCATGAGTCATGTCTTGTGAGTAGTTCTTGCATTCAACTTTGATCTTTATACTTGTGAGCTTAGCTTGTTCATGAATGTTGATCTTTGAGAGAGCTTCACTTATGCAAGATATAAAACAGAGATTTTGGCACCACAAATTTGACAACAAACAGGGATATAAAATATAGCACTTACAGTCCCGTGCCAATTCCACTCCATGTTTGGGAAGAATGGAAAAGCTTGGAATTAGATTAAATGGAATTGCATTGGGTCTCATGCTAATTTCACTCAATTTTAGCAAGTTGTGTAGGTCCCACCATGATGTGTGGGCTATATCCACACCGCCTACCCATTTTTTGAGATTATTTTAGAGCATGGGCCTAAAAATCATTAAGGCTCAAGTGGACCCCACCATAGAAAGCAACGGGGATAGAATACTTACCGTTGAAAACTTCTTTGGGGCCACATAAGTTTTGGATCTACCTCATTTTTAGGCCCATTCCATAAAATGTAGTTACAAAACAAATGAATGGTTTAGATATAACACATGTGTGTTATTCTCATTAATTTCAAATGATGGTGGGTACATCCATTCAATGTACCACCGTATTACCAACAAAGCATGGAATTAATCTTATCCCATGGCAACAGGGGACAATCCCTGCCATGGGTAATAATTATGTTTTTTGAATCCCATGCCAACTAATCCCTTCTAATCCCACCACCCAAACACACCCTTAAAGAAAAGGGAAAGAGTTTCAGCCTGACCATGTCCTCAGACACGTTCAAAAAGTATAAGGTGGTTATGATCTCATCAAACTATTTCAAGTGTAAATATGGGTTTTCAGATTCAAGCCCATGAAATTTTGGAAGGAGTTGGATCACCCCTGGCTTGATCTCCATATGTCCCGTATTTTTTAGAAAAATCATGCATGAGGGTGTACTCACCCCCGTCGGTTATAAATAATCTCGTAAAGTACGAGGCAGGGTGCTTGATCCACCTCATTTTCATCTTGGACTTCCTCAACCCTAGGTTGAGGTGGATTTGGAGGTTGATTGGCCGGTTGAGTGGCAGCCATAACTTCAATTAACTCTGTGGATCTCGAGTGGTGTCTAATCCTGTGATGGATAGATAACCCCTCAACCAATCCTCCTTCACCCAGGAGACGTCGACTGTTATCACGAACCCAGTTGGGCATGAAACACTCTCAACCCTCAATTTCAAAATCTAACATAAACCTAAAAGGAGAAAAAAAATAAGAAGAAAGAAATAGAAATCTAGAAATAAAAAGAGAGAATTAGAAAGAAGTTACCAAATTAGACGGTTCTATGTTAGGATCCTACAAAAGAAAAAAGAAAGTGAATTAGTTTATAAAAAAGAAGAAAAAAAGCAACCTAGTTTCTAAAAACGAAAATGGAAAGTTTCTAAAAACAGAAAATAAAAAGTTTCTAAAAAGAGAAAAAGTTAGTTTCTAAAAACAAATTAGGAAGGTTTCTATCCTAGAATTAGAAAGTAGATCTAAAAAACAGAAAAGGAAAGTTTCTAAACCTAGAAATAAAAACCTAAGTTAGTTTCTAAAATAATTCAAAAAAATCCTAACCTAAAAATAGAAAGTAGAAAACCCTGATCTTAACCTAATTTCAAAACTAGTCAATCTCAGAAAAATGCAACCGTTAGTCTCCGGCAATGGTGCCAAAAACATGTTCACAACCCTAAGTGTAGGGTCGCGATGTAGTAATAATCTCGGTGAGACCGAGGTCGAACCCACAGGGACTAATCTTGTGTGTATTCTGGAAGCAACTAGAAGTAGAACTAGAAGAAGATGTAAACCTAAATCTGAAAGTGTAGAGAGAGTACTTGTGAATTATTTAACTAAAACTTGTAAATTCAAAGGTGGGAACTAGGGTTTCTAAGGATCCACTCATAGCAATCAGGGAGTCTATGTTTGATTCAAGGACACAACTGGAATCAGAGTCCTATCTTATCCAATTGGAAGATATCTCAATAAAACCAAATTTGGAATTCCTTTGACCTAATTCTCAACGGATGACAGTTACAAAAACTTGAAGTGATTCCATCACAAAACCTTGCCCAAGAGACGATGGCTCACAACAGGATATACCAATTCACAACCAACATAGGAGAATTATGAAGATTAGAAGGGATTCCATCACCCAATCGTACCCAAGGGACGATGGTGAACAATAGGATTTACTAACTTCACAATCTCAATACATGAAAAGAACATACTCAAAACTATTGCAGATCTACTGTAATTTGAGTCACAATAAACCATTAAAAACTGAAAATATTTCTTAAATATCAAAATATAATCAATGAGAATTCAACATAAACATGAATCAAAGAAATATAAAACATCCCATCATGCTACAAGCTTCACCTCTCAGCCCTAGCCAAGAGGTTTAGCCAACCATAGACATGATTGGATCGAAAACCCTAGAAGAAAGCATGAAAAACTAAGGAAGAAAGAAGAAAAACACTTGGAGACAACTCTTTGTCCTTGTGCTTCGCTCCTCCAAACCTTAGGTTGATTAGATAGATGCCCATGAATACCCTGGGAACTCCTATTTATAGTTGTGCAACACCTCCTTTCACACCTCTTTAGAAAATTCGGAAACTGTCTCAAATTTACGCACTACGTGTAACTCGGTGTAACTTCGCATGATTCGTTCGATGATATCGAACTGCCTTCCATGTCATCGAAGGTGTCTTTTATACGTTCTTTTTTTTTTTTTTACACTTTTGTAACTTCATTTGGACTCTGTAACCTTCGATGTCATCGAAGAGGCCTTCAAAGTCATTGAGCGTTGTTCGAGGAATCGATAATGCGTCCAAAACAGTCCAGAGTGTTAATCTAATTTCTTCAATAAATTTGATGCCATTGAAGAGACCTTCAATGTCATTGAGCAGGTCTTCGATGTCATCGAGGAGTTCTTCGAGTAATCGAAAATGTTCCCCAATGTGTCCAGCGAGTTTTGCCGAAAATCCATAGAAAATTCGATGTCATCAAGTAAGGCTTCGAGTAATCGAATAAGTTCTCGAGTCATCGAAAAACATCTTCAATTTGTCCAGCAACCAACTCGATTTTCCTTTATAAATTCGATGTCATCAACCCTTGTTCAATGTCATTGAATATGTCCTCGATGTCATCGAGCGGTGTTCGATGACATAGACAATGCATGTGTATTCTGCACTTGTTTTTTCGGCTTCGTTCCTTCTCCACTTGGTTTTCTTGAATCCTGGGACCTTGAAATCTTTCATCTTTGTCTCCTTAGATCCATTCTTTGCATTAGTGATCTTTGAGTGTCAAATCCATGCTTTTATCACCTTTTTCAATCCTAGCTTTTAAATTCACCTTGCAACACAAACATGAGTAAAGTAGGACATTAAGCAGTATCATGTTCGTAAAACCAAGATATAAGTGGGGTTCAATATGCAATATTTATCCCTCAACATAAACCTCCACATAGGTTATTGTAACGCCCTGAAAATCGGGGGTCGAGCAAAGCTCAGCTCCCGAGTTCCAACGCATCACTTATGCAATACAGATAATGATGATTATGATGAGAGCATTGAAACATGAATGGGATTATACCAAAATAGCATATCATACTCCAAAGACAGTTAAATTACAAGCGGAAGACTGTGATAGATATAAAAAATATATAAACTGTGGTAAGTCTCCAGAGTGTGGTAATGTTATCAGTTTAGATAATTATAAGTACAATTCCAAAATATACCAAATTGTGTAAGGTCATCTAGTCGACATCCCTATAACCCCGTCGAGCAAGACACGGCTCACATGAAGCCGCCAGAATACAGCATATACGAGCAAACATCATCGTCATCGCAAAAGTCCGGCTCCACCTCATAAGCATCACCAACACCTGTAGTTACAACAGGGTCTGGTTGGTGTGTACAACACCGTCCCGTAACGTGGGAGTGAGTGATCAACTCAGTGGAACAGTAAAGCATAGGTTAACATGTTATCAATTCAGTCAAGCAGTAATGATAAAGCAATACAATCAAACAATCCTAAATGCTCTTATTAATGCAAGTATGAAATGCAGCCATGATGCATGCCCTTGTCAAACCTCCCTCATGCGACACCATCTTACGTCCGCGGCATACGTTCATCCCTCAGTGCTTCACATCTTCCAGGCACATGCAGTGCTATGTTATGAGCATGATTACCGAGTTGTTATTAGTCCTTTTCATACAACAATATTGGGAAACTAAGGTACCTCCCTTATATCATTCCCAAACAATGATCCATTCTAGGGTCGTCAGTCCTAGATAATCTCATACGATGCTGCGGTTCTAGGTCGCTGTAAAGGGCTGTCAGGACTATTACACGCACTCGTTGCACCGCTCCCCCATCACCTTATCAATACAGGCCTAGTTTATACTCTGTTACTATGGGAAGACTCGTCGCCTCACCGCAGATTCAGAGTATGCTCGATGTCACTACACCGGGCACGGTTAGGGTTGTCAGGGCTGTTACACACACTCGCTACACCACTCCCCCATCACCCATCAAAACAGTGTAGGCCGACAGCTCAAATATAGTGTCCCATACCACCGTATTCAGCTCACGAGTCTGGGTTGCTCACTGATCACTATGGGGAGGCACATTGTCCCAGCGTAGGCCGACAGCTCGACCACGGTGTCCCATTCCAACATGTTTGGCTCATGAGTCTTAGCAGATCGAGGTACTAAGGTTAACGGGATTCTACTGGTGAGTTCAGTATCTTAGGTTCAAGCAGTAACGTCCAAACATGGTGAACATACAATGGCCAATCGGGTTACTTGACGAGCTCGACTAGCACGAGCGCACATCAAGTGGATCGACATGAAGTGCGTAAGCACTCCGTGTGGCCTGTAACATCCCGGATTTTCGCCAACCTGGAATTAGACGTCCTTGGGCGATGGGTCAATCCTAACACAGGTTTAACTTCCCAAACGCTCAATTAAAGCCTCAAATCCCTTTTTAAACAAATTTCTTCACAAATCCCACCCTTCACTACCTTGTGCTTTCAATTTTTCAAAGCACTTTCGCCCTAGACACTATCTTAAACTAGCTAAGTAGTAAAACTTGGATCACTTTATATACAAACTCAAAGGCCTAAGTACCATCTCAACCAGAAAACAATTAGGATTAAATCCTTTAGAAATTTAACAAAGTTAACTAAGTGCAAAACTCGATTAGCCATGAAATCCGTTGGGATCGCTTTAAATACGATCTGCAAGACCCAAAACTTACAAAATCAGTGACTCTAGGTTACCCTAAAGTTTAGAACCAAACTCATTTCCCGTCTGCTCTCGGGAATGAAACGAAACTTCGTATTAGGTCTAGACCGCACATCGGGAGTCCGATTAACACGAAGCTAAGGAACTATGACCGCCTCACTGGGCTTGACAATCATCTCAAAAATCAGATCCAGCCGATGTCTCACGGCCATTCGTTTCGATCCGGAGCGAGGGAGTGTGAAAAACACTATTCCCATTCCAAAATAAATATCTGGAATAGTGATCTGGCATAATTCGCTTGCGCATCAGTATTAAGCAACCAGACCGTCAGAATCAGACCAAATTACACCCTCGGATCAGGAAAAATTTCAGGAACATTTACATGTGCTTAGAATTTCGGATCGTGGCCCACTGACCGTTGAACTGAAAGTGGTCCGCCACGTGCGATCTGGGAATCCGATCGAGTAAAAAACGTAATCCCTCATAGATCCATGTGTGGTGAGCTTAAGTCTGACGTTTGCCTCAAGGAGGGCCACCAGAACCTCTCTTTTGAGCTGGAAAAGTGACGAAATACCTATATTAGCAGTAACCCTTGAACAGGAGTCTATTTCGGTGAGTTTTGAGACTATATAAGGACCTTAAACCCTCTCTCATGGCAGCCATACGAATTTGGGTTTTGAGAGAGGGAAAAGAGAGGGGAAGTGAGGGAGAAGTGGGAGAATCTCCCTGCCGTCGTTCCCTGCCACCACACGGGCTGCACTATCCCTTTCTTGACACTTTTCCGGCGTTTTCGGCGTCGTTTCTAGGTAAGAAACCCTAACCCTAATCTGTTTTGGGGTTTAGACTGTTGTAGGTTGTGAAATAGCTAACCTATTTCGTTCTCTAGGTTGCCAAACTGCCGAATACGGAAGCTTAGCAAACCTATCGATTCCGTTGCGATTCTACGACAAAAGGTGCAGACTTTAGGTGTATAGGTTAGGGTTTTCAACGCTTTTAATGTCAGATAATGATAGATTCATGATCTGCATGCAATTGTACATGTACAAAGTGCTTTCCTTTTCCTGTTTCGATTAACGTTGTAGAATATAGAATTTCACATACTCTAGGTATACGTAGAAATACCGTATACGTATTTTTTTGGAGAAATGTTTGACATGTTTATTTAATGTATGATTATACTATATATGGATAAAATACTAGTTTGGCGAAAGGAATCGCCGTAATACATGTTCACTTGTAAATGCTACGTATGTTGAAATTGTGTATTCTAGAAATACCGTATATGTGTAAGTTTTGGAAATATAATTGTCATGATTAATTGTTGTATGATTATGGTATACATGGATAAAATACTCGTTTGGCTAAAGGATAACCCTAATACATGTTTTACTAACATACACCATGTATGTTGTAATAGTGTATTCTAAGTGTTCGTAGAAATGGCTGAATGAGTATAGAATTCTCATTCGTGCTCGCCATGACTAATTGTCATGGATTCATGATTGATGTATTGGCGATACCCCTTTGACGAAAGGATTTGCCCTAAGTCACGCCACGGCCAATATACACTATATATGCTAAAATGTGTGGCCCAAGTGTTTGTGGAAATGACTGAATGAATATGGAACTTGGATTCCTGCTTGCCATGACTATCCGTCGTGGGTGTACGCGTATTATGATTGGGGCAACTCCCTAGTGAAAGTATTTGGCCTAATGCCTATGTGATCGACATATGTCGTGTATGTTGATGTATGTTTGTTTAAGTGTTTCTTGAAATGTCTGAATGAGTAGTAGTTAGCAAATTGTAAAGTATAAGGGTGTTGAGATATGATTCTCAACCTCTTTTAACTATGTGTATGATCTCCTTTGATAGTTGTGTGATTAGGAATTGAACATGTACAAACCCATGCTTGTGTTGTGATTCATAACATGCTCAACTGCTTTATGATTTTAACTATGTAATGCATATGTTTAAATTTATATTTACGTTGTATGATCTGTCATGGGTGATGGGGGAGCGGAGCAACGAGTGCGTGCAACAGCCCTGACAGCCCTAAACGGATAATACCAGACCTTGACTGTATGAGTTGAATCTTGATCCATTACTGCTTTATCTATCTGCAATTGATTGTGTTTGGGGCTATGATTATGGCCCAGGCAATCGGTAACGGGATTGAACTCGTGGCTGAGATTCATTTGCCACGTGGGATGTGTTCGACGAACTCGAGTCGTGCGTTGCCTGTCGGCAGTGGCTAGGCCACACGAAGTTGTTTATGCACTTCATGTCGTGCAGCTCAACGGGCGATCGTGCTAGTCGAGCTCGTCAAGTAACCCGATCTGCCTTATGCATGTTCACCCTGTTTGGACGAGGGTACCAAACTTACCAGTGAAACCCCCTTTTAATCATGGTACCTCGATCCGCTAAGACGCATGAGCCGGACATGGTGGTATGGGACACCGTGGTCGAGCTGTCGGCCTACGCTGGGGCCATGTGCCTCACCGTAGTGACCATTGCGCAACCAACTCGTGAGCCGAATATGGTGGTATGGGACACTGTATTCTAGCCGTCGATACTTACGGCGAGAGCCGAGTACGGTGAGACCTGTACTCGTGCTGACGGGTGACGAGTCCTCCGTTGTATCTTCGAGTATACTCCAAGGGTCTGTGATTGGCGACGAGTCTTTCACAGCAACTAGAGTATGAGTTGAGCCGAGTACGGTGAGACCTGTACTCGAGCTAACGGCTAGTGATTGAGCCGAGTACGGTGAGACCTGTACTCAAGCTGACGACCAGCAATTGAGCCGCATACGGTGAGATCTGTATCCGCGCTGACTGGTGACGAGCCCTTTGCGATGCCTTCACTATGCTTCTCAAACCATAATATCGTATGAGATTAACTAGGATTGACGACCCTAGAATGGATCATGTTTGGGAATGATACAAGGGAGGTACCTTAGTTTCCCAATACTGCTGGTTGAAATGGACTAATAATAACTTGGTAATCATGAGCATCATCGCACCGCATGTGCTTTGTAGATGTGGCGCACTGAGGGAGTTAAGCATTCGCGAACGTAAGATGATGTCGCTTGAGGGCGGTTTGGCAAGGGCATACAGCATCATGTCATTTCATTCTTGCATTTAATAAGAGTAGTTAGAATTGTTTGATTTGTACTGCTTTATCATTACTGCTTGATTGAATTGATAACATGTTAACCTATGCTTTACTGTTCCACTGAGTTGATCACTCACTCCCACGTTACGGGACGGTGTTGTACACACCAACCAGATTTGTTGAGTTTCAGGTGATGGCGATGTTTGTGAAGCAAAGCCGGACTACTTCTATGATGATAGGAGGAGTTCTCCTATCTGTATCTCTCTGACGAGTCAATGAAGACCTGATGGTGTATTGACGGGGCTATGGTACTTGGGATAAGAGACATTACACTTCCTCACAATTGGTATATTTTAGAACTGCACTTGTATTTATTTAACCTGGTAATGTTATCACACTCTGGAGACTCATCATAGTTTATATATTTTATCTATCTATCACAGTCTTCCGCTTGCAAATTTAACTGTCTCTGGAGTATGATATGCTGTTTTGGCTTAATCTCACTCATGTTCAATGCACGAATACAGTCAACATTCAATCATCATTCATTTTGTTGCATAAGTGATGTTCTGGAACTCGGGAGTTGAGATTATGCTCGACCCCCGATTTTCAGGGCGTTACATGGCCTAACCACTGCCGACAACCAACTTATGGCTCGGGTTTGCCAAACACGTCCTTCGTGGCGAATGAATCTCAGCCACGAACTCAAGGTCTGTTACCGATTGCCTGGACTATACAATAGCCCCAATCACATTCAAGTATAGATAGTTAAAGCAATAATGAATTAAGATTTCAAATCACACAATCAAAGTCTGATATTGTCCGTTTAGGGCTGCCAGGGCTGTTGCACGGAATCGTTACACCACTCCCCCAACACCCATAACGGATTTTATGGAATACAACTTAAACATAGATTTAAACATATGCATTACATAGAGAAACAGACATTATAATAGACGGTACATGGAGGAAAACATACACATAGTTAAAGGAGTTAAAAATCATATCTCAACACCCTTATACATTACAATTTACTAACTACTACTCATTCAACATTCCAATAAACACTTTAGACTATATACATCAACATACATGACGTATGTTGATCACATAGGTATTAGGCCAAATCCTTTCACTAGGGATCTACCCCATGTATAACCCACGTGCACCCACGACGGATAATCATGGCAAGCATGAATCCAAGTTCCATATTCATTTGAACATTTTCACAAACACTTGGGCTACACATTTTAACATATATAGCGTATATTGGTCGTGGCATGATTTAGGGCAAGTCCTTTCGCTAGGGAGTTGTCGCATACATACAAGCATATAATCACGACAGATAATCATGTTAAGCACAAATCTGTATTTCATACGTATACGGTATTTTCTACAAATACGAGGAATACAGTATATTCAACATAGTTAACGTATAACCGAAAAACGAAATGGACAGCACTTTGTATATGTGCAATAGCATCCATGTCAGTAATATATCATTAACTGACATTGAAAGCCTTGAAAATCATAACCTATACATTTAAAGTCCACACCTTACGCCGTAGAAGCGTAAAGAACTCGATAGAATCGATAAGCCTTTGTCTACGGTGATTTGGCAACCTACAACATGACTCAAATTAGTTATTTCACAACTCACACTACCTGAAACTCTAAAACAGGTTAGGGTTAGGTTTTCTTACCTAAGAACGAAGCCGGAATCGCCGAAAAAGTGATCTAGTAGCGATGGTTAGGCACGTAGATACGTGGGTTTGAATAGCAGGAAGATTCTCCCACAACTCTCACACACACTCTCTCTCTCTTTTCTCTCTTCTCTCTCCTAGGGTTTCTCTCAAATTCGTATGGGCTGAATGAGAGAGGGCTTAAGGTCCTTATATGTAACGCCCTGAAAATCAGGGGTCGAACATAAACTCAACTCCCGAGTTCCAGAACATCACTTATGCAACAAAATGAATGATGATTGAATGTTGACTGTATTCGTGCATTGAACATGAGTGAGATTAAGCCAAAGCAGCATATCATACTCCAGAGACAGTTAAATTTGCAAGCGGAAGACTGTGATAGATAGATAAAATATATAAACTATGAAGAGTCTCCAGAGTGTGATAACATTACCAGGTTAAATAAATTCAAATACAGTTCTAAAATATACCAAATGTGAGGAAGTGTAATGTCTCTTATCCCAAGTATCATAGCCCCGTCAATACACTATCAGGTCTTCATTGACCCGTCAGAGAGATACAGATAGGAGAACTCCTCCTATCATCATAGAAGTAGTCCGGCTCTGCTTCACAAACATTGCCATCACCTGAAACTCAACAAATCTGGTTGGTGTGTACAAAACCGTCCCGTAACGTGGGAGTGAGTGATCAACTCAGTGGAACAGTAAAGCATAGGTTAACATGTTATCAATTCAATCAAGCAGTAATGATAAAGCAGTACAAATGAAACAATTCTAACTACTCTTATTAAATGCAAGAACGAAATGACTTGATGATGTATGCCCTTGCCAAACCACCCTCAAGCGACATCATCTTACGTTCGCGAATGCTTAACTCCCTCAGTGCGCCACAAAGCACAAGCGGTGCGATGATGATCATGATTACCGAGTTATTATTAGTCCATTTCAAACAGCAGTATTGGGAAACTAAGGTACCTCCCTTGTATCATTCCCAAACATGATCCATTCTAGGGTCATCAATCCTAGTTAATCTCATACGACATTATGGTTTGAGAGGCTTAGCGAAGGCATCATAAAGGGCTCGTCACCCGTCAGCACGGATACAGATCTCACCGTATGCGGCTCAATTGCTGGCCGTCAGCTCGAGTACAAGTCTCACCGTACTCGGCTCAATCACTAGCCGTCAGCTCGAGTACAGGTCTCATCGTACTCGGCTCCACTCATACTCTAGTTGCTGTGAAAGACTCGTCGCCAATCACAGACCCTTGGAGTATACTCGAAGATACTACAGGGGACTCGTCGCCCGTCAGCACGAGCACAGGTCTCACCGTACTCGGCTCTCGCCGTAAGTATCGACAGCTCGAATACAGTGTCCCATACCACCATATTCGGCTCACGAGTTTGGTTGCGCAATGGTCACTACGGGGAGGCACATGGCCCCAGCGTAGGCCGACAGGTTGACCACGGTGTCCCATACCACCATGCCCGACTCATGCGTCTTAGCAGATCAAGGTACCATGGTTAAAAGGGGGTTTCACTGGTAAGTTTGGTACCCTAGGTTCAAGCAGTAGCGTCCAAACAGGGTGAACATGCATAAGGCAGATCGGGTTACTTGACGAGCTCGACTAGCACGATCGCCCGTTGAGCTGCACGACATGAAGTGCATAAACAACTTCGTGTGACCTATCCACTGCCGACAGGCAACGCACGACTCGAGTTCGTCGAACACATCCCACGTGGCAAATGAATCTCAGCTACGAGTTCAATCTCGTTACCGATTGCCTGGGCCATAATCATAGCCCCAAACATAATCAGTTGCAGATAGACAAAGCAGTAATGGATCAAGATTCAACTCATACAGTCAAGGTCTGATATTATCCGTTTAGGGCTGCCAGGGCTGTTGCACGCACTCATTACTCCGCTCCCCCATCACCCATGACGGATCATACAACGTAAATATAAATTTAAACATATGCATTACATAGTTAAAATCATAAAGCAGTTGAGCATGTTATGAATCACAACACAAGCATGCGTTTGTACATGTTCAATTCCTAATCACACAACTATCAAAGGAGATCATACACATAGTTAAAAGAGGTTGAGAATCATATCTCAACACCCTTATACTTTACAATTTGCTAACTACTACTCATTCAAACATTTCAAGAAACACTTAAACAAACATACATCAACATACACGACATATGTCGATCACATAGGCATTAGGCCAAATCCTTTCACTAGGGAGTTGCCCCAATCATAACACGCGTACACCCACGACGGATAGTCATGGCAAGCAGGAATCCAAGTTCCATATCCATTCAGTCATTTCCACAAACGCTTGGGCCACACATTTTAGCATATATAGTGTATATTGGCCGTGGCGTGACTTAGGGTAAATCCTTTCGTCAAAGGGGGTATCGCCAATACATCAATCATGAATCCATGACAATTAGTCATGGCGAGCACGAATGAGAATTCTATACTCATTCAGCCATTTCCACAAACACTTAGAATACACTATTACAACATACATGGTGTATGTTAGTAAAACATGTATTAGGGTTATCCTTTAGCCAAACGAGTATTTTATCCATGTATACCATAATCATACAACAAATAATCATGACAATTACATTTCCAAAACTTACACATATACGGTATTTCTAGAATACACAATTTCAACATACGTAGCATTTACAAGTGAACATGTATTACGGCGATTCCTTTCGCCAAACTAGTATTTTATCCATATATAGTATAATCATACATTAAATAAACATGTCAAACATTTCTCCAAAAAAAATACGTATACGATATTTCTACGTATACCTAGAGTATGTGAAATTCCATATTCTACAACGTTAATCGAAACAGGAAACGGAAAGCACTTTGTACATGTGCAATTGCATGCAGATAATGAATCTATCATTATCTGACATTGAAAGCGTTGAAAACGTAACCTATACACCTAAAGTCCGCACCTTTTGTCGTAGAATCGCAACGGAATTGATAGGTTTGCTAAGCTTCCGTATTCGGCAGTTTGGCAACCTATAGAACGAAATAGGTTAGCTATTTCATAACCTACAACCACCCAAGCCCCAAATCAGATTAGGGTTAGGGTTTCTTACCTAGAAACGGGGCTGGAATCGCCAGGAAAGCAATGAGAATGATGCAGTGGAGCATGGATAGCAGCAGGGAAGGACGGCAGGGAGATTCTCCCACTTCTCACTCACTTTCTCTCTCTTTTCCCTCTCTCAAATCCCAAATTCGTATGGCTGCCATGAGAGAGGGTTTAAGGTCCTTATATAGTCTCAAAACTCACCGAAATAGACTCCTGTTCAAGGGTTACTGCTAATATAGGTATTTCGTCACTTTTCCCGCTCAAAAGAGAGGTTCTGGTGGCCCTCCTTGAGTCAAACGTCAGACTTAAGCTCACCACACATGGATCTATGTGGGATTACGTTTTCGACTCGATCGGATTCCCAGATCGCACGTGGTGGACCACTTTCAGTTCAACGATCAGTGGGCCACGATCCGAAATTCCAAGTACATGTAAATGTTCCTGAAATTTTTCCTGATCCGAGGGTGTAATTTGGTCTGATTCTGACGGTCTGGTTGCTTAATACTGATGCACAAGCGAATGGTGTCAGATCACTATTCCTGATATTTATTTTGGAATGGGAATAGTGTTTTTCACACTCGCTCGCTCCGGATCCAAACGAATGGCCGTGGGACATCGGCTGGACCTGATTTTCGAGATGATTGTCAAGCCCAGTGAGGCGGTCCTAGTTCCTTAACTTTGTGTTAATCGGACTTCCGAGGTGCGGCCTAGACCTAATACGAAGTTTCATTTCATTCCCGAGAGCAGCCGGGAAATGAGTTTGGTTCTAAACTTTAGGGTAACCTAGAGTCACTGATTTTGCAAGTTTTGGTTCTTGCAGATCGTATTTAAAGCGATCCCAACGGATTTCATGGCTAATCGAGTTTTGCACTTAGTTAATTTTGTTAAATTTCTAAAGGATTTAATCCTAATTGTTTTCTGGTTGAGATGGTACTTAGGCCTTTGTAGTTTGTATATAAAGTGATCCAAGTTTTACTACTTAGCTAGTTTAAGTTAGTGTCTAGGGTGAAAGTGCTTTGAAAAATTGAAAGCATAAGGTAGTGAAGGGTGGGATTTGTGAAGAAAATGGTTTAAAGAGCAATTTTAGACTGTGGGATTGAGTTTTGACAAGTTAATAAGGTCTTAGGATCAACCCATTGCCCTAGGACGTCTAATCCCAGGTTGGCAAAAATTCGGGATGTTACAATCTACCCCCCTTAAAACAAAATTTCGTCCCCGAAATTGGCTAAGGGTAATAAGGGAAGATTTCTATTATTTCACTTGCCTAAGACTTATTGATTTCGAGTTTCTACGCGTGGTAGGGTATATACCAGCTGGTTCATTTTAGTCTACCCCCCTTAAAACTTAATTGTTTATCCATTGCTCATACCTTGATGGTTTGCTACATTTTATTTCTTTACCTATTTGGAGTCTGGACGATAAGTCCCACAATTTAGAGTAAGATAGCTGTTTTCATTATTTGACCAACACGAAGAGACAATAATAGTGGGCTCGATCCCGATACATCGATCATCTACCTGACCAGGGTAGAAGGCTCATCGTATCACTTCCGAATCCTGGTGGATCCTGGTCTTCTGCTCGGTCAAGCAGTGAGTCCATTGGTAGTCGCCCAGGATTGAGAATTGGGTCAAGCCGCGAAGGTTTCGCAGTTGTATATTTCAGTAACTCCGTAGTTCAATCACTCTAGAAACGTAGGGAATGTCCATCATTGAAAAGCTCAAATTGTCCATGTCTAAGGTTACCCTTTAGGTCTTAGTCTAAGAGAGTCCTCGATATTATCTATGTCCAAGGAAAGGGTGAATCAAATCTTACTAAATCATCCTAAAACGGGTTCTCATAGTAGAACTTGCTAGGGCTTCTATAATGTTCGTATTCATTGAGCACCGATTCGATCCTGGGCCAGTGGGGTAGGGTCCACCACGTTTCCGCTGTGCCACCCAAATCAAAGAGGTGTATTAGGTGACCTAACTAGCTTGGGCTCATAATGTTCTACCCCCCTTAAAATTTTATTTTCACCCTCAAGGCTCAAGAGCTATGTCCTGATCCGTAAGTCGGATCAAGGTGTAATTTATAACCTATCCTTGACATGAAATGGGAAATACATTGGTCTGCCTTTCATCGACGATGTGTACTATGACATTGATACCTATGGGTATCGAGAGGATTCAACAAAGGAACGGGGTCTTGTTCCAACCTATTCAAGCCAACTAACTACGTCCATCACTCAATTATCTTAGTATTGTTAGTCGTTTATATTTCTTAGTCTAGTCAGCAGCCTAGGCTCAACGTATGCGTAGCGGTAATCCACTAGTTGTGATTCAAAGTCTATGCCTCTACGCTAGATGATTTCACTTCATTCCTGATACAAGGAAGGGTTTTTTCACTTAGGGTCAAAGTTGTCTAATTGGAACTGAGTTGCCTATAGTTGAATTTAACTACGCCCGAGCATTTCACATATGCTCATACCAGCTAAGAGGATCCTAAGGTTCACATTATTAATTTGTTGGGTTTCCTCTGCGGTCAGGTCTGTCGAAATCTAGGAGCACTGCTCTAGGTCCAAAACTCCGAGGGTCTATTTGTCAAACAACCATTTACTCAAAAAGCTTAAGCTATCAGAGTGCGGTAGGTTAATGTATATCAAGGGACGTTATCACTTCAACACTATTTGGCCAGCGGTCTTAAGTTGTATTAAATGGGACTGCATTACTAATTCTACTTTGGGATTGGAAATGGCATGTTTGGTAGGAGGGTGGGAGGGGATTAAAATTAATGGTATAGGCTTTGGAAAATGAGCCTTGTGTCGGAAAGTGTGAGATGGGATTTCCAAATCCCAGGAATCGGAACTCCTAAGTGTAAGAGGAACACCCGGGATATACCCTTTATTGCATACATTCCAAACATGGCATTGGAAAACATGGGATACACCCAATCTAGGGACCATACCTACACATACATTTATTATTACTTATACCATTCTATCCACCTGACTCACCTAATGCAATTTGGCCGAACTAAGCTCGGACAGAGCCATGGAAAAGTGAATGAAAAGTAATGGAGAGAGAGAAAAGGGCCGGAGGTTTGGTTCTCCACAGATGTGAGCCTCAACAGATGTTGTAAAGGCCCCAAAGACAGCGAATGGAGAAGGAAAATGGAAAAGTAGGATGGCTTAGGGAGCTTGCACGATTTTAGAGCTTCAAGGGGGCGTGCAGGCGTCCAAATGAGAGAAACGAAGAGGGTAGAAGGTAGGTGTGGCTGTAAACGATGGAAGGGAGTGGGTGATGATCGAAAATGGGAAATGAGACGATTGGAGTGACGATTTAAAGAGAAAACAACAAGAATAGGAGGAAAAGAGAGATTGGAGGGGCGTTTGAGAGAGAGGGGGGCTCCAGACCTAAAAATCCCAACCCTCATCCAAAACCGCACGTGCCAAGGGGTAGAGGAGGTCGGGCCGACCAACCCTAGCCCCGGCCCCACACCAGGTGGGCCACCGGACTGCGGTCCACCGCCGAAACCGCGGCTCCGCCGCGGTCCGCCTTGGCCGGAACCGCGCCGCCGCGGTGGGGCCGTGTTCTCCATGGTCCCAAGGTGCCAAATTCACCCTGGTTCGACCCTGGGTCCCATCAGAGTTAAGTGGAGAGGCCCCCGACTCCGATTCGCTCCATTTCAGGTAGTTTCGGGACAATTGGACGTAACTTACAATCCGGAATGAGTTATCTGACGTAAAATATATGAATTTGGGGTAGAATGAGCTAATGAAGCAAACTAACCCAGCTATGCTGGGTTGTGCAGCCCGAACTTGCGAGAAAACCCCCCGATTGACGGTCATTTCCCCGTTTCAATTTCATTTTGCTAAAAATGGTAGTTTTAGTTTAATTACTCTTCATCTGTTGGGCTTTAAGAGTTACGCCCATCATGCAAAGGTCTTAGAATAATTAGGAGAACGGTTTGGTGAAGTCGTTTAGGACACTTACTATTTTTGGCTGAAAGCCTTGCGCACTTAGTAGACATCACGACCCTATAGTAAGTCGCGAATTCTAGGAGTTTTAGTTGTAGTTTGTTTCTGATTTCATTCTCATTACTTGGTACCCCTATTTAAAGGGTTGTGAACTCATTTTTAAACATTCATTAATCAATTACGAATGTATTAGAATTTATTTATATTTGTCTGCTTTCTTTCCTCATGGATTCGGGAAGTCTCGGTGAGGAGTCCAGAGAAGCTCCGAGGATTCGGAGTAGTTATCATCATCACTCTTAACAGTTGGGATGAGGTGGATTGTGATCTAGACTCATTACTAAATGGCCTAGAAAAGTTTTAAGATTGACCCGTGCGACCATGGTTGAATACAGACTCGATTTCGGCGTTCGTTTTCAGTGAACTAGCCGTTGGACGGAACAGGGAAGCCTAAGACTGTTTCTACATTCCGTCGCTCCCTCCTAAGTCAGAGTGCGTCAGTGTGCGTCGTGTGACCATAACCCAGGTCCGGTTTAATCCAAATCATGCTCTGATACCATCTTGTAACGCCCTGAAAATCGGGGGTCGAACATAAACTCAACTCCCGAGTTCCAGAACATCACTTATGCAACAAAATGAATGATGATTGAATGTTGACTGTATTCGTGCATTGAACATGAGTGAGATTAAGCCAAAGCAGCATATCATACTCCAGAGACAGTTAAATTTGTAAGCGGAAGACTGTGATAGATAGATAAAATATATAAACTATGAAGAGTCTCCAGAGTGTGATAACATTACCAGGTTAAATAAATTCAAATACAATTCTAAAATATACCAAATGTGAGGAAGTGTAATGTCTCTTATCCCAAGTATCATAGCCCCGTCAATACACTATCAGGTCTTCATTGACCCGTCAGAGAGATACAGATAGGAGAACTCCTCCTATCATCATAGAAGTAGTCCGGCTCTACTTCACAAACATTCCCATCACCTGAAACTCAACAAATCTGGTTGGTGTGTACAACACCGTCCCATAACGTGGGAGTGAGTGATCAACTCAGTGGAACAGTAAAGCATAGGTTAACATGTTATCAATTCAATCAAGCAGTAATGATAAAGCAGTACAAATCAAACAATTCTAACTACTCTTATTAAATGCAAGAATGAAATGACATGATGCTGTATGCCCTTGCCATACCACCCTCAAGCGACATCATCTTACGTTCGCGAATACTTAACTCCCTCAGTGCGCCACATCTACAAAGCACATGTGGTGCGATGATGATCATGATTACCGAGTTATTATTAGTCCATTTCAAACAGCAGTATTGGGAAACTAAGGTACCTCCCTTGTATCATTCCCAAACATGATCCATTCTAGGGTCGTCAATCCTATTTAATCTCATACGACATTATGGTTTGAGAGGCTTAGCGAAGGCATCACAAAGGGCTCGTCACCCATCAGCACGAATACAAATCTCACCGTATGCGGCTCAATTGCTGACCGTCAGCTCGAGTACAGGTCTCACCGTACTCGGCTCAATCACTAGCCGTCAGCTCGAGTACAGGTCTCACCGTACTCGGCTCCACTCATACTCTAGTTGCTGTGAAAGACTCGTCGCCAATCACAGACCCTTGGAGTATACTCGAAGATACTACAGGGGACTCGTCGCCCGTCAGCATGAGCACAGGTCTCACCGTACTCGGCTCTCGCCGTAAGTATCGACAGCTCGAATACAGTGTCCCATACCACCATATTCGGCTCACGAGTTTGGTTGCACAATGGTCACTACGGGGAGGCACATGGCCCCAGCGTAGGCCGACAGCTCGACCACGGTGTCCCATACCACCATGCCCGGCTCATGCGTCTTAGCGGATCGAGGTACCATGGTTAAAAGGGGGTTTCACTGGTAAGTTTGGTACCCTAGGTTCAAGCAGTAACGTCCAAACAGGGTGAACATGCATAAGGCAGATCGGGTTACTTGACGAGCTCGACTAGCACGATCGTCCGTTGAGCTGCACGACATTAAGTGCATAAACAACTTCGTGTGGCCTAGCCACTGCCGACAGGCAACGCACGACTCGAGTTCGTCGAACACATCCCACATGGCAAATGAATCTCAGCTACGAGTTCAATCTCGTTACCGATTGCTTGGGCCATAATCATAGCCTCAAACACAATCAGTTGCAGATAGACAAAGCAGTAATGGATCAAGATTCAACTCATACAGTCAAGGTCTGGTATTATCCGTTTAGGGCTGCCAGGGCTGTTGCACGCACTCGTTGCTCCGCTCCCCCATCACCCATGACGGATCATACAACGTAAATATAAATTTAAACATATGCATTACATAGTTAAAATCATAAAACAGTTGAGCATGTTATGAATCACAACACAAGCATGCGTTTGTACATGTTCAATTCCTAATCACACAACTATCAAAGGAGATCATACACATAGTTAAAAGAGGTTGAGAATCATATCTCAACACCCTTATACTTTACAATTTGCTAACTACTACTCATTCAGACATTTCAAGAAACTCTTAAACAAACATACATCAACATACACGACATATGTCGATCACATAGGCATTAGGCCAAATCCTTTCACTAGGGAGTTTCCCCAATCATAACACACGTACACCCACGACGGATAGTTATGGCAAGCAGGAATCCAAGTTCCATATCCATTCAGTCATTTCCACAAACACTTGGGCCACACATTTTAGCATATATAGTGTATATTGGCCGTGGCGTGACTTAGGGCAAATCCTTTCGTCAAAGGGGGTATCGCCAATACATCAATCATGAATCCATGACAGTTAGTCATGGCGAGCACGAATGAGAATTCTATACTCATTCAGCCATTTCCACAAACACTTAGAATACACTATTACAACATACATGGTGTATGTTAGTAAAACATGTATTAGAGTTATCCTTTAGCCAAACGAGTATTTTATCCATGTATACCATAATCATACAACAATTAATCATGACAATTACATTTCCAAAACTTACACATATACGGTATTTCTAGAATACACAATTTCAACATACGTAGCATTTACAAGTGAACATGTATTACGGCGATTCCTTTCGCCAAACTAGTATTTTATCCATATATAGTATAATCATACATTAAATAAACATGTCAAACATTTCTCCAAAAAAAATACGTATACGGTATTTCTACGTATACCTAGAGTATGTGAAATTCCATATTCTACAACGTTAATCGAAACAGGAAACGGAAAGCACTTTGTACATGTGCAATTGCATGCAGATCATGAATCTATCATTATCTGACATTGAAAGCGTTGAAAACCCTAACCTATACACCTAAAGTCCGCACCTTTTGTCGTAGAATCACAACAGAATCGATAGGTTTGCTAAGCTTCCGTATTCGGCAGTTTGACAACCTATAGAACGAAATAGGTTAGCTATTTCATAACCTACAACCACCCAAGTCCCAAATCAGATTAGGGTTAGGGTTTCTTACCTAGAAACGGGGCTGGAATCGCCGGGAAAGCGATGAGAATGATGCAGTGGAGCATGGATAGCAGCAGGGAAGGACGGCAGGGAGATTCTCCCACTTCTCCCTCACTTTCTCTCTCTTTTCCCTCTCTCAAATCCCAAATTCGTATGGCTGCCATGAGAGAGGGTTTAAGGTCCTTATATAGTCTCAAAACTCACCGAAATAGACTCCTGTTCAAGGGTTACTGCTAATATAGGTATTTCGTCACTTTTCCAGCTCAAAAGAGAGGTTCTGGTGGCCCTCCTTGAGTCAAACGTCAGACTTAAGCTCACCACACATGGATCTATGTGGGATTACGTTTTCGACTCGATCGGATTCCTAGATCGCACGTGACGGACCACTTTCAGTTCAACGGTCAGTGGGCCACGATCCGAAATTCCAAGTACATGTAAATGTTCCTGAAATTTTTCCTGATCTGAGGGTGTAATTTGGTCTGATTCTAACGGTCTGGTTGCTTAATACTGATGCGCAAGCGAATGGTGCCAGATCACTATTCCTGATATTTATTTTGGAATGGGAATAGTGTTTTTCACACTCCCTCGCTCCGGATCCAAACGAATGGCTGTGGGACATCGGCTGGACCTGATTTTCGAGATGATTGTCAAGACCAGTGAGGCGGTCCTAGTTCCTTAACTTCGTGTTAATCAGACTTCCGAGGTGCGGCCTAGACCTAATACGAAGTTTCATTTCATTCCCGAGAGCAGGCGGAAAATGAGTTTGGTTCTAAACTTTAGGGTAACCTAGAGTCACTGATTTTACAAGTTTTGGGTCTTGCAGATCGTATTTAAAGTGATCCCAACGGATTTCATGGCTAATCGAGTTTTGCACTTAGTTAACTTTGTTAAATTTCTAAAGGATTTAATCCTAATTGTTTTCTAGTTGAGATGGTACTTATGCCTTTGTAGTTTGTATATAAAGTGATCCAAGTTTTACTACTTAGCTAGTTTAAGTTAGTGTCTAGGGCGAAAGTGCTTTGAAAAATTGAAAGCATAAGGTAGTGAAGGGTGGGATTTGTGAAGAAAATGGTTTAAAGAGCAATTTTAGACTGTGGGATTGAGTTTTGACAAGTTGATAAGGTCTTAGGATCAACCCATTGCCCTAGGACGTCTAATCCCAGGTTGGCAAAAATCCGGGATGTTACATTATATAGGCCCAAAACTCACCAAATTAGACTCAGGGACAAGGTATACTTAGGTTATAGCCAAAGCAGGTCCGTTTCGTCTCAACGGAGCACTTATGGAGCCCTCCCTTGAGCCAAAGGTCGGACTTAAGCTCACTGACCTTGGATCTCGGTCGAGTTAAGCTTTCAGTCCGATCGGCTTGACAGATCGACTGTGGAGGACCAGTTTCAATTCAACGTTCCTCGTCTATCGATCAGGGCCACAAGTGCACTGCCATGTATGGAAAATTTTCCCTGATCCGAGGGTGTGATTGGGTCAGATTATGACAGTCTGATTGCTTATATTAGGCCTGCAAGTGACAAGTCTTAGATTACTTAATTTTATATTATTTCTAAAATATCCACGTTTCTCGCACACTTCACTCTGGGCTCAAGCGAATAGCCCCGAGACACTATTTGGATTTGATTTTCGAGATTGTTGTCAAGCCCAGCAAGGTGGTCCTAATTCTATAACTTCGTATTATTCGGACTTTCGATGTGCGGTCCAGATCTGATATGGAGTTTCATGATGCTCCCGAGAGCAGCCGGGTAATGAGATTGATCCGAGATTTTAGGGTAATGTAGCGTCGATTATTCTACAAGTTTTGGATCTTGCAGATCGTATTTAAAGTGATTCAAACGGATTTCATAACTAATCTAGTTTAACACTTAGTTAAACTCATCTAATTTCTAAAGGATTTAGTCCTGTATGATTTCTGCCTGAGGTGATACTCGGGTCTTTGTACGGATTTCGAAAGTATTGCTCTTCATTACCTAAACTATAGGATTCATGCCTAATATGAAAGTACTCAGAAACATCTAAAGAACAAGGTGGTGAAAGGTGAAATAGGAGATTTTGAAGGAAATGGGTTGAAAGGGGACTTGAGACTTTGGGATTGAGTTTTGACAAGTTAATAAGGTGTTAGGATTTGACCCATTGCCTAAGGACGTCTATCTCCAGGTTGGCAAAAAATCTGGGGTGTTACAGTTATGGATGATAGAGCACCTAAGTATGGATGTCACTTTTCCTCGCCTTTTCCCTCTCTTCCTACTCTTAGTGGGGACATCCCATGAGGGGAAGGTATGGATGTCCAAGGCTCTCTCCTCCCTCCCTTTGGAATAGGAGCTTTATTAAGAGTTTAGGTGTCAGGAAGATGTACTCCATTTAGTTCTTTACCATCTTATGAATATCTATTTACTCCATTATTAAGGAATCATGTATTCTTCAATATAACACCCCGATTTTTATAATCCGAGTATACTACTTGTTTTCCAAAATCTCGAGTATTAATCTAAAAATTTAAAGTCTAAATTTAAATAATCTTTTCAACATTCAGAGTTGGCAGCAATTACTAGTGGAGTCAACAAGGTGCATCAAGTAAAAGTTTTCCATTCATAATAAAAATCCAAATGTAGTGCCCATACAAGACTTACACAACTCCAACACCAAAAGTACACTAATCTGAAATGAAAATCAATTAACCAATGATGAAAATATAAGTGTAGAAAACTGACGCAATCTTGATTAATAACGCCCTCCTTGCTTAGCTTTGATTAAATATAGGTCAGATGACCCACCTGTGGATGGTTTCAGATCTCGAATTAATGGATGGAGCTGCAATTACAATTGTGGGTGATCGACGGAGAAGAGGCAGTCCTCTCGGGGAAGAAGATCAAGCTCCAATGGTGGATTGCCATCCGATAGATTTTTCTTCAATCTGAGTCTTGCGAACAATGAGAATCAGTCCAGGGAAGTTTACAAGAGGGAGGTTTCGAAGTTTCAGGGTGATTTTCCACTCCGACCATCAGCTTTAGCTAATCTGTTAGGTCATAAGCTCTAGAATGAGGCAGATCCATAACTTAAATGGGCCATACCAAGTGATTTCATGATCAATTATTGATTTCCACCAATCTGATGGTCAAATTTCTTCTAGGTTTGATGACCACCAACCAACGGGTTCTAGGGTTCATGGATTATCCACATAGTTATTAGCGGCTAGATTTAAGGTTCAATTCTTATAATCTAGTTATGTTTCGCTCATAACCCATTTTTGTAGATAATGATCAATGGATTTAATGATCTAGACTAAAAACTAATAGTGGATGGTTAGATATATCTAGGAAGAAGATCAAATCCTAAAAATAGATTTCTCAGATGATATGATGGTTCATCTTGAAAATCAATGAATGGATGACTTGATCTATCGATGCGTATTACTTCCAATGGTTAGATTTGGTCCAAATTCGATCCACATCAAAACAAAGGGTTTCTTGACAATTAGATTGACACATGATTGAGTTTATAAGCTAATCTTGAGGTTGATTATATAATTGTCCTTATTTTATGATTAAGATGAAGGATTGTTTATGTCAGTTTAGGACAACAATCGAGGGATTGGTTCATCTTTCTACCTGGATTTGTAAGGCCTGTCCCCACAACACATGATATTGTTCGCTTTGCCGAAGCTTACGAATTTAAAACGCGTCATGCCTATTAAGGAAGGAACCCAACTAATAGTCACCACAACATCATACGATGCTTCTGATGTGGGATAAAGTTCCACCTTCACTATGTGGACAGTAGCTTATTAGCACAGTAGCTTGCCAGCCACCTTGGGGGCCCCCCATGTGTGTGTGCCCACATATGACCATAGTGAAGGGGCGTCACAATATCCCCCATTAAGGGCAGAGCCATCCTCGGCTCTGATACTACTTGTAAGGTTCGTCCCCATAACACAAGATATTGTCCTCTTTGTCGATGCTCATGAATGTAAAACACGTCATGCCTGTTAAGTAAGGAACCCAACTTATATCCACCACAACTTTAGATAATGCTTTCGATATGGGATAAATTTTCACCTTCGCTATGTGCATAGTAGTCTGCCAGCCACACAGTAGCCTGCAAGTGACACAGTGTCATCCACCTTAGGGCCCGCCCACATGTGCGCCCGCCCACGTGTGCCTACCCACATATAACCACAGTGACGGGGCATCACAGACTGTGTCCGATATGCTAAAGGCTGCAAGGCTTATCAGATGAATTGGCTAGTCCAACACATACCTGCAGCCAAATTGCACCCTATTATAAAGCCTTGGCCATTTCAAGGATGGGCGATTGACTTGATTGGGCAAATTTACCCACCTTCAACTAAGTTGGATCCGTTTATTATTGCGGTGACCGACTATTTTACCAAATGGGTCAAGGCGAAACCTATGCGTAAAGTCAGTCATGAAGATATTATTAGGTTCATAGAAACTAATATTGAAAGGACGAGCTATAAGTCCTAGGAGGGGGGGGGGGTGAATAGGACTATGTCAAATATTTCGAAACAATGCGAAATAATAAATCAAATAAATACAATTGTGCAAAGTATTGAATTCTTGATATCAAATAATTCGTAAGACAACCTTTCACCTAAAATATTTAGGTAGGACAAGCTTATATCACAACGTCTTTGAAATCAAAATATCAAACTATCACAAGAATAAATAAAGCACAAAATATGCACAAATAATAATAACCAATCACCACAATGCACAAGAGAATTAAAGTGGTTCGGTGCCTCAATGCAACCTACTCCACTCCTAAAATTACTACATTCACAATTTTGACTTTCACTATTTCAAGGTTTTCTAGGGTCACCTTAACAACCTGATACAGTTATTGTGATTTTCATGGGCTATCACAATCAAACCCACTTTGTGATTTTCACGGGGTCACCACAAATAAACCCGCTGAGATTTTCGGGCTATCTCAGAAAAATCCAAACTGAAATAAATGAAAAGATAGTACTTATCTTCGATTGGCAAGTCAAAGTCGTAGCTGTAGCTTGAATGCAATGATCTTCTTCTTGGGATGTAGATGAAGTCTTTGTATGAGTTCAACCCAAAAAGAAATAAAGGGATCTAATGTATTTTTAATAAAATGAGTGATGCCCTATTGCTGCAAATTCGATTATCCCCTTTTATCCAAAGTTTAGTATGGATTACTCTATTAAAACATTTAATCTAACTTGAGAAGGAGAATAGAATTAGTTAAAAATAAATATAAGAATTATAACACAAATAGCTAATGGAGGCTTGAACTTTCTATCTTTGCCACACAATATAGATCTATGAATTTTCATGATTTAAAGAGTAAGAAAGAGCCTCTATTTATAGCCAAGGATCTGTGAAGTTCGGCTAGCCCGAGGGTTGGTTCGGCTGGCTAGATTCTAAAGATCACGTTCCAACGAAACTCAGATTTCATGGGATAATATCTTTCAAAAATTCGGCTGGCCTAAACCCAAGTTTAGCGGTTGAATGCCAGGTTCGGATGGCTGACTAAGTGTTCGGCTGGCCCAATTAGCCTAAAATCTGAATTTGTTCCATTATTGGAAACTTGACCAAACCCACCTTGGGCTGGTCGATGGTCATGTTTGGCTGGCTGAACCTCAAGTTGGGCTGGCCGAATTGACCGCAAAAAGCTCTTTTTAGATTTGTCTTTTTGACCGAATATTATAGAGTTGGTCACAGTCAATTAGGTTGGATGAACCAAACGTCAGGCTGGCCTAACTAAAGTGTATTTAAAATGAAATATGATTATAAATATGCACGTGTGAAATACACCCAACCTATGGTCAAACTAGGTTTATATCCCTTGAAGGTTGACTCGTACGAAGTGTTCTGAACTTCGAACCAAGAATGGTCTTGCCTTGAGATGTTGAGTCTTATTTCCACATGCGTGATCGAGTTGATAACTTGTCTTCAGTCGAACTTGCGATCCTAACAGGACTACGAAATTTTACAAACTATAATGTTCTTTAAGTATAAGCATTTACAATCTCCCCATTTGTCAAATTCATAACAAAACTCACTCATACAATTATACGACTCAACACAACATATTACAACATCATAACAACACAAAACATTTGAGTCAACAAGGGATAACATGTTTTTTTTTTTTTTTTTTTACACACGCACACACACCACCACACACTCACGCCGTAGTGGAATTTCACCACCTATGGGTACTCGAACCCTCGACTAGGTGTTAAAACTCCTGAGAGTCTACCACTGGACTAAGAGTAAGGACCCAACAAGGGATAACATGTTGAATCTTGTTACTCCCCCTAAGATCATGCATATGAATCACTCCCCCTGAGCACTTAGTCACATCTACAAAAATAAAATTCCATAGAGTGTGCATGCATGCAAATGCATGTACTCATAAATGTGAGAGAAATGATGATGATGATCATATCCAAACATTTTCTCCTCCTTTTTGTCAGAAGTTGACAAAGAAAGAAGTAATCAATGAAGCACTATAGGATATAAGGAAAGGAGTAATTAACATAAGGATTAAGATGCATTAAAAATAACCATAGCCTAGTATCCAAATATATGTGAAGCAAGAGTAAAAATATGTCTGAAGTTATTATATACCACAGAGTTTAAATAAATGTCTCAATCAAAACTAGAAGAGGACGGTGTAGGCATGTCAGGGTCATTAATCTTCAAACTCCTATTGAAACGATGAAAGTTCTTTTTCATGTACTTCATTTATTGTTTCTGAGTCTGAAGTAATGCTTCCTGAGAAACATGCAAGTTTTCCACCTTTTTCACTAAACTCTCCAACCTCTCTGAAAATTGCAAAGGCTAAAAGTTGAAGTCATTGGTATCGTTTGATTCTTCCAGGTCAGCAAAGATGTCATCCATGTCGACATCTCCTTCAGGAACAGCTTCCTGATCACCTTGCTGTTCAAGCCTTAAAGTAAGTTGCATTATATTTAGATTAGCATTACCAAATGGGAGCTCGGACTCCGGTGCTTCAGTTGAAGGAATTTGAACATGATACCACATAACAATGGAAGTTATGAGGTATGCAAAAGGAATAGAACCATGACGAGGGTGGAGACGGTACTGAATGATCAAGTAAGTAATCAATGGTGGAAGACAGATACGGATACCAGAAATGACTGAATGCAAAACACGCATCATATAGGGAGTAAGATCAGTCTTATTCCCACAATGAGGATAGACATTTGAAGTGAAAATACGATGCAAAACGTGATATTTTGGAAGAAGGTGGAAGGTGGAGAGTGAGTTATGGTTACACCAAGGTGCATCTGTAAGTGCTATAGTTTATATCCCTGTATGTTGTCAAATTAGTGGTGACAAAAACACTGTTATATAACTTGCATTAGTGAAGCTCTTTCTAAAGATCAACATTCATAAACAAGCAAAACTCACAACAAGCAAAGATTACAAGTACAAAGATCAACCTTGACTTCAAGTATTGCTCTCAAGACAAGACTCAAGAATACAAGACTTCAAGAAGAGTACAAAGTAGTTCGTATAGAACTCAAGTCACTTTCGAGGTTGAGCTACATCAAGACTTCAAGGCTTAAACTTCTAGGTCACTTGTTCCTAATGTTTTCAATGTCCTTACTTCTTGATTGGGGTTTGAATGACCATAGGTTGACCTTAGAAGTAGGCCATTTTGGATACATAAGTCATATGTATATGACACTTGTGTTTGGGCAGTTCAGGGACTTGTCCTAGGCTTTCTTCGACTAGTCCTAGCTTTGCTTCGACCAGTCCAAGAAATTCCACGATCAGTCGTAAGTTTGTTACAAAATTCGGATAAATTCTATTAGGCTTTGACCAGTCGAAGGAGGTCTTCGACCAGTCGAAGGAACAGTGTCGACTGCTTCTTCGACCAGTCGTAAATCTTCGATTCAAAGTCTAGCAATAATTTATAAGGTCTTCGACCAGTCGAAGGTGACCTACGACCAGTCGAAGGAGGCCTTTGACCAGTCGTAGAATGGTCAAAGCTTATCGCGCCCGATTTTTTTCAAATCTGTTATTTCTTCGACTAGTCGAAGAGCTCCTTAGACCAGTGGAAGATGCGATCTGCTCACCTATAAATAGAGCACGAAACTCAGAAGAACAAAAGCAATCAATTAATCCATTCAAGCCAATCTTTGTTAAACTTCTGAGAAGTAATTTTGTGCTCCATCTAAGCTAAGTGTGCTTATTTTATACTCTCTTTCTTCAGCTTTATTTAATTGATTTTGTTTCTGCTATTCCAATCTAATTTGATAAGAGGAATTGTTATTCCCTTTCTTTGGAATCAAAATCAATTAAGACTAGCCCTATTTGGTCTAATTTAAAATCTATTAGAACTAGAACCATTGTAATTGAGTACTGGACATTGAACTTGACCATTCAATCATTTACTCTGATTTGGTTCTACCGGGCTGCTACAACGAAGGAGTTAATCAGGTATTTTACGTTTAATTGTAAAATTCTTTCTGTTTTGGTTTCTTTCAAGATTTGCCAGAAAAATCATGTTGTATTGGTTATCTGAGGAGAGCCAGGAAAACTCAGAAGTGGGGTTTTTTATTTTATTGTGTAAGCCCACAAACAAAGACACAATTGTAAAGGTTTTGGGTGAACCTGTGAAAACCTATTTTGTGAGTGAACGCTAATATCCCCTGTGTGAGGATACTAGGAGTGGAGTAGCATTCTGTGTGGCTGTTGTTTAACAGTTGGTGAACACACAGGCGAACCACTATAATCCCTTGTGTTGTGGTTGAATGATTTACATTTCTAATCTTTAATATTCATTTGTGGGATGTATGTGTGGTGATAAATGTTGTAATCGTTTAATTCAAGCATTGTGGGAATTTTGTAATAATTTAGAATTTACTTTCTGCTATTCCTTTATCTACTTGAATTTAAATTTCCTTTAAAATTGTTCCAGCAAGGTTGCCCTGCCATTTTTATGGTGTATGGCTGTCCCTAGAACAATACATTTGTGATTACACTTTATTTCAATTTGTGCTTAATTCTGTATTCCTCCTTGGTTTGAGATTTGATACAAAGATCTTTCTAGAAATAAGGTTGTCCTACCATAAACTCTGGTTTTTAGTGAATGGTTGTCCTTAGAATAACATTTGTATCAATCTCTCAAGATCAGATTTTTGAGGTTGTTTAACTTTCCGGCATTGTGATTTATTTTGGCTATCATATTATTTTTTAATTCCGCTGTTATAACATTTATTTGGCATAGTCCTATTCACCCCCCCTCTAGGACATATAGCTAGGCCTTTTCAAGTGGTATCAGAGCCTAATAGCTCGTTCTTATTGCTATTTATTTAGATTTATTTCCTGAGCTAACGATCTAAGCTATTTAAAAAGATGTCAAATTTTGATAGTCTTTCAGTCACGAGACCTCCACCATTTCATGGCTCCAACTATGTCTATTGGAAAGCCAGAATGAGAATCTTCCTAAAATCAATGGATGAGAGTGTGTGGCGAGCCACAGTAACTGAATGAAAAACTCCTACCATTGAAGTAACTGAATCTGACGGTTCAAAAACTATGTCTGTACCTGCTTATTATTTATGGACCACTCTTCAGAAAAGTGAGTATAGTGCCAATGCTAAAGCACTAAATGCAATCACTTGCGCACTATCACCGGATGAGTTCAAAAGAGTCATATCCTGTGATACTGCGAAACAAGCCTGGGATATACTAGAAATGACACACGAGGGTACATCAATTGTCAAAAAGTCTAAAGTCCAACTCCTTACAACCAAATTTGAAGAAATTCATATGGAGGAAAATGAAATGTTTATGGACTTTTACACTAGACTAAATGACATTGTAAACTCAATGTGGGGTCTTGGCGATAAAATCCCAGAAAGTAAAGTGTGTGCAAAGATATTACGCTCACTTCCTGAACGGTTCAATTCTAAAGTAACCGCGATCCAGGAACTTCGTGATATGGATAATATGAGGGTAGAGGAATCAGTTGGTTCTTTACAAACCTACGAGTTAAACTTTAAAGCTCCTAAAGGTAAATCGATTGCTCTAAAATCCTCTAAATGTAATTCAGATTCAGAAGATGATATGGCTCTTTTGGCTAAGAAATTCTACAAGATTTTTAAAAGCAAGAAAGGGTTGATTTCCAAAAATCACGATAAAAAGAAGTTTAGACCTAAATCTCAAAAATCTTTGAAAGATAGTCAATGTTACAACTGTCAAGAATATGGGCATTTGGCAAATAGATGTCCCAAAAAGGATAAACCCAAGAAGAAGAGTATGTTGGCTACGTGGGATGAATCATCTGATTCTGAAACTTCTTCTGAATCAGAAGATTCTGAAACTGAGTTAGGGAATGAAGTTAAAGCACTTATGACTCTAGCCAAATTCACATTTTCAGATAATGACTCAACAAGTGAAGAAAATCTGAATAGTGAATATGCAAATGAAGATGATCTTCAAGATGCTTACAATGCCCTATACAAAGAAAGTTGTAAAATTGCTGTCAAACTTAAACTTCAAAAAGAAAAGTTTTCTAAACTCAAAGAATGTTTTGAATCACTTGTCTTAGAAAAATCACAAATTTCAGATTGTTTTGAAAAAACAAAATGCGATTTAGAATTCAAAAATTCTTTAATTGTTGATTTGAAATCTGAGATTGAAAATCTCAAAAAGGAAGTATCTTCTCTTCTGAGTCAAAAGGACACATGGAAATATGCCCAAGGTGATCCAAAGTTAGAAAAACTCTTATCCGGATCAAGAAAATGTGGCGATCTATCCGGGCTGGGTTATGATAAAAATTTATCTCCTAAACAAAAGTATACTCCTCCTATGTTTGTGAAAGGAGAGTCCTCAAACTCAAAAGGGAAAAATACTTATCAAGGTTTTTCTAAAAATCCAAAAACTCTTCAAAAATCTGGAAGCAGTCATGTCAACTTTAATCAGAAACGAAATCCACTAGCAGAAAAGATAGTAGATTTACTCAAGGAGCTCCTAAAATCTAACTCTATAGGTTATTCTTATAACTATAATCAAAAGAAGACCAACTATGTTCCTAAACCCAAAACAGTTTTGAAATGGGTTCCAAAAGTCACCTGCTTGGTTGCTCACATTGCTTTCAAAGCAACAAGTCATTCAAAGTGGTACCTAGACAGTGGATGCTCTAGGCATATGACAGGTGACAAAGCTTTATTCACGGATCTAAAAGATATGACTGATGGTTCAGTCACATTTGGTGATGGTAGCAACTGCAAGATTATAGGCCAAGGTACGGTTCAACTTTTTAATCTTCCTGTATTTAAAATTGTTTCATATGTTGAAGGCCTAAAACATAACTTACTTAGCATATCCTAGATATGTGATAATAACCATAGTGTTCGGTTCTCTAATCAAAGCTGTGAGATACTAAATAATAAGGGTTCTGTAATATTAACTGGACGTAGAACGTCTGAAAATTGCTATATTATTAGCGAATCCAGCTCATCTAATCAAACATGTTACATGGTTCATACAGACGAGATTGATTTATGGCACAAGCGTCTTGGATATGTTCATTATCGAAATTTATATAGATTGAACAATTAAGAACTTATAAGAGGTTTACCCAAACTTCAGAAATTAGATAAAATATGTGGTGAATGCCAGATAGGCAAACAAACAAGAAACTCACACAAAAAGGTGAATTCAAATACCACATCAAAACCACTCGAACTTCTTCACATGGATCTAATTGGACCTACTAGAACGGAAAGTCGTGGTGGTAAAAAGTATATTCTGGTAATAGTTGATGACTTTACCAGATACACTTGGGTAGTCTTCTTAAGGGATAAATCTGAAACCCTTGAAGAAGTAAGAAAAGTTCTCAAAAGGATTCAAACTGAAAAATCTTCTCAAATCAGTAAGATTCGTAGTGATCATGGATCTAAATTTGAGAATAGCAATTTTGAGAAGTTCTGTACCGACCAAGGAATATTACATGAATTCTCAGCTCTCAAAACTCCACAACAAAATGGAATTGTGGAAAGAAAGAATAGGGTGCTTCAAGAAATGGCTAATGTCATGTTGAATAGCATGAAGCTCTCTAAAAATCTTTGGGCTGAAGCTGTAAATACAGCTTGCTATATTATTAACCGAGTTTATACTAGCAAAGATAATAATAAAATAGCTTACGAATTATGGTTCAACAAAAAGCCTATTCTCAAATACTTTCAAGTTTTTAGCAGCAAATGCTATGTTTTACGTGATCGTGAAAATTTGGAAAAATTCGATACAAAGAGTGATGAAGGGATTTTTCTAGGATATTCCTTAAACAGTCGTGCTTATAGGGTTCTGAACAAAAGGACTGGTGTGATTCAAGAATCCATCAATGTTGTCATTGATGATCACTTAAATAAGCCAATCTCTAATTTAGATAATGATGAAGTTCTAATCATTGATAAACCCAATACTTCATCAAATCAGACTGAATCTGAATTGAGGACTGTTAAAGATCATCCAACCACTCAAATTCTTGGAAACCCTCTCACTGGTGTTCGTACCCGTAGACAACTTGAGGATTTATGTAATTATGTATGTTTTACATCCCAAATAGAACCATCCAATGTAAAAGAAGCTCTTGCTGATGAGAACTGGATTGTTGCAATGCAAGAAGAACTTAATCAATTTGTAAGAAATGATGTTTGGTATCTTGTACCAAGACCTAAAGACAAACACATCATTGAAACAAAATGGATTTTCAAAAATAAGTCGGACGAAAGTGGAAATATAATTAGAAACAAGGCTAGACTAGTGGTACAAGGTTATACTCAAATAGAAGGAATTGATTTTGATGAAACTTTTGCACCAGTAGCACGTCTTGAATCTATCAGGCTATTTATATCCATTGCATTTTTTAGAAAGATAAAAATATATCAAATGGATGTGAAAAGTGCTTTTCTAAATGACGTTTTACATGAAGAAGTATATGTTGAACAACCAATGGCTTTTGAAGATACAAAAAATACTGATCATGTGTATCGGCTTAAAAAGGTACTTTATGGATTAAAACAAGCACCTAGGGCATGGTATGAGAAACTAACAAAATTTCTTTTAAGTCACAATTTTCAAATGGGATCTGTTGATAAAATTCTATTTGTTAAAAAACATAATGATCATATCTTAATAGTACAGATTTATGTTGATGATATCATCTATGGATCAACTTGTACTAACTTGACTACTGAGTTTGCAGACTTGATGAAATCACAGTTTAAAATGAGCATGGTTGGGGAATTAACTTAATTTCTTGGTTTGCAAGTTAAGCAGCAACCTGAAGGAATATTCATCTCTCAATCTAAGTATGCCTTGAATCTAATCAAGAGATTTGGATTTGAGAATGGCAAGAATTTCGATGCTCCTATGAGTACTACCCTGAAACTCTCAAAAGACTATAATGGTAAAAATATTGATTCAAAACTTTATCGGAGTATGATTGGTAGTTTGTTATATTTAACTGTTAGTAGACCTGATATTTCTTTAAGTGTTGTTATTTGCGCAAGATTTCAATCTGATCCAAAAGAATCTCACTTGATTGCTGTTAAGCGGATTATTAGATATGTTGCAAGTACTATAAATCTTGGTCTTTGGTATCCTCATGAGACTAGTGTCCAACTTGTTGGATACTCAGATGCTGATTGGGCTGGTAATCTATATGATAGAAAATCAACCAGTGGTGGTTGCTTTTACATTAGAAATTGTTTAGTTTCTTGGTTTAGTAAGAAACAAAATTCTATATCACTTTCAACAGCTGAAGCTGAGTATATCGCAGCTGGTAATGCATGTACACAGCTTGTTTGGATGCAATGAATACTAAGTGATTATGGAATTAAATAGGATTCTATGTTATTGCATTGTGATAATTCCAGTGCAATAAATATTTCAAAAAATCCTATTCAGCATTCTTGTACTAAGCACGTTGACATTAGATTTCATTATATTAGGGAATTGGTAGAAGAAAAAGTTATATCTCTGGAATATATTCCTACTGAAGATCAGAGAGCTGATATTTTCACAAAACCTCTTGATAAAATTAGGTTTAATAAGATGAAATTTGATCTAGGCATGTGTATTTCAAAATGATTATTTATGCCTGCTGTAACGCCCTGAAAATCGGGGGTCGAGCATAAACTCAACTCCCGAGTTCCAGAACATCACTTATGCAACAAAATGAATGATGATTGAATGTTGACTGTATACGTGCATTGAACATGAGTGAGATTAAGCCAAAACAGCATATCATACTCCAGAGACAGTTAATTTGCAAGCGGAAGACTGTGATAGATAGATAAAATATATAACTTATGATGAATCTCCAGAGTGTGATAACATTACCAGGTTAAATAAATACAAGTGCAGTTTTAAAATGTACCAAATGTGAGGAAGTATAATGCCTCCTATCCCATGTACCATAGCCCCGTCAATACAATATCAGGTCTTCATTGACCTGCCAGAGAAATACAGATAGGAGAATTCCTCCTATCATCATAGAAGTAGTCTGGCTCTGCTTCACAAGCATCGCCACCACCTGAAACTCAACAAATCTGGTTGGTGTGTACAACACCGTCCCGTAACGTGGGAGTGAGTGATCAACTCAGTGGAACAGTAAAGCATAGGTTAACATGTTATCAATTCAATCAAGCAGTAATGATAAAGCAGTACAAATCAAACATTTCTAACTACTCTTGTTAAGTGCGAAAATGAAATGACATGATGCTGTATGCCCTTGCCAAACCACCCTCAAGCGACATCATCTTACGTTCGCGAATGCTTAACTCCCTCAGTGCGCCACATCTACAAAGCACATGCGGTGCGATGATGCTCATGATTACCAAGTTATTATTAGTCCATTTCAAACAGCAGTATTGGGAAACTAAGGTACCTCCCTTGTATCATTCCCAAACATGATCCATTCTAGGGTCGTCAATCCTAGTTATTCTCATACAATATTATGGTTTGAGAAGCGTAGTGAAGGCATCGCAAAGGGCTCGTCACCCGTCAGCGCGGATATAGATCTCACCGTATGCGGGTCAATTGCTGGCCGTCAGCTCGAGTACAGGTCTCACCGTACTCGGCTCAATCACTAGCCGTCAGCTCGAGTACAGGTCTCACCGTACTCGGCTCAACTCACACTCTAGTTGCTGTGAAAGACTCGTCGCCAATCACAGACCCTTGGAGTGTACTCGGTGATACTACGGAGGACTCGTCGCCCGTCAGCACGAGCACAGATCTCACCGTACTCGGCTCTCGCCGAAGTATCGACAGCTCGAATACAGTGTCCCATACCACCGTATTCGGCTCACGAGTTTGGTTGCGCAATGGTCACTACGGGGTGGCACATGGCCCCAGCGTAGGCTGACAGCTCGACCACGGTGTCCCATACCACCATGCCCGGCTCATGTGTCTTAGCAGATCGAAGTACCATGGTTAAAAAGGGGTTTCACTGGTAAGTTTGGTACCCTAGGTTCAAGCAGTAGTGTCCAAACTGGGTGAACATGCATAAGGCAGATCGGGTTACTTGACGAGCTCGACTAGCACGATCGCCCGTTGAGCTGCACGACATGAAGTGCATAAACAACTTCGTGTGGCCTAGCCACTGCCGACAGGCAACGCACGACTCGAGTTCGTCGAACACATCCCACGTGGCAAATGAATCTCAGCCACGAGTTCAATCTCGTTACCGATTGCCTGGACTATAATCATAGCCCCAAACACAATCAATTACAGAGATATAAAGCAGTAATGGATCAGGATTCAAATCATACAATCAGTCTGGTATTATCCGTTTAGGGCTGCCAGGGCTGTTGCACGCACTCGTTGCTCCGCTCCCCCATCACCCATGCAGATCATACAACATAAATATAAATTTAAACATATGCATTACATAGTTAAAATCATAAAACAGTTGAGCATGTTATGAATCACACAAGCATGAGTTTGTACATGTTCAAATCCTAATCACACAACTATCAAAGGAGATCATACACATAGTGAAAAGAGGTTGAGAATCATATCTCAACACCCTTATATATTACAATTTGCTAACTACTACACATTCAGACATTTCAAGAAACACTTAAACAAACATACATCAACATACATGACATATGTCGATCACATAGGCATTAGGCCAAATCCTTTCGCTAGGGATTTGCCCCAATCATAACACGCGTACACCCACGATGGATAGTCATGGCACGCAGGAACCCAAGTTCCATATTCATTCAGCTATTTCCACAAATACTTGGGTCACACATTTTAGCACATATAGTGTATACTGGCCGTGGCGTGATTTAGGGCAAATCCTTTCGTCAAAGGGATATCGCCATTACAACAATCATATATCCATGACAATTAGTCATGGCGAGCACGAATGAGAATTCTATACTCATTCAGCCATTTTCACAAACACTTAAAATACACTATTCCAATATACATAGTGTATGTTAGCAAACATGTATTAGGGTTATTCTTTCGCTAAGCGGTTATTTTATCCGCGTATACCGTATTCATACAACAATTAATCATGACAATTATATTTCCAAAATTTACACATACGCGGTATTTCTAGAATACACAATTTCAACATACTAGGCATTTACACACGAGCATGTATTTCAGCGATTCCTTTCGCCAAACTAGTATTTTATCCATATACTATATAATCATACATTAAATAAACATGTCAAGCATTTTCCCGAAAAAAATACGTATACGGTATTTCTACGTATACCTAGAGTATGTGAAATTCTATATTCTACAACGTTAATCGAAACAGGAAACGGAAAGCACTTTGTACATGTGCATTTACACGCAGATCATGAATCTATCATTATCTGACATTGAAAGCGTTGAAAAACGTAACTTATACACTTAAAGTCTGCACCTTTTGTCGTAGAATCGCAACGAAATCGATAGGTTTGCTAAGCTTCCGTATTCAGCAGTTTGGCAACCTAGAGAACGAAATAGGTTAGCTATTTCACAACCTACAACAGTCTAAACCCCAAAACAGATTATGGTTAGGGTTTCTCACCTTAAAACGGAGTTGATATCACCGGAAACGCGCCTGGAAAGAGGCGGTGCAGCCCGTGTGGTGGCAGGGAGCGACGGCAGGGAGATTCTCCCACTTCTCCCTCACTTTCTCTCTCTTTTCCCTCTCTCAATTCCAAATTCGTATGGCTGCCATGAGAGAGGGTTTAAGGTCCTTATATAGTCTCAAAACTCACCGAAATAGACTCAGGTTCAAGGGTTACTGCTAATATAGGTATTTCGTCACTTTTCCAGCTCAAAAGAGGGGTTCTGGTGGCCCTCCTTGAGCCAAACGTCAGACTTAAGCTCACCACACATGGATCTATGAGGGATTACGTTTTCGACTCGATCGGATTCCCAGATCGCACTTGGCGGACCACTTTCAGTTCAACGGTCAGTGGGCCACGATCCGAAATTCCAAGTACATGTAAATGTTCCTGAAATTTTTCCTGATCCGAGGGTGTAATTTGGTCTAATTCTGACGGTCTGGTTGCTTAATACTGATGCGCAAGCGAAAGGTGCCAGATCACTATTCCAGATATTTTAATTTCAAAGGGAATAGTGTTTTTCACACTCCCTCGCTCCGGATCGAAATAAATGGCCGTGGGACATCGGAATCATCTGATTTTTGAGATGATTGTCAAGCCCAGTGAGGCGGTCCTAGTTCCTTAGCTTCGTGTTAATCGGACTCCCGATGTGCGGTCTAGACCTAATACGAAGTTTCGTTTCATTCCCGAGAGCAGCGGGAAATGAGTTTGGTTCTAAACTTTAGGGAAACCTAGAGTCACTGATTTTGCAAGTTTTGGGTCTTGCAGATCGTATTTAAAGCGATCCCAACGGATTTCATGGCTAATCGAGTTTTACACTTAGTTAACTTTGTTAAATTTCTAAAGGATTTAATCCTAATTGTTTTCTGGTTGAGATGGTACTTAGGCCTTTGCAGTTTGTATATAAAGTGATCCAAGTTTTACACTTAGCTAGTTTAAGATAGTGTCTAGGACGAAAGTGCTTTGAAAAATTGAAAGCACAAGGTAGTGAACGGTGGGATTTGTGAAGAAAATGGTTTAAGACGGGATTTGAGGCTTTGAATTGAGCGTTTGAAAAGTTAATCAGGTGTTAAGATTGACCCAATGCCTAAGGATGTCTAATCCCAGGTTGGCAAAAATCCGGGATGTTACACCTACATGTATCATAGTGTATATATTTGCTAGGTTTAATTCCATTTTCTTTAAAAATTGCAAGAAATATGTTTTTCTAGACTTCCTTCGACCTGTCGTGAGTATACTTGACCAGTCGACCTACGACCGGTCGTAGATACCTGTGACCAGTCGTAGATCTCGGAAATCACTTAAATTTGAGGATTTTTGCCTTCTTCCTCATTTCTTTATTTTTTTTTTCTAAGGAGCCGAGCTTCGACTTGTCGAACCCACCATTCTTGTTCTTCAAGGTTAGTGTTCCATTTACGTTTTTCTTGCAAATCAGTGTCTAGATTGCTCTCTTGTCTAACTTGAAGCTGTCTATTTAGGATTTCATTGAGATTTGGGGATTTGATTTTGAAAAATCTGTTTTGAGTAAACCCATTTCTCAATCCTTTGCATTTTCTTATTTCCTTATTATTATTGCTGCATATGGCTTCTAGAGGTAGAAAATCTACTTCCCGTGGTCCTTCTTCCTCCAGATTGACCAAACGTCATCTTCTTGAGCCTACTAATGATTCTTCTTATGTTATAGACCTTAGAGCTCGTAATGTTAATGTTGAACATCCTGTTGATATTAACCATATTGTACCTTTTGATATCCTTCCTTTGCTTGAAGCTGTAGGTTGGGTTAACTTATTGCATTGGGGTGGGCCTGCATACCGGTCCATTGCTCAATCCATGTTTACATGTATTAGTGACTTCTCTCTGGATAATTTAACTTTTAAAATATCTACTAGTGAAGGGCCATTTGAAATTGATCGTCATTTAATTTCAGCCCTTATGGATATTCCCGTGAATGATGAGGGTATTCCTATTCATAATTTGACTGATAAACCCTCTGTATCTGAAAAGCGTATGCTCACTAGAGACTTGTGCAACATGAATGTTCACTGGACTAAAAAAGGGGATGCGCTTCCCGCAAGGTATTTGTTACCCAAATACAAAGTACTCCACAGAATCTTTGTGTCTAATCTGTATCCTCGGTCAGGTAATAAAACTGACTTGACCTCATTTATGGTACATATTATTCATGCTATTTCCAGTGGTACTCAGATTTGTCTGCCATCCTTAATCTGTCATTTCCTTCATCAGTTTAGACTCCATCCTGGTCATAGTGACATTCCTTTTGGTTATTTAATGACTGTATTAGCTACACATAAGTTGGTCGATATGCCAGTTAATGAGGCACCTATCCATCATCTGATTTTCAACAACTCTAATCTCAATAAGATGAAGCTGGAATTACTTCCTGAACAAGGTGGTAATGGTGGTGGTGCTGGTCATGAAGAAGCGGGGGATGACATTAATATGGATGATATCTTTGAGGAACTGGATTCTGATTCAACAAATGATCCAGATTTTGTACCATCTGATTTTGATGCACGTCTGAGTGCATTGGAGGGTAAAGTTAAAAATTTGAATGAAAAGATAGAAAACATGTCTGTTGTTCATGATTCTCAATTCAAGTACATGCGGAAATATCTTCAGCGATTAAACAAAGGCATGCACCAACTTGATTCCTCTATTCCTGCTCCGTCTTCTAGTTCTAATTCTGACTAGTCTATATGGGATTTTCTGGTTTGTAATAACTTTAAATCTTATCTTTGAGTCATCCGATTTGGAGTTGGATACTATTTTTCTTTTCTGCTGGATATTTGTTTTTTTTTTTTTTTTTACTATGCTATTATGTCATATCTCATCTTATTTCCTCTCATATATCCCTTTGTATTGTTATTTTATTTGTCATATTGTGACAAAAAGGGGGAGAATGGTTATGTTACTTAGGGGGAGTATGTTTGGAATGATTTAAGAATGGTTTAATGTTATATATGGATTTAATTTGTAGGTAAGCCAGAGTTGATGTCAACTGGTTTATGTTTTCTCTCTAACTCAATCCGGTGATTCTACTTTTATCTTGGTTATATCTTGTTATGTGTTTTGTCACTAATTTGACAAAGGGGGAGATTGTAAGTGCTATAGTTTATATCCCTGTATGTTGTCAAATTAGTGGTGACAAAAACACTGTTATATAACTTGCATTAGTGAAGCTCTTTCTAAAGATCAACATTCATAAACAAGCAAAGCTCACAACAAAGCAAAGATTACAAGTACAAAGATCAACCTTGACTTCAAGTATTGCTCTCAAGACAAGACTCAAGAATACAAGACTTCAAGAAGAGTACAAAGTAGTTCGTATAGAACTCAAGTCACTTTCGAGGTTGAGCTACATCAAGACTTCAAGGCTTAAACTTCTAAGTCACTTGTTCCTAATGTTTTCAATGTCCTTACTTCTTGATTGGGGTTTGAATGACCATAGGTTGACCTTAGAAGTAGGCTATTTTGGATACATAAGTCATATGTATATGACACTTGTGTTTGTGCAGTTCAGGGACTTGTCCTAGGCTTTCTTCGACTAGTCCTAGCTTTGCTTCGACCAGTCCAAGAAATTCTACGATCAGTCGTAAGTTTGTTACAAAATTCGGATAAATTCTGTTAGGCTTCGACCAGTCGAAGGAACAGTGTCGACTGCTTCTTCGACCAGTCGTAAATGTTCGATTCAAAGTCTAGCGATAATTTACAAGGTCTTCGACCAGTCGAAGGAGACCTTCGACCAGTCGAAAGTGACCTATGACCAGTCGAAGGAGGCCTTCGACCAGTCGTAGAACGGTCAAAGCTTATCGCGCCCGATTTTTTTCAAATCTGTTATTTCTTCGACTAGTCGAAGAGCTCCTTAGACCAGTCGAAGATGCGATCTGCTCACCTATAAATAGAGCACGAAACTCAGAAGAACAAAAGCAATCAATTAATCCATTCAAGCCAATCTTTGTCAAACTTCTGATAAGTAATTTTGTGCTCCATCTAAGCTAAGTGTGCTTATTTTATACTCTCTTTCTTTAGCTTTATTTAATTGATTTTGTTTCTACTATTCCAATCTAATTTGATAAGAGGAATTGTTATTCCCTTTCTTTGGAATCAAAATCAATTAAGACAAGCCCTATTTGGTCTAATTTAAAATCTATTAGAACTAGAACCATTGTAATTGAGTACTGGACATTGAACTTGAACATTCAATCATTTACTCTGATTTGGTTCTAACGGGCTGCTACAATGAAGGAGTTAATCAGGTATTTTACGTTTAATTGTAAAATTCTTTCTGTTTTGGTTTCTTTCAAGATTTGCCAGAAAAATCTTGTTGTATTGGTTATCTGAGGAGAGCCAGGAAAACTCAGAAGTGGAGTTTTTTTTATTGTGTAAGCCCACAGACAAAGACACAATTGTAAAGGTTTTGGGTGAACCTGTGAAAACCTATTTTGTGAGTGAACGCTAATATCCCCTGTGTGAGGATATTAAGAGTGGAGTAGCATTCTGTGTGGCTGTTATTTAACAGTTGGTGAACACACAGGCGAACCACTATAATCCCTTGTGTTGTGGTTGAATGATTTACATTTCTAATCTTTAATATTCATTTGTGGGATGTATGTGTGGTGATAAATGTTGTAATCGTTTAATTCAAGCATTGTGGGAATTTTGTAATAATTTAGAATTTACTTTCTGCTATTCCTTTATCTACTTGAATTTAAATTTCCTTTAAAGTTGTTCCAGCAAGGTTGCCCTGCTATTTTTATGGTGTATGGCTGTCCCTAGAACAATACATTTGTGATTACACTTTATTTCAATTTGTGCTTAATTCTGCATTCCTCTTTGGTTTGAGATTTGATACAAAGATCTTTCTAGAAATAAGGTTGTCCTACCATAAACTCTGGTTTTTGGTGAAAGGTTGTCCTTAGAATAACATTTTTATCAATCCCTCAAGATCAGATTTTTGAGGTTGTTTTACTTTCCGGCATTGTGATTTATTTTGGCTATCATATTGTTTTTTAATTCCGTTGTTATAACATTTATTTGGCATAGTCCTATTCACCCCCCCTCTAGGACATATAGCTAGGCCTTTTCAGCATCAAAACCACATAACTCCCTAGCGAGAGAATCTCTTTCTGTTGGATACATATCTTCAAAGAGTAGTGGAATAGAGATTCCATCTTCCTTCAATCAATGTCTAAGATATACGATATGATGGAGGGATTAATAGTGACTGAGTCTTCCACAAACTAAATAGTAAAAGTTAAATTTTTTTTAGGACATGTGTTGAGGGTCAAATATTGGATATTGGACTCCATTTATATCTTAGTTTTACAGACATGATACTGCTTAATGTCCTATTTTACTCATGTTTGTGTTCCAAGGTGAATTTGAGAGCTTAGATTGGAAAATGTGCTAAAAGCATGGATTTGACACTCAAAGATCACTAATGCAAAGAATGGATCTTCAGAGACAAAGATTGAACATTTCAAGGTCCCAAGATTCAAGTAAACCAAGTGGAGAGAGAACGAAGCTGAAAGTACACATTGACTGTTTTATCGAACAACCGTTAGATGACATCAAGGACACATTCGATGACATCGAACACAGGTCAATGACATCAAATTTATGAAGGAGAATCAGTTGGTCGCTGGACAAATTGAAAATATTTTTTGATGACTTGAGAACTTATTCGATGACTCGAAGCTTTGCTCGATGACATTAAAGACCTACTCGATGACATCAAATTTTCTGTGGAATTTTGACAAAACTCACTAGACATATTGGGCACGATTTTCGATTACTCGAAGTACTGCTCGATGACATTAAAGATCTGTTCGATGACATCGAAGGTCTCTTCGATGACATCGAATTTATTGTATAAATTGGATTAACTCTCTAGACTATTTTGGACACATTATCGATTCCTCGAACAATGCTCGATGATATCGAAGGCCTCTTTCATGACATCAAAGGTAGGTCGATGATACAGAAGGTCGCAAAGTCCAGATGAAGTTACAAAAGCATGGAAGAAGTACGTATAAAAGACACCTTCGATGACATCGGAGCCTCTTCGATGTCATCAAATAGATCGCGCGAAGTTATGCAGAGTGCGTAAATTTGAGACGGTTTCTAAATTTTTCCAAAGTGGTGCGAACCGAAGTGTTACACAACTATAAATACGAGTCCCCAGGGCATCCCTGGGCATCTATTAATCAAGAATGTAGGGTTTGAGGAGTGGAGCAAAAGCATGGAGAGTTGTCGCCAAGCGTTTTTCCTCTTTCTTCCTTAGTTTTTCATGCTTTCTTCTAGGGTTTTAGTTCCAATCATGACTATGGTTGGCTAAACCTCTTAGCTAGGGCTAAGAAGTGAAGCTTGTAGCGTGATGGGATGCTTTCTATTATGTTGATTCAAGTTTAAGTTGAACTCTCTTTGATTCTAGTTTGATATTTAAGAAATACTTTTAGTTTTTAATGGTTTATTGTGACTCAAATTATAGTAGATATGCGATACCTTTGAGTATGTTCTTTGCATGTATTGAGATTGTGAAATTGGGAAATCCGGTTGTTCACCATTGTCCCTTGGGCATGGTTGGGTGATGGAATCTCTTCTAATCTTCATGATTCATTTATGTTTGGGTATGAGATTGATATATCCTATTGTGGGTTATTGTCTCCTGGGCATGGTTTTGTGATGGAATCACTTCCGGTTCTCACACCTCTCATCTATTGAGAATTAGGTCAAAGGAAGTTCATATTTGGTTTTACTGAGATATCTTCCAATTGGATAAGATGAGACTCTGATTCCAGTTGTGTCCTTGAATCAAGCATAGATCTCCCTGATTGTTATGAGTAGATCCTTGGAAACCCTAGTTCCCACCTTTGAATTTCTTAAATTTTAGTTAAATAATTCACAATTACTCTCTCTACACTTCCAGATTTAGGTTTACATCTTCTTCTAGTTGCTTTTAGAATACTCACGAGATTAGTCTGTGGATTCAACCTCGGTCTCACTGAGATTATTACTACATCACGACCCTACACTTGGGGTTGTGAACAAGTTTTTAGCACTGTTGTCGGGGACTAACGGTTGTATTTTTTTAAGATTAACTAGTTTTGGAATTATTTTAAGATTAAAGTTTTTCTATTTTCTAGTTTTAGGATTAGGGTTTTTCTATTTTATTTTAGAAACTTAGCTTTCTATTTCTAGGTTTAGAAATTTTCCTTTTCTGTTTTTAGAAACTACTTTCTAATTCTAGGATAAAAACTTTCCTAATTTGATTTTAGAAACTAACTTTTTCTCTTTTTAGGAATTTTCTATTTTATGTTTTAAAAAACTTTCCTTTTTTGTTTTTAGAAACTAGGTTGCTTTCCTTATGTACTTTTTAGAAACTAATTCACTTTCCTTTTTCATTTGCAGGATCCTAATATATAACCTTCAAATTTGGTAACTTCTTTCTAATTCTCTCTCTTTCTATTTATAGATTTCCATATTGTTGTAGGAATTTTCTTTTATTCTCTTTTAGGATTAGATTCAGAGTAAGAGTTTCACCATGCAAGAGTGAGAACATCAGTATGATGAGATAGCTAAGAGACATTGGGAAGGGATGTATGATGATTATCATAGGAAACAGTCATGTCTCAAAATTTTTCTAGAAATATCATCGAGAACCAAACGAATACAATGCTCCACCAGTTAAGAAGTCCTTACACGATCATATGCGGGAGAATAATTATGCCCCACGGATTAAGACAACAATACGTGATTGTTGGGGTTATCATGGGAGTAAGAACTATTATCACCCATCAGACAAGAATAAAATAATGAGAGATTATATTATGGGTGATAATATGTACCAAAAACCACCAGATTCTCCCACCTATGACTCGTGTGACTCTAATTAATGGAAACAACAATGTTGGGAAGATGAAACAACAATACATCATAGTGAACATTCTGTTGGGTCCTCTACCTTTGAAACCCAACTAGAAACGATCCAAGTGGAGTCACTTCAGGGTTACACAAACGATTTTGCTGGCATCAGAAGAACAATAGAAGCGCTTGAATTGCAGCTCGATAAGATAATGGAGGCTAGTTCACCCTAGCCTCAACCCAATCCAATTCTTCATTCCCAATTCCCTACTTATGATTAGTGGAAACATCAAGATTGGGAGGTTGAATCAACAATGCATAATAGTGACAATTCTCTTGGGTCCTATACCTCTGAGATCCAATAAGAAACGATCCAAGAGAATTTCACTTCAGAATTCCACACAAACTTCAGAGCTCATCCAGCAAAACACACTCCAAAGATTTCAAGAACTTATAAAAGATATACAACAGTGGGGTTCATGTGATGCGATTATGGAGAATACTGAAATTGAGAATGAAGAGTTGGATTGTGTTAACGAGCATATGGTTCAATTTTTTGAAGAGTCGATCTCAATGACGGTCCAAAAGAATGATCAAGAGACGTAAGTGTCTTTCAATTATAATGATACTGACACACTTCACTCACATAACTCACTTGGTTTCAATGATGAGGAAGAGGTTAGTTTATTCGAACCCCAACCTAATCTACGAACAAAATGTGAGGAAAGAAATCTCATTCCACATGTGTACTGCACTGAATTGGAAGATGATGAGTATTGAGATTGAAAGTGCCCTGGTTTGTCAAGTTATATGAGTATCGAGTTAGACTGCCTACAGAGCCTGATAGGAAGATCAATTCAAGCGTCTGCCGCAACCGGATGTGTGCAAGCTTGCCACAGGTAAATCTAAAGCCTCACATCCCATGATCCAAAACACTAGGTGAATAAAACCCTTAAAAACATGTTAGAAATCATAGGGTTTTAAGGTGAGAAAACTTTTTTCAAAATAGGAAAATCTCTAAGTTTTTCTCGCCTTGTCGATTTTATCGAAACACCCTCGATATGATCGACCTGCTCTGTCGATGTCCTTGATACCTTAACTATATTATCGATATGAGGACCAAAAGTGTCCAGCAACTAAATATTTATCTGGACGGATTTATCGATGTATCGACACGCCTATCGATATCATCGATATAAGAACTAAAAAGTCCAGCAACTTCACAACATATTTGGACGAATTATCGATGTATCGATACACCTATTGATATCATCAATATACAAATATCGAGTCCATCAAAAATGGCTCGATAAGATCGACAGACAGATTTCCGGCGCCCCTGTTTTTTAATGAAAATATCAAATTCCGTCGATATATCGATGCTCTTCCAATATGATCTGAAATCAAATATCGATAACATCGGAAGTCCATCGATGATATCGATCGAGGGCATGCATATCTTACAACAGATATTTCAGGATGTTTTTAACTATGATCGGGGGCCCTTCGATAGAATCGATATTCAAATATCGTTGATATTGGCACCAGGTCGATTGCATCGAACAAAGTCATAAACCGTTTAGCAAGCTTAAAGAAAAATCCGCTGGATTTATCGATGCCTCGACTCTGATCTCGATATCAACGACATTCAAATTTCGATGATCTCGATGGTTCCCCAATCATTCATGAAATCCTGAAATATTTCAAAGTCAAGTCTCTCTCATTTTTCAAGTGTCGATGGATCAAACTTGTCATCGATGGAATCGGAGTTCAAAATCCGATGACATTGACAATAGTTTCGATTCATCGACCAATTGGCAAAAGTTTCAAAAGCGTATGAAATTGAGTTCGAGTCATCGAGCAGACCATCGATGCTATCGAGAGTATACGCTCGATGATATCGAACCTGCTCGTTGATATCGAACTCTGTCATAAATGTGATCATTTTATATCCGTTGGAACTTTTTGCCTATATATAGAGGACTTGTCTTTTGTTGTCGTAAGAGAAAGAAGTGAGAGCTTTTGTGTGTTTCAACTTATATCTTATATCCAAATCCCTTTCTCTCAAGGGAGTTCATCCTCCAATCCACCCTCATCATTGACATTCAATAGAGTGGATTGGGGAATGAACTTCCGCATTCAAGGATCCTCCAGCTACTACCTTAATGACAAATCATTAAGTTGGGATGCCTTGAATGCATAAGATTGGAATCGTTCTATCTTCCTAATAGGAAAATATTTTAAGAGTAGGATTCCATCTTGACCTTAACCCAACCTGAAGCCAAGTATTGGTATATTATCTTATGTTGCGGATCAAGGGAGCAGAAGACTCTTCATCAACAAGGAGGAGGAGATCTTCGGCATTGTGCTAAACGGGACTCATCAGCTTATTTGTAAGTATCCAAAGTCCAAGAGGACACTTGTGATCATTCCTGTCTAGGATTAGGTCTTAAGTGGTTCTCACCCTTTGAAGTCTTCAAGGAGGCCTCCGGCGGGAGTGTACGTGGTGGATGCGTTGTGTGGACCCTTGCTCTATGGAGAGCATAAACATCTGGTTAAGAGTGAACCAGTATAACTATGGGTTTGAGGTGAACCGTGTAAAACCTTGGGTTTGAGGTGAACCGGGTGAAACCTCCAGTAGGGTCTTATGGAAGATCCTTGGCCAGTGTGCCTAAAAGTGGGTGCTTTGTGTTGACCCTTGTTCGTGAGAGCATAAACAGTCAGCCTCAGTGTAGGTTGTAAAGGTTGAAGGTGAACCTGATTTAAAACCTTAGGTTAAAGGTAAACCACTGTGAAACCTCCTTAGTGAAATCCGGTACACTCAAGGGTTGAGTATGGTTACCAGGAGTGGAGTAGACTTATCGTCGAACCACTATAAAAATGATTGTGTGATTTGCTTTAATAGTTCCATATCTGAACATTTGATCACACCACTCACACCTGCACAGTCATATCCATCATAAGTTAGCTTGCATATTGCTTATCTCTAAAATAGTTTGTGATTGGATCCTTGGCCAGGCTTGGAAGCCAGTAGAGTTACATTTGAGTAATCCTGATAATTACATGATCATAGGATTAGTGAAGTAGGATTTTTAAATAAATCATAAAAACTTTAAAAAGTCCTATTCACCCCCCTCTAGGACATATTGGCATATTCCTTCTTCAACTAGTGCAATCTTTTCCACCATTTCAATTGGTATCAGAGTAGGTCTCTCTTTAAGGGCTTCACTGCCTAGACAGTGATCTTGACTGAAGTTGGGAATATGGCCAAAGGAGAGGGCTCATCAGTCACTAGACCTCTAGTATTTGACGGCTCAAACAATGCATATTGGAAGGCTCGGATGCACTACTTTTTGAGATCTTTGGATTATGACATTTGGGACATAGTTGAAAGCGAATACGTGCCACCAACTGAACAAATCATACTTGACAGTGGCACAACAATCACAAAGCCCATACCCAAAGAAAAGTGGACAACATTCGACAAAGAAAGGCAAACATCTGAAGCCAAGGCTTTGAATGCTATCTATTGTGCCGTGTCCCGGGATATATTCAATCAGATAAGTATGTGTGGGACATCCAAGGAAGCATGAGATTTATTGGAAACAACCCATGAAGGCACAAACACTGTGAAGCGATCCAAACTTCAACTCCTAACTTCACAGTTCGAAAGTCTCAGAATGGAAGAGCATGAGACATTTATGGAGTTTTTCACAAAGTTAAATATAATTTGCAACTCTATGGGTGGATTGGGAGAGAAAGTTCCGGTACCGAAAATTTGTAGAAAAATTCTAAGATCCTTGCCAGAACGATTTAATCGCAAGGTTACAACAAATGAGGAGTGTAGGAACATAGATTAAATGAAAGTAGAAGAACTAGTAGGTTCCCTACAAACTTTTGAACTACACTTCAAACAATCCCAAAAATCCAAAAACACTGTCCTAAAAACTTCAAAGAAAATAATTCATGAGGACAGTGAAAGTGAAAAGGAAGATGAAGATGAAGAAGTGGCCTTGCTAGCACAAAAATTCAGAAGATTCTTTCAGAAGAATCGCGACCGTCTTTCTAGAGGGAGAAATGTGAACTATAAACCTTCTACAGGCAAATTTGGTAAAAGAGCCAAAGAACCACAATGTTAAGCCTGTCACGAGTATGGACACCTGTCTACGGAATGCCCAAATAGAAAAACTAAGGGCAAGGCTATGGCTACCACGTGGGATGATATTGAGGAGTTAAATTCAGAATCTAGTGACTCAGAAGCGATGGAGATCAGAAATCATTGAAAATACTCATGGTCTCTACTGCTTCAATCATTCCCACTGAATCTGAGAACGAGATAAAACAGCAAGCTACTAAATCATTTTCATCTGATAATGAGAGACTTGAAAGAATTAACACCTTCCATAAATCTGAGACTGAAAAACTAAACAAACAGGTTGAGCAATTAAAAGACAAAAATATGCTCCGTCAAAAAGAAAATCATACACTCCTGTTTAATCTAGAAGAGTCCAGAAAAATAGCCAAGCAAAACTGTAAGTTTTCCCAGAGTGGTGAGAAGTTAGAAAAACTTTTAGGTATGGGAAAATCTGGAAGTAACAAAAATGGCTTAGGATATGAGAAAGTCAGAGCTAAAACTAGGTATGGAACACAAATACTTGAAAAATCTAATGCCTCTAGTAGCTACATAAAGACTAATCTAGTAGTTGAATCAGACAAGAAAATTAAATCTACTACAAGTAAGAACCCTGTCACAAAGTGGATAATTAAAGAAAAGAAGAATTGTCTTGCTACTCACTCAAATCACTAAACAGGCAATGACACTAAGTGGTACCTTGACAGTGCTTGCTCATTTTGAGGTTGCTCTTGAGTTAGCTCCTGATGAGGCGGTCGAGCCATGAAGGTGGATTTGGAGGGCAAAATTCCCTTTTTCTCCTTTTTTTAAAAAAAACTTCAGGCACTTTAAGCACGCTGAGCGCCGAACTTGAGAGCATCTACAACCCCGAGCGCCACTGATCCTCAATGCATGTGCATTTTGTGCTTTTGCTTCTCTAATGTAGTTTTATTGTACATGACGACGTGTTCCCAATGTAAATCTTATTCTGACCAATGAATACACTTTTTCTTTACATCCAATTGTCTGATATACATGGTTATGAATTTTTACACGTTTATCAATAGAAGTCTAGCGATGCTTTGCCCATTAACCAGTCGGTAAGTGCCAGGTCGGATGGTATTTGCAATTACGTAAGGTCTCTCTCAATTAGGTCCTAACGTGCTCGCACCGACCTCCTTAGTGTTTTGGAACGTCTTTCGAAGGACTAAGTCCCCGACTCAAAATCTTCTTACTTTAACTTGAGCATTGTAGAATCGCGACACTTGCTATTGATGGATGATCGTCCGGAGCCGAGCTTGTTCTCTATATTCTTCCAGGAGATCGAGGTCAATCGCCAGGAGTTCTTCGTTGTCTTGTTCATTGAACGAGCTTACTCGGGCGGTCAGCAATCCGATCTCAACCGGGGTGACAGCTTTTGACCTATACGCCAAGGAGAACGGGGTTTTCCCTGTCGCGGCCTGAGTTGTAGTTCGATAGGTCCATGGAACTTTCAGAAGTTCCTCGGCCCAAGCTCCCTTGGCTTGGTCGAGTTTAGTCCGGAGATGTTATTTGATGATCTTGTTGAGGGCTTCAACTTGACCATTTGCCTGAGGATGGCGCGGTGACGAATATACGTTTCTGATCCTGAGGTTCTCACACATCTTTCGATATGTTTATTGTTGAACTGTTTCTCATTATTGGAGACGATAGTCTGAGGCACACCAAATTGGCAGATGATGTTTTTTCAAACAAAGACGGTGATTTTTTACTTGGTTATTTTGGCCAATGGTTCAGCTTCTACCCATTTGGTGAAATAATTTACGGTGACAACAGTGAACTTCGTCTGTCCCTTTCCCGCAGGAAAAGGTCCGATGATGTCGATTCCCCACTGAGGTAAAGGCCACGAGCCGACCATAGGGTGAGCTCTTCGGGTGGTTATCGAGGGACAATTGAGAACCTTTGGCACTTGTCATGGCTTTAGACGAACTTCCGTGCATCATGTTGGATGGTCGGTTATCAATACCCTTGTCGTATTACCTTATTTGCCAAGGATCGTCCTCTAGAGTGATTTTCACAAATGTCTTCTTGTATCTCCCTTAGTACGTAGTTGGCTTCGTCCGATCGCAAGCACCTCAGCAGGGGCACGTAGTATCCTTTCTTGTATAGTATCCCATTGAGCAAGGTGTAACGGGAAGATCAGATCTTCAGTCGTCGAGCTTTGGCTCGGTCTTCCGGTAACTCATCTGCTTCGAGGAAATGAATGATAAGATCAACCCAAGAGGGTCCCGAATTGATCAGGAGTACGGTTGCAGCCTCGGTCTCGTCGATGCTCGACTTAGTGACATACTCAATCGGGACAGACCTGGGGATCTCATCTTTGTCAGCTGTAGCGAGCTTAGCCAGTAAGTCTGCTTGGGCATTCTTTGGTTGCGGGATCTGCATGATGACACAATGTTGAAAACTGTCGATAAGTTCCTTTGCTTTCTGGGGGTAAGCCTTCAGTCGCTTTCCTGGTCTGGTAGACATCGACTATTTGATTGACGACCAACTATGAGTCGCTGTTTATGTCGAGGTGAGTGACCCCCAGGCTGGCTGCTAAAAGGAGTCCAAGGAGCAGTGCTTCATATTCCACCGTGTTGCTAGAAGCTTGAAATCCGAGTCTCAAGACATACTGCATGTACGTATGATCGGGAGTAGCTAGGATGACGCCTGCCCCGTTTGGCTTGGAGTTGGATGAACCGTCAACATAGAGCAGCCAATACGGTCGGGCGAGAAATGAAACAGGAATGGATTGTTCTGGATTCCGAGTGTCGGTGGAGCTTTCAGGTGGATCGACCTAGTTAGGAACGACCATAGTTGGCTGGACTGCTGCGTGACTTCAACGATAAAGTCAGCTACTGTTTGGCCTTTAATTGTGACTCGGGGCTTATACTGAATGTTGAATTCACTTAGCTCGATCGCCCATTTGGTGAGGCGTCTGGATACTTCTGGTTTCTAGAGTATCTGCCGTAACGGTTGGTCGATCAGAACAATAATCGAATGAGCTTGGAAGTATAGCCGCAAGCGTCGTGAAGAGTTAACTAGCGTTAGGGCGACTTTTTCTAAGGTCGGATATCTTGTTTCTGCTAGGACAAGTGCTTTGCTAACATAATAAACTGGAAACTTCTTCCCCTCATACTCATGAATTAGAGTCGAGCTTACAGTAGCGTCGGATAATGCTAAGTAGATCAGTAGTGTTTCACCCCGCTCGGGCTTGGAGAGCAGCGGTGGCGATCCCAACTATTGTTTCAACTGCTGGAAGGTTGTTATGCATTCTTCTATCCAGTTTACCATCTGCCGACCCTTCAACTGTTTGAAGAAGGGAAGACACTTATCTGTGACTTGGGACACGAAGTGATTAAGTGCAGCAACTCTTCCGGTCAGCCGTTGAATATCTTTGATCGTCTTCGGTGAGTCCATGTCGAGCAGAGTCTGGATCTTTTATGGATTTGCCTTGATTCCTCGCTGCTGACCAGAAATCCAAGAAACTTACCCGAGCCCACGCCGAACACGCACTTGCTCGGGTTCAGCTTCATCTGGTATTTCTAGAGGATGAGGAACATCTCTTCGAGGTAGGCAATTTGCTCAGTTGTTTTTATGCTCTTGATGAGCATGTCGTCAATGTATACTTCCATCGTCCACCCTATTTGTTCGACGAACATTTTATTGACCAACCTTTGATAGGTTGCTCCTGCATTCTTTAAACTAAATGGCATCACTCGGTAATAATAAAGACCTTTGTCAATGATAAAGGTGGTTTTCGATTTAAGAGAGGGGTGCATTACAATTTGGTTATATCCTGAGTAGGCATCCACAAAACTAAGTAATTCGTGCCCCGCAGTACTGTCGACTAACTGATCGATCCTAGGGAGAGGAAAACTATCCTTTGGACAGGCTTTATTTAGGTCAGTGTAATCCATGGAAACCTGCCACTTCCCTTTGTCCTTTTTCACGAGCACGATGTTAGCTATCCAGTCGGGGTAGTACACTTCTTCGACAAATTTGGCCTTGAGGAGCTTGCTGACATCTTCTTCGATAATGGCATACCTCTCAGGGCTGAGGGCACGTCGCTTCAGTCGGATCGGCTTGTAAGTTGGATCGATGTTGAGGTGATGAGTAGTGATTGAAGGGTCGATCCCGGGCATGTCTTTGTGTGACCATGCGAAGATGTCGAAGTCTCGATGCAGTAAGGCCACCAACTTCTCTTTCAGCGGAGGAGGCAGGGACGAGCCAACTTGAACGATTCTAGAGAGGTCAGACTCATCCAAAGGGACCTAGACAAGGTCTTCCACTGGTTGGCCTCGCACGGGAGCTTCGTCACACGGGCCCAGGGACTCGATCGTTGTGACTTCGGATGGAGCTTTTAAGGCAGTGGCATAGCAACGCTGGGCGTCATGCTGATCTCCCTTGACGACTCCAACTCCTGACTCGCTCAGGAACTTCGTGGAGAGGTGGTATGTCCAAACTACTACTCGAAGGAGACAGAGTGAAGGACGGCCGAGAATACCATTGTAGACCGAAGATTGGTCGACTATCAGGAAGTCGATCATAGTTGTTGCCTGGTTCGGCGCATCCCTAGTAGGGAGTGGGAGCTTAATGGTTCCCTCGGGTAGGACTTGTCCGCCCGAGAATCCAATCAAAGGAGTTCGGATGGGCCGCGATGCGGACCGTTTGATGCTCTGTAAGTGCTATGGTCTCATGCTCCTTTGGTTGTCAAATTTTGTTGTGTCAAAACATCTATCTGTGTCTTGTGTTTGTATGGTGATTTATATGTATTCAAGACACTGCATAAACAGTTCATGACGTTGGATGTCTTTAAGAAATACAAAGTGTACTTCATCATCCTATCAATGTTTAAAGCTACAATGTTGAAGTTCAAGTCTCAAGAAACAACTTCAAGACTCAAGAAATGACTTCAAGACTCATAAGCAACGCATGAAGTAGTTTTCACGCTGATGAAGATCTCAAGATTAAAGCTACAACAAGTTCAAGATCTCAAGCTTGATATGGTTCAAATATCTACATTCGTTGAATGGTTGAAGTTCAATGTCCATACGACATGTTTCAGGTTTGACTGACCTTAGGTTGACCTTATAAGTAGGTCACTTTGGATACATAAATCAAATACTTATTTTACATAAGTTTGGTCTATTCTACGACCAGTCCTAGCTCCTGTTCGACCAGTCCTAGCATTGGTTCGACTAGTCCAAGAAATTCCACGACCAGTCCTAAGTTGTTGAAGATTTTCAGAATTTTTTGGTACACCTACGACCAGTCCTGGAGGTCCTTCGACCGGTCGTAGGAGTGTCTTCGACTCGTTCTCGACCAGTCGTAAGGCTACGACTCAAAGTCCAGCAAGCTAATCTATGGCCCTACAACCAGTTGTAGAGAGATACGACCAGCCATAGGTGACCCACGACCAGTCGTAGGCTTCCCACGACCAGTCGTGGAATGACTTTCAAAGATTGCGCTCAATATTTCAAATATCCGTTAGAGCTACGACCAGTCGAAGGTTTCTAAGACCAGTCGTAGACGCGATTTTTATTTCTATAAATTGAACACGAAATTCAGAGTTTTATAATTCAACTCGATTCAATTCAAGAAACTTCAAGTGATCACTCTGAGATAAGTTTGTGTTTATTTTAAGCTATGTTGTGCTTATTTAATATTCCTTTTTGCTAGCTTATTTAATTTGATTTTGTTTCTGTATTCCAATCTTATTTGAAAAGAGGAATTACCTTATTCCTTCTTCTTGGAATCAAAATCAAATATAGCTACGCCCAACTAGTTAAAATCTAAAATCTATTAGAATTTAGAACCATATTAAAGTGAGTATTGGAAATTGAACTTTGACATTCAATCATCTACTCCGATTGGTTCTACCGGGCTACTACGAAATGGAGAAATTCAGGTATTTTACAATTTTGTAAAATTTCATTCATTTTGGTTTTGTTTGAGGTTAAGCCAGAAAAATCTCATTGTATTGGTTATCTGAGGAGAGCCAGAAAACTCAGAAAAGACGGGTTTTTGAATTGTGTAAGCCCGAGTGAAAAAGACACAATTGTAAAGGTTTTGGGTGAACCTGTGAAAACCTATTTGATAGTGAACGCTAATATCCCCTGTGTGAGGATATTAGGAGTGGAGTAGCATTCTGTGTGGCTGTTGAAAGACAGTTGGTGTACACACAGGCGAACCCCTATAACTCTTTGTCTTGTGGATTGAATGCTTGCTTAATTTTCATATCTTTTATCATTCAATTGTGTGGAATGTACAAGTGGATGTGAATGTTGTAACTATTTACATTTCTAGCAAGTGTGGGGATTGTTGTAATAATTTAGATCTATATTTCTGCATTTAATTTCAATTCCTTGCTATTCATTTATTTCTATTAAAATTGAGTCCTTGATCCAAAAGATGTTCTAGAAATAAGGTTGTCCTACCATAAGCCCTTGTTTATTATGGTGTAAGGTTGTCCTTAGAACTGAATTTGTACCAATGTCTCAATACTTATTTATCAAGGTGATTTGATTTCCGCATTGTGAATTGATTTATAATTGTAAGGCTATTGGTTTATTTTATTTCCGCTGATTTTATTTTAATTTGGCATAGTCCTATTCACCCCCCCCCCCCCCCCCTCTAGGACATATAGCTTGGCCTTTTCAAGTGGTATCAAAGCCTAATAGCTCATTTTTGTTGCTTTTTATTTGGATTTATTTCCTGAGCTAACGATCTAAGCTATATAAAAAGATGTCAAATTTTGATAGCCTTTCAGTTACTAGGCAACCACCCTTTGATGGCTCCAACTATGCCTATTGGAAAGCCAGAATGAGGATCTTCCTCAAATCAATAGATGAAAGTGTGAGGCAAGCCACAGTGGCTGAATGGAATCCTCCTATCATGGAAGTAACTGGTGTTGATGGTTCAAAATCTACGAAAATTACACCGTATTTTCAATGGACCACACTTCAGAAAAATGAGAGTAGCACAAATGCTAAAGCACTAAATGCAATCACTTGCGCACTATCACCGGATGAGTTCAAAAGAATCATATCCTGTGATACTGCAAAGCAAGCCTGAGATATATTAGAAATGACACACAAAGGTACATCAATTGTCAAGAAATCTAAAGTCCAACTCCTCACAACTAAATTTGAAGAAATTCATATGGAGGAAAATGAAATGTTTATGGACTTTTACACTAGATTGAATGACATTGTAAACTCAATGTGGGGTCTTGGCGGTAAGATCCCAGAAAGTAAAGTGTGTGCAAAAATACTACGCTCACTTCCTGAACGGTTCAATTCTAAGGTAACCGCAATCCAAGAACTTTGTGATACGGATAATATGAGGGTAGAAGAATTAGTTGGTTCTTTACAAACCTATGAATTAAGTTTTAAAGCTCCTAAAGGTAAATCTATTGCTTTGAAGTCGTCTAAAGGTATTACTCAAGAAAATTCAAATTCAGAAAATTCTGAAGCTGATATGGCCCTTTTGGCGAAAAAGTTTTATAAGATTTTCAAAAGTAAGAAAAGAGTCGACTTTCAAAAGGCAAATGAAAAGAAACGTTTTAAACCTAAGTCTAAAACTTGGAAGTCTTTGAAAGATAGTCAATGTTACAACTGTCAAGAATATGGGCATTTAGCAAACAAATGTCCTAAAAAGGACAGATCCAAAAGGAAGGGTATGTTGGCTACTTGGGATGAATCGTCTGATTCTGAAGCCTCTTCTGAATCAGAAAATTCAGAAACCGAGTCGGGCAGTGAACTTAAGGCCCTTATGACTCTAGCCAAGTTTACTTTTTCAGATCACGATGATTCAACAAGTGAAGAAAATTTGGATAGTGATCATGAAAATGATGAAGATCTTCAAGATGCTTACAATGCCTTATATAAGGAAAGTTGCAAAATTGCTGTCAAACTTAAACTTCAGAAAGAAAGGACTTCAAGACTCATAAGCAACGCATGAAGTAGTTTTCACGCTGATGAAGATCTCAAGATTAAATCTACAACAAGTTCAAGATCTCAAGCTTGATATGGTTCAAATATCTACATTCGTTGAATGGTTGAAGTTCAATGTCCATACGACATGTTTCAGGTTTGATTGACCTTAGGTTGACCTTATAAGTAGGTCACTTTGGATACATAAATCAAATATTTATTTTACATAAGTTTGGTCTATTCTACGACCAGTCCTAGCTCCTGTTCGACCAGTCCTAACATTGGTTTGACTAGTCCAAGAAATTCCATGACCAGTCCTAAGTTGTTGAAGATTTTCAGAATTTTTTGTTACACCTACGACCAGTCCTGGAGGTCCTTCGACCGGTCGTAGGAGTGTCTTCGACTCGTTCTCGACCAGTCGTAAGGCTACGACTCAAAGTCCAGCAAGCTAATCTATGGTCCTACGACCAGTTGTAGAGAGATACAACCAGCCATAGGTGACCCACGACCAGTCGTAGGCTTCCCACGACCAGTCGTGGAATGACTTTCAAAGATTGCGCTCAATATTTCAAATATCCGTTAGAGCTACGACCAGTCGAAGGTTTCTAAGACCAGTCGTAGACGCGATTTTTGTTTCTATAAATTGAACACGAAATTCAGAGTTTTATAATTCAACTCGATTCAATTCAAGAAACTTCAAGTGATCACTCTGAGATAAGTCTGTGTTTATTTTAAGCTATGTTGTGCTTATTTAATATTCCTTTTTGCTAGCTTATTTAATTTGATTTTGTTTCTGTATTCCAATCTTATTTGAAAAGAGGAATTACCTTATTCCTTCTTCTTGGAATCAAAATCAAATATAGCTACGCCCAACTAGTTAAAATCTAAAATCTATTAGAATTTAGAACCATATTAAAGTGAGTATTGGAAATTGAACTTTGACATTCAATCATCTACTCCGATTGGTTCTACCGGGCTACTACGAAAAGGAGAAATTCAGGTATTTTACAATTTTGTAAAATTTCATTCATTTTGGTTTTGTTTGAGGTTAAGCCAGAAAAATCTCATTGTATTGGTTATCTGAGGAGAGCCAGAAAACTCAGAAAAGAGGGGTTTTTGAATTGTGTAAGCCCGAGTGAAAAAGACACAATTGTAAAGGTTTTGGGTGAACCTGTGAAAACCTATTTGATAGTGAACGCTAATATCCCCTATGTGAGGATATTAGGAGTGGAGTAGCATGCTTTAGTGTATCATAATGTACATATGTCTGATGTTTTATTTGCTTAAATTTGGAAATCATTTGAAAAATTGCAAATTTTAGTCGGTACTCGACCAGTCGTGAGTGTACACGACCGGTCGTAATACGACCGGTCGAACACATCCACGACCGGTCTTAAAACTTGTGAATTCACTTTATTTTGGAGATTTGGCTCTTCTTCTTCATTTCCTTTTGTCTCTCCAACGAGCCTAGCCTCGACCGGTCGAACCCACCTTCATGATATTTCAAGGTTAGTGGTTCTTTTACAATTTTCTTGCAGATTCTTGTTATTGGTGTTTCAAATTTCACTCTTGTAGAATCTATTTGCTCTTTCATTGCAAGTTTGGGGTTTTCTCTTGAAAAATCTGTTCTATTAAAACCCCACTTCTTCTTTCTTGAATTTTATAGTTTCCTTGATTCCTCCTTTGAAAATGGATGCTAGGGTTAAAAAGAAAACTACATGTGGTCCCTCTTCATTTAGATCATTATCTATTACGCAACGTCATCTTCGCTCTCCCAAAAATGATCCTTCAGATGCACGGGATTTGCGTATGCACAATATTATAGTTGAGCGTCCTGTTAATGTTAATCACATTGCTTCCTTTGGTATCCTTCCTCTGTTGCAATCTGTGGGATGGGATAACATCTTACATTGGGGTGGAGCTGCATACCAGTCTATTGCCCAATCCATGTTTGCATGTATTTGTGATTCTTCTCTTGAGAATTTAACCTTTAAAATTGATACTCAAGAAGGCTTATTTTCAGTGGATCGACATTTGATAGCTCACCTTATGGAAATTCCTGTCAATGATGAGGGCATTCCGATTCATATATTACATGACAAATTCTCAGAATCTGAACGACAAATGCTTACTAGAGATTTGTGTAATTTGGATGTTCACTGGACTCATAAAGGTCATGCACTTCCCTTAAGGTACTTGTTACCCAGACACAGAGTGCTTCACAGGATTTTCATCTCAAATCTATATCCGCGTTCTGGTAATAAAACCGAACTCACTGAATTCATGGTTCGTGTTTTGCATTCTGTCATCTCTGGTGCGAAAATCTGTCTACCTTCGTTAATTTGTCACTCCATTCTTTTGTCTCGTCACCATCCAGGTCATAGTGATATTCCCTTTGGTTATTTGATGACTATGCTCGCCAATCATATACTCGTGGCTATGCCTGTTAGAGAAAAAACCATCCATCATCTCCCTTTTAATAATTCCAATATTGACAAGATGAATTTAGAATTGGCTCCTGGCCAAGTGGATGCTGGTAGCAGTGGTGCTGAAGCAGGAAATGCAGATCAAGCTGGTGATCTTCCTGGAGACGTAAATATGGATGATTTATTTGAAGAACTTGAGTCAGACTCGGCTGATGATCCTGACTTTCAGCCTTCTGATTTTGATGAGAGATTGAATTCTCTTCAAGAACAGGTGGCTCAAATTCGTGTTACCTAAGACACTCAATTTTCTTATTTACGCAAATATATGAGGCGGGTTGCTAGGGTTTTACACAAAAGTGATCCATCTAATCCTGCTCCCTCTTCTGGTTCTGACTGAATTTTTATTTGGTCTATAATAACTAATATTTTTCTTTGCTTCTAGTCTGAACTTTGCTTGCTTACTGACTTTTTGTTAAATTATGCACTATGCTCTCTTGCATCTATATTCCATCTCCTATTTTCCTTATCCTTGCTGCCCTTCTTCCTTTGTCATTTTGTGTTAAAAAGGGGGAGAAGTTTTGGGAGGCTTTGGCTTTGGTTGGATTTAATGATTATGATTATTTCATTCATGTCTATTTAAATATGGATGTGCTGATATTACTCAGGGGGAGTTAAGCTTCTCAGGGGGAGTTATGTTAGATATTGCTTATGATGTCTATATAACTGGTGCATGATTCTCTATTTGAACCTGTTGTGTCTGTACTTCACTTATTTCTATTGGAAGTATTATTATTTGGGTGTTTTGTCACAAATTTGACAAAGGGGGAGATTGTAAGTGCTATGGTCTCATGCTCCTTTGGTTGTCAAATTTTGTTGTGTCAAAACATCTATCTGTGTCTTGTGTTTGTATGGTGATTTATATGTATTCAAGACACTGCATAAACACTTCATGACGTTGGATGTCTTTAAGAAATACAAAGTGTACTTCATCATCCTATCAATGTTTAAAGCTACAATGTTGAAGTTCAAGTCTCAAGAAACAACTTCAAGACTCAAGAAAGGACTTCAAGACTCATAAGCAACGCATGAAGTAGTTTTCACGCTGATGAAGATCTCAAGATTAAATCTACAACAAGTTCAAGATCTCAAGCTTGATATGGTTCAAATATCTACATTCGTTGAATGGTTAAAGTTCAATGTCCATACGACATGTTTCAGGTTTGACTGACCTTAGGTTGACCTTATAAGTAGGTCACTTTGGATACATAAATCAAATATTTATTTTACATAAGTTTGGTCTATTCTAAGACCAGTCCTAGCTCCTGTTCGACCAGTCCTAACATTGGTTCGACTAGTCCAAGAAATTCCATGACCAGTCCTAAGTTGTTGAAGATTTTCAGAATTTTTTGGTACACCTACGACCAGTCCTGGAGGTCCTTCGACCGGTCGTAGGAGTGTCTTCGACTCGTTCTCGACCAGTCGTAAGGCTACGACTCAAAGTCCAGCAAGCTAATCTATGGTCCTACGACCAGTTTTAGAGAGATACAACCAGCCATAGGTGACCCACGACCAGTCGTAGGCTTCCCACGGCCAGTCGTGGAATGACTTTCAAAGATTGCGCTCAATATTTCAAATATCCGTTAGAGCTACGACCAGTCGAAGGTTTCTAAGACCAGTCGTAGACGCGATTTTTGTTTCTATAAATTGAACACGAAATTCAGAGTTTTATAATTCAACTCGATTCAATTCAAGAAACTTCAAGTGATCACTCTGAGATAAGTCTGTGTTTATTTTAAGCTATGTTGTGCTTATTTAATATTCCTTTTTGCTAGCTTATTTAATTTGATTTTGTTTTTGTATTCCAATCTTATTTGAAAAGAGGAATTACCTTATTCCTTCTTCTTGGAATCAAAATCAAATATAGCTACGCCCAACTAGTTAAAATCTAAAATCTATTAGAATTTAGAACCATATTAAAGTGAGTATTGGAAATTGAACTTTGACATTTAATCATCTACTCCGATTGGTTCTACCGGGCTACTACGAAAAGGAGAAATTCAGGTATTTTACAATTTTGTAAAATTTCATTCATTTTGGTTTTGTTTGAGGTTAAGCCAGAAAAATCTCATTGTATTGGTTATCTGAGGAGAGCCAGAAAACTCAGAAAAGAGGGGTTTTTGAATTGTGTAAGCCCGAGTGAAAAAGACACAATTGTAAAGGTTTTGGGTGAACCTGTGAAAACCTATTTGATAGTGAACGCTCATTTTTGTTGCTTTTTATTTGGATTTATTTCCTGAGTTAACGATCTAAGCTATATAAAAAGATGTCAAATTTTGATAGCCTTTCAGTTACTAGGCAACCACCCTTTGATGGCTCCAACTATGCCTATTGGAAAGCCAGAATGAGGATCTTCCTCAAATCAATGGATGAAAGTGTGTGGCAAGCCACAGTGACTGAATGGAATCCTCCTATCATGGAAGTAACTGGTGTTGATGGTTCAAAATCTACGAAAATTACACCGTATTTTCAATGGACCACACTTCAGAAAAATGAGAGTAGTGCAAATGCTAAAGCACTAAATGCAATCACTTACGCACTATCACCGGATGAGTTCAAAAGAATCATATCCTGTGATACTGCAAAGCAAGCCTGAGATATATTAGAAATGACACACAAAGGTACATCAATTGTCAAGAAATCTAAAGTCCAACTCCTCACAACTAAATTTGAAGAAATTCATATGGAGGAAAATGAAGTGTTTATGGACTTTTACACTAGATTGAATGACATTGTAAACTCAATGTGGGGTCTTGGCGGTAAGATCCCAGAAAGTAAAGTGTGTGCAAAAATACTACGCTCTCTTCCTGAACAGTTCAATTCTAAAGTAACCGCAATCCAGGAACTTTGTGATACGGATAATATGAGGGTAGAAGATTAGTTGGTTCTTTACAAACCTATGAATTAAGTTTTAAAGCTCCTAAAGGTAAATCTATTGCTTTGAAGTCGTCTAAAGGTATTACTCAAGAAAATTCAGATTCAGAAAATTCTGAAGATGATATGGACCTTTTGGCGAAAAAGTTTTATAAGATTTTCAAAAGTAAGAAAAGAGTCGACTTTCAAAAGGCAAATGAAAAGAAACGTTTTAAACCTAAGTCTAAAACTTGGAAGTCTTTGAAAGATAGTCAATGTTACAACTGTCAAGAATATGGGCATTTAGCAAACAAATGTCCTAAAAAGGACAGATCCAAAAGGAAGGGTATGTTGGCTACTTGGGATGAATCGTCTGATTCTGAAGCCTCTTCTGAATCAGAAAATTCAGAAACCGAGTCGGGCAGTGAACTTAAGGCCCTTATGACTCTAGCCAAGTTTACTTTTTCAGATCACGATGATTCAACAAGTGAAGAAAATTTGGATAGTGATCATGAAAATGATGAAGATCTTCAAGATGCTTACAATGCCTTATATAAGGAAAGTTGTAAAATTGCTGTCAAACTTAAACTTCAGAAAGAAAAGTTTTTTAAACTCAAAGAATGTTTTGAAACCCTTGTTTTAGAAAAATCCCAAATTTCATATTGTTTTGAAAAATCAAAGTGTGATCTGGAATTCAAAACCTCCCTGATTGAAAATTTGAAATCTGAAAATGAGAAACTTAAAAATGAAGTATCTTCTCTTCTGAGTTTGAAGGACACATGGAGATATGCCCAAGGTGATCCAAAATTAAAAAAATTACTATCCGGATCAAGAAAATGTGGCGATCGATCCAGGTTGGGCTATGATAAAAACACGTCTCCTAAACAGAAGAATACTCCTTCCAATTTTGTGAAAGGAGAAACTTCTAACTCAAAAGGAAAAGGTACTAGTCAAGTTTTTCTAAAAATACAAAAACTTTTCAAAAACCCAAAAGCAGCTATATAAATTTCAAAAATCAGATTCGAAACCCACTAGCTGAAAAAATAGTTGATTTACTTAAGGAGCTATTAAAATCTAACTCAGTAGGTCACTCTTACAATTGTAAACAAAAGAAGACCAACTATTCTCCTAAACCCAAAACAGTTCTGAAATGGGTTCCTAAGGTTGCCTATTTGGTTGCTCACACTGCTTTCAAAGCTACAAGCCATTCAAAATGGTACCTAGATAGTGGATGCTCCAGACATATGACAGGTGACAAGGCGCTATTCATCGATCTTAAAGATATGACTGATGGGTCAGTCACATTTGGTGATGGTAGCAACTGCAAGATAATTGGCAAAGGTACGGTCCAACTCTATAACCTTCCCTTATTTGAAAATGTTTTATATGTTGAGGGTTTAAAACACAACTTGTTGAGCATATCTCAAATATGCGATAACAACCATAGTGTTAAATTTTCTAATCAAGATTGTGAAATTATAAACGAAAAGGGTTCTGTAATATTAACTGGTCGCAGAACTTCTGAAAACTGCTATATAGTAAGCGATGGTAGCTCATCTAAACAAACGTGCTACATGGTCCATACCGATGAAACAGAATTATGACATAAATGCCTCGGACATGTACACTACCGAAATTTATACAGATTGAGCAAAGGAGAACTAATTAGAGGTCTACCTAAGATGCAAAAAGTAGACAAGATTTGTGGTGAATGCCAGTATGGTAAACAAACCAGGAGCTCTCACAAAAAGGTGAACTCCAATACCACCACAAGACCACTCGAGCTTCTCCACATGGATCTTATAGGACCAACAAGAACGGAAAGTCGAGGTGGCAAAAAATATATCTTAGTTATCGTAGATGATTATACAAGATACACTTGGGTTTCATTCTTGAGGGACAAATCAGAAACCCTTGATGAAGTGAAAAAGATTATAAAACGGATTCAAACTGAAAAATGTTCTCAAGTCAACAAGATCCGTAGTGATCATGGATCCGAATTTGAAAATAGCGGTTTTGAGAAATTCTGTAGTGATCCGGGAATATCGCATGAATTCTCTGCACCTAAGACTCCTCAACAAAATGGAATTGTCGAGAGGAAAAATAGAGTGCTTCAAGAAATGGGAAATGTTATGTTAAATAGCATGAAGCTCCCTAGGAATCTCTGGGCTGTAGCAGTGAATACTGCCTACTACATTATTAACCGTGTTTATATTTGCAAATCTAATAATAAAATGGCTTATGAAATGTGGTTTGAGAAAAAGCCTTCTGTCAAATACTTTCGAGTTTTTGGCAGCAAGTGCTATATTTTGCGTGACCGTGAAAATTTGGGAAAGTTCGACACTAAAAGTGATGAAGGGATCTTTTTATGATATTCTTTAAACAGTCGTGCATATCGTGTTCTGAACAACAGGACCGGTGTGATTCAAGAGTCAATAAATGTTGTGATTGACAATCATTTGAATACACATGTCCCTAGTTCAGATAATGATGAAGTTCTTATACTTGAAAAACAGGAAACTTCATCAAGTGAAACTAATTCTGAATTAAGGACTGTTAAAGATCATCCAACTTCTCAAAACCCTCTCACTAGTGTGCGCACTCGTAGACAATTAGAGGACATATGTAACTACGTATGCTTTACATCCCAGATAGAACCGGTTAACGTGAAAGAAGCACTTTCGGATGAAAACTGGATAGTTGCGATGCAGGAAGAACTTAATCAGTTTGTCAGAAATGATGTCTGGTACCTTGTTCCTAGACCTAAAGATAAACATATTATTGGAACAAAATGGATTTTCAAAAACAAATCTGATGAACTTGGAAATATTATTCGAAATAAAGCAAGGCTAGTTGTACAGGGGTATACACAAATTGAAGGTATTGACTATAATGAAACATTTGCCCCTGTAGCTCGTCTTGAATCAATCAGACTTTTTATCTCCATTGCTTGTTTTAGGAAGTTTAAAATGTACCAAATGGATGTAAAAAGTGCCTTTTTGAATGGTGATTTACATGAAGAGGTATATGTTGAACAACCTACAGGGTTTGAAGATCCTAAATTTACTGATCATGTGTATCGTCTTAAGAAGGCTCTCTATGGTCTGAAACAAGCTCTTAGAGCATGGTACGAAAAACTGACTAAGTTTTTACTGAGTCATAATTTTCAGATGGGATGTGTTGATAAGACGCTCTTTGTTAAGAAACATAACGATGATATTCTAATGGTTCAAATATATGTTGACGATATTATTTATGGATCAACCTGTACTAACATGACTGTTGAGTTTGCAGATTTAATGAAGTCTAAATTCGAAATGAGCATGGTTGGAGAATTAAATTATTTCCTAGGGTTGCAAGTAAAACAACAACCTAATGGAATTTTTATCTCTCAAACCAAATATGCTCTGAACTTAATTAAGAAATTTAGATTTGAGAATGGTAAAAATTTTGATACTCCTATGATTACAACTTTGAGACTCTCAAAAGACTCTACAGGTAATGATGTGGATCCTAAATTGTATCGTAGTTTGATTGGTAGTTTGCTTTATTTGACTGCAAGTAGACCAGATATCGCTTTGAGTGTTGGTATTTGTGCTCGTTATCAGTCAAATCCTAAAGAATCTCACTTAATTGTTGTTAAGCGGATTATGCGATATGTTGCAAGTTCTGCTAAACTGGGTCTCTGGTATCCACATGAGACTAGTGTTCAATTAGCCGGGTACTCAGATGCTGACTGGGCTGGAAACATTGATGATAGGAAATCAACCAGTGGTGGTTGTTTCTACATTGGAAATTGTCTTGTTTCTTGGTTTAGCAAGAAGTAAAGTTCTATATCGCTATCAACAGCTGAGGCTGAATACATTGCTGCTGGAAATGCATGTACTCAGCTTGTTTGGATGAAACGTATGTTAAGCGATTATGGAATTACACAGGATTCTATGATTTTGTTTTGTGATAATTTCAGTGCAATAAATATCTCAAAAAATCCAGTTAAGCATTCACGTACTAAGCATATTGACATTAGATTTCATTACATTCGTGAATTAGTGGAAGAAAAATTAATATATTTGGATTACATTCCAACCGAGACTCAACTTGCGGACATTTTCACTAAACCGCTCGACAAAAGCAGGTTTAATAAATTAAAGTTTGATCTCGGTATGTGCAATTTAAATTGAATTTGCATGCTTTAGTGTATCATAATGTACATATGTCTGATGTTTTATTTGCTTAAATTTGGAAATCATTTGAAAAATTGCAAATTTTAGTCGGTACTCGACCAGTCGTGAGTGTACACGACCGGTCGTAATACGACCGGTCGAACACATCCACGACCGGTCTTAAAACTCGTGAATTCACTTTATTTTGGAGATTTGGCTCTTCTTCTTCATTTCCTTTTGTCTCTCCAACGAGCCTAGCCTCGACCGGTCGAACCCACCTTCATGATACTTCAAGGTTAGTGGTTCTTTTACAATTTTCTTACAGATTCTTGTTATTGGTGTTTCAAATTTCACTCTTGTAGAATCTATTTGCTCTTTCATTGCAAGTTTGGGGTTTTCTCTTGAAAAATCTGTTCTATTAAACCCCACTTCTTCCTTCTTGCATCTTATAGTTTCCTTGATTCCTCCTTTGAAAATGGATGCTAGGGGTAAAAAGAAAACTACACGTGGTCCCTCTTCATTAAGATCAGCATCTATTACGCAATGTCATCTTCGCTCTCCCGAAAATGATCCTTCAGATGCACGGGATTTGCGTATGCACAATATTATAGTTGAGCGTCCTGTTAATGTTAATCACATTGCTTCCTTTGGTATCCTTCCTCTGTTGCAATCTGTGGGATGGGATAGCATCTTACATTGGGGTGGAGCTGCATACCAGTCCATTGCCCAATCCATGTTTGCATGTATTTGTGATTCTTCTCTTGAGAATTTAACCTTTAAAATTGATACTCAAGAAGGCTTATTTTCAGTGGATCGACATTTGATAGCTCACCTTATGAAAATTCCTGTCAATGATGAGGGCATTCCGATTCATATATTACATGACAAATTCTCAGAATCTGAACGACAAATGCTTACTAGAGATTTGTGTAATTTGGATGTTCACTGGACTCATAAAGGTCATGCACTTCCCTTAAGGTACTTGTTACCCAGACACAGAGTGCTTCACAGGATTTTTATCTCAAATCTATATCCGCGTTCTGGTAATAAAACCAAACTCACTGAATTCATGGTTCGTGTTTTGCATTCTGTCATCTCTGGTGCGAAAATCTGTCTACCTTCGTTAATTTGTCACTCCATTCTTTTGTCTCGTCACCATCCAGGTCATAGTGATATTCCCTTTGGTTATTTGATGACTATGCTCGCCAATCATATGCTCGTGGCTATGCCTGTTAGAGAAAAACCCATCCATCATCTCCCTTTTAATAATTCCAATATTAACAAGATGAATTTAGAATTGGCTCCTGGCCAAGTGGATGCTGGTAGCAGTGGTGCTGAAGCAGGAAATGCAGATCAAGCTGGTGATCTTCCTGGAGACTTAAATATGGATGATTTATTTGAAGAACTTGAGTCAGACTCGGCTGATGATCCTGACTTTCAGCCTTCTGATTTTGATGAGTGGTTGAATTCTCTTCAAGAACAGCTGGCTCAAATTCGTGTTACCTAAGACACTCAATTTTCTTATTTACGCAAATATATGAGGCGGGTTGCTAGGGGTTTGCACAAAAGTGATCCATCTAATCCTGCTCCCTCTTCTGGTTCTGACTGAATTTTTATTTGGTCTGTAATAACTAATATTTTTCTTTGCTTCTAGTCTGAACTTTGCTTGCTTACTGACTTTTTGTTAAATTATGCGCTATGCTCTCTTGCATCTATATTCCATCTCCTATTTTCCTTATCCTTGTTGCCCTTCTTCCTTTGTCATTTTGTGTCAAAAAGGGGGAGAAATTTTGGGAGGCTTTGGCTTTGGTTGGATTTAATGATTATGATTATTTCATTCATGTCTATTTAAATATGGATGTGCTGCTATTACTTAGGGGGAGTTAAGCTTCTCAGGGGGAGTTATGCTAGATATTGCTTATGATGTCTATATAACTGGTGCATGATTCTCTATTTGAACCTGTTATGTCTGTACTTCACTTATTTCTATTGGAAGTATTATTATTTGGGTGTTTTGTCACAAATTTGACAAAGGGGGAGATTGTAAGTGCTATGGTCTCATGCTCCTTTGGTTGTCAAATTTTGTTGTGTCAAAACATCTATCTGTGTCTTGTGTTTGTATGGTGATTTATATGTATTCAAGACACTGCATAAACACTTCATGACGTTGGATGTCTTTAAGAAATACAAAGTGTACTTCATCATCCTATCAATGTTTAAAGCTACAATGTTGAAGTTCAAGTCTCAAGAAACAACTTCAAGACTCAAGAAAGGACTTCAAGACTCATAAGCAACGCATGAAGTAGTTTTCACGCTGATGAAGATCTCAAGATTAAAGCTACAACAAGTTCAAGATCTCAAGCTTGATATGGTTCAAATATCTACATTCGTTGAATGGTTGAAGTTCAATGTCCATACGACATGTTTCAGGTTTGACTGACCTTAGGTTGACCTTATAAGTAGGTCACTTTGGATACATAAATCAAATATTTATTTTACATAAGTTTGGTCTATTCTACGACCAGTCCTAGCTCCTGTTCGACCAGTCCTAACATTGGTTCGACTAGTCCAAGAAATTCCAGGACCAGTCCTAAGTTGTTGAAGATTTTCAGAATTTTTTGGTACACCTACGACCAGTCCTGGAGGTCCTTCGACCGGTCGTAGGAGTGTCTTCGACTCGTTCTCGACCAGTCGTAAGGCTACGACTCAAAGTCCAGCAAGCTAATCTATGGTCCTACGACCAGTTGTAGAGAGATACAACCAGCCATAGGTGACCCACGACCAGTCGTAGGCTTCCCACGACCAGTCGTGGAATGATTTTCAAAGATTGCGCTCAATATTTCAAATATCCGTTAGAGCTACGACCAGTCGAAGGTTTCTAAGACCAGTCGTAGACGCGATTTTTGTTTCTATAAATTGAACACGAAATTCAGAGTTTTATAATTCAACTCGATTCAATTCAAGAAACTTCAAGTGATCACTCTGAGATAAGTCTGTGTTTATTTTAAGCTATGTTGTGCTTATTTAATATTCCTTTTTGCTAGCTTATTTAATTTGATTTTGTTTCTGTATTCCAATCTTATTTGAAAAGAGGAATTACCTTATTCCTTCTTCTTGGAATCAAAATCAAATATAGCTACGCCCAACTAGTTAAAATCTAAAATTTATTAGAATTTAGAACCATATTAAAGTGGGTATTGGAAATTGAACTTTGACATTTAATCATCTACTCCGATTGGTTCTACCGGGCTGCTACGAAAAGGAGAAATCCAGGTATTTTACAATTATGTAAAATTTCATTCCTTTTGGTTTTGTTTGAAGTTAAGCCAGAAAAATCTCATTGTATTGGTTATCTGAGGAGAGCCAGAAAACTCAGAAAAGAGGGGTTTTTGAATTGTGTAAGCCCGAGTGAAAAAGACACAATTGTAAAGGTTTTGGGTGAACCTGTGAAAACATATTTGATAGTGAACGCTAATATCCCCTGTGTGAGGATATTAGGAGTGGAGTAGCATTCTGTGTGGCTGTTGAAAGACAGTTGGTGTACACACAGATGAACCACTATAACTCTTTGTCTTGTGGATTGAATGCTTGCTTAATTTTCATATCTTTTATCATTCAATTGTGTGGAATGTATAAGTGGATGTGAATGTTGTAACTATTTACATTTCAAGCAAGTGTGGGGATTGTTGTAATAATTTAGATCTATATTTCTGCATTTAATTTCAATTCCTTGCTATTCATTTATTTCTATTAAAATTGAGTCCTTGATCCAAAAGATGTTCTAGAAATAAGGTTGTCCTACCATAAGCCCTTGTTTATTATGGTGTAAGGTTGTCCTTAGAACTGAATTTGTATCAATCTCTCAATACTTATTTATCAAGGTGATTTGATTTCAGCATTGTGAATTGATTTATAATTGTAAGGCTATTGGTTTATTTTATTTCCGCTGATTTTATTTTTATTTGGCATAGTCCTATTCACCCCCCCCCCCCCCTCTCCTCTAGGACATATAGCTTGTCCTTTTCATGCTCATCTTATAGAACGCCTGGGTGAATAGCACATCGGCAGACGACCCTATGTCGATATGGACTCTAAAGAGTTTGTGATTAGCAATAGTGATGGAAATGACCAAAGCATCGTCATGTGGGTGATGGATGCCTTGGGCATTAGCCTCAGTAAAGGTCATGCTATACTTCTCCAGTTTCCTTTCCTTCAAGGGCCGAGTCAAGACCATGATCTCAGACTCAGGCTGGCTCATGTTTCTCGCATGGGTTCTTCGAGCGTTGTTTGAGTCGCCTCCGCCCTTGTGACCACCAACGATGATTCGAATTTCTTCTATCGGTCGATTTTCGCTCGGGCGTTCTTCTAGTGCAGCGGTCCTGTTGGCTCCTTGGTTTACGTGTTCACTGAGATGGCCTTCACGAATGAGCCTTTCGATTTCCTACTTCAAAGTGTAGCAATAACTCGTGTTGTGTCCATAATCGCGATAAAAGTGGCAATATTTGTTTTTATTGCGTCGGTCAGGATTGCCTCGCTGCTTATTCGGCCAATTGACGAATCATTCACCTTTTATCTCCATTAGGACTTATTCCTTGGGCTTATTGAGGGGGGTGTAGTTGGAGAACTTGTTGTCGGGTCGTTTGTTCGACCTTCGTTAGTCTAGAGGCCGATCTTCCTTGCACTTATTGCCGGCGTTGGCTGAGTCAGCGTCCTTCTTCGTTGACCCCTTGGCCGAGGAGTTTCTATTCTGAGCCAATTCTCGTAAGATTCTACTTTCCTCAGCATTAAAGTACTTCTGCGATCGGGCCATGAACTCGGCCAAAGTGGATGGAGGGTTTTTATCCAAGGAAGAGAGGAATGGTTTGTCTCTTACCCCTTGCATGATGGAATTCAGGGCTGTTTCATCCGAGTGTTTTTGGACTTGTAACGACTCAAGGTTGAAACATCGAATGTAGTCTTTGAGGAGCTCTCTGTCCTTGTAGACTACATTGTTGAGATGGGCCGAGGTTTTGAGCCTTTTCTTACCCCTTATAAAGTTCGCGATGAAGACCTCGTTGAGCTCGTCGAACAAGCTAATGGACCTTGGCTTCAATTGTTTGAACCAGAGTTGGGCAGCATCGGTTAAGGTGAGCGAGAAGGTGTGACACATTGCCTTATCCGAGGCATCATGTAACTCCATATAAGTCCGGAAGGATTCTACATGTTCAGTAGGGTCGATTTTCCCATTGTATGATGCAATTTGAGGTAAGCGAAACTAATTAGGGAGCCGAGAGCGCATTATGTCAGCCACGAATGGTGATTCCTTCTCTTCCAGCCTGGATGCATTGTTCGTCTGATTCTACTTCATGTCCATAATTTCCTTCTTCAGTGCCAAGAACGCGGCCTTCCAGGGTGCTTTGCTATCCGTCGTTCCCTTGGTTGAGGATTGGTTGAGTCTCCTTTGGTCTATCTTGTGCCGGAGGTCGGAAGCGGGCAATGGAACCATTTCAGAGACGTGAGTCGAAATGGGCTCGGGAGGCCCTTTATGCTGACTCGGATGGGGAGCGGCCTGGGGGGCAGGTGGTTGAGGATTGACGAACTGTCGGACGTTGCTTGACCGCTCTTCCCTCAGAATGGGCTGGTGCATTTGTGAGGTTGCATCCGTTCTAGCATTTGCTTCATGTAGTTCATGTCAGCTCTCATATCTCCGACCTCTCTTTCCAGCAAATCACGTCGCCTGCTCCCTTAGGTGTCCCGCTGTCCATACCTGGATGGACCAGAGGTGGGTCAACGAGCCAGAGAGCCTTGGCAGCTCTCTTGTCGTTTTGGTTAGTCCACGGTTTGTGGTCTGCATTCCACCAACGGTAAGGTTGCAATTGGAACTGCTTTTGAAGGGGTTTAGGTTTTCTTCTTCCCTCTTACCATGGTAACTCGTAGTGCGTTGATAGTGCGGAACACAACTTGCAATGTCGTTCCCACAAACGACATCAATCTGTTGATGCAATTTCTGGCTCACCTCCTTTAGCACTCGAGCACCTGCACATGAAGAGGACAAAGGAGACCCTAGCTAGTTAAGGGGACCCTCCGATGCCTAAGTCAGGCCTGGAATCTGGATCTAATAGTAAGGATATAGGGGTGAGATCTGTGTGTGTGTACCTTTCACCGTGGGCAGGTCCTTTATTTATAGAGGTGGCGTAATCCAGTAGCGTCAAGATCTTTCCCTAGAGTGGATTGATCATTATCTTAGAGGATTCTGAGATCTTCGATCTCCTAGATTTCTGGAATCGGAGCTTATCCTCGAAGGATCTTGGGAAGAGATCTTGGTATTAAGCCATCTCTTGGCTCGACTTTGAATCTGTAGATGAGAACTGACGAGGCTTGATTGACCGTCGGCTCGGCCAGTCTTTGATGGCGGCTTGTGAATGTTAATCCTTGATCGGTGTGGGCATAATCGACCTACTACCGATTGAAGATAGGTCGGGATGGGACAGGACCAAGGTTTGGACGACCTACGCCCGGTTTATGGCCGATCCATGTACATAGTCGGCGTGAAGTCACCTCTGAGGGACCCTTTAAGCATCCGTAAAAGGTGTATCAGCCTCCTTGGAGGTCTCGCCTCATGGCTCTAGACACGTGAACTTTGGTCAGACTCAAGGCCTGGTGAGCCCGGTCCATGTCAGTAGAATTGGTCCACTCCATAAGACAACCTATTGACTTGTCATATTTTCTCCCAACAATTATTATTATTATTATTATTGTTATGGGAATATCCAAGCCTTCTGAACTCCAAGGCCCGAGGTTATTCAGAGTCGACTCAAGGTGCATGAGTAAACTCAGTGTTATATGAACAGGCAAAGGCATGACATCTGTAAAACCCGTATCCTAGTTCGTACTGTTCCGATGAATCCTGCGATCCTTTCCGTCGAAGTCCGGCAATCCACGACTGATAATCGACGTTGCGATTGATCGTAAGTCACATCCTTTAGATTCAAGTTGGTTTAATCCGAGACCTGTATCATTGCGACCGCACCGTCGCCGCGGTTCCAACGCCGCGACTCACGCATCGATCCGATACCCTGACCTGAAGATGTGAGCCGACGTTTATTTCGAAGAAACGCCGCGCTTTTACGATCCCGAGAGAATCTCTACAACATGTCAAATCAATCCAATCAATCAAATCAATCACATCAATCAATCAATGTCAAGTACACATCACCTTTCTCCACAAGTAAAGCAACCATCAAGTCAACCTTCTCCCACCCTCTCTCTTACACTACCTACCCACATCCATCACTCACCTCACATCAACCCATCACTCACCTCACATCACTCTCTCTCCTTATCTCTCTCTTTCCCTACACCATTTTCCAAGCAACCCAAATGGAAAAAAACCCCACGTTGGGAGCCCTTCCATGAGAGAACAAGCAAAAGTGAGGCCCACCTTTCCCTTCCCAAAACCTCTCATCCTAGCCCTTGATTTCCCATCTCCACCGTCAAAGAGGAGCATAAGAAGGTTGGCGTTCCAACGGACCGGAGAAGATCGACGGTGGGTGCTTCCATAGCCTAGAATTTATGTTTTTATGATGGGTCAAGTGAGGCCTACCGATCAATGGTATGGATCTCACTTGGGACCCTAAGATGTGGCCGATGGCCCACTTGATTTTCATTTGATGTACGGTTAAATGCAAAGGAGGGCCCATAGTGTCGGGGTCCCTCCATCACACGTGTGTCCCACCTTTTCTCTCTCTTTCTCTCCATTTTCTTTTTCCTCCTTTCCTTGTGATGATGTGATTTTATGGCCCACTTGGATGGACCCCCACAATAGAGCATGTATTGAATCCAACCATCTAAAGGCGGGGCCCGCTTTAGACACGTATGGTGACCACACCACCTCACCATGTGGTGGCCCACCTACAAAAGACCCACCTTAAAGGCATTGCATGCCCAAAAAAAAAATAATAATAAATAAAAGAGAGTCCAGGGACTCTCTGGACGTGGGAAGGAAAACACAAATTTGGCTTGCCTTTTTCAAGCCTTGGAGGTGGGTATTCATGTAGGCCCCACCTTGATGAATGTATTGAATCCACGCCGTCCACCATTTTTCTCAGGCCATTTTAGGCGTTGAGCCAAAATGGCAAGGTGATCTGATCACCGGGTGGGCCATACCCTCTAAAACCATGTAAAGACACGGCTGAACATATAAAAGTACTTGGTGGGACCCACCTGGAGTTTGGACGTAGCTGAAACTTGGTCTGGACGGCCAGACAAGCGAGACACACATAATGGGCGGTCTGGATTATGAATCTCAGGGCCCATTTACAAAAAAAAAAAAAAAAAAAAAAAAAAAAAACAACAGCAGCAATTGCTGCTGCTGCTGCTGCTGACAGGAAGGACGCTAGGCGTCCTGCGTCATTCGGGCGGGCAGCGGGGCAGCAACTCACGGCCCCTGCCGTGGGCCCCACCATGATGTATGTTGTCATCCATGCCGTTCATGAGGTGGGCCACTCCCTGAAGTGGGCCCCCTCCGAATTTGAACCACATCCAAGACTCAGGTGGCCCACACCACATGAAACAGTGTGAATTGAACTCCACCATTGAAGCCATCTTTGGGCATTACAGAAGTTTCGGATCAAGGTGAAATTTGTTTTCACCCTTCATCCTGGTCCACGTGACGTTATGAACGGGGTGGATGGAAAATAACATTACAGTGGGCCCCACGTGGGACCCACCATTTGATGTATGTGTCTTACATCCACCGTCCAGGCGGACGGTGGAATCCACCTTAATGTATGCATTTTATTCACGCCGTCCAGCAGGCGCTGGACGGCCAGACGGCCCCACCTCTGATGTGTGTTGATCCACACCGTCCATAAGGCTGGACGGTGGGCCACCCTTTCCCCCTTGATGTTTGTGTTTCATCCATGCCGTCCATCTATTTTGGGGCCCACGTTTGGGTGAGGGCGTGTTTGGCTGGGCAAATGGATGGGCTGAATTTGTTGACCACATCTCAGTGGGCCCTCAAAATGGTTATGAATGTTTTTAAATGGTGCACGGCATCTCTCAACTTCTGTATGTGGTGTAGCTCACACAAGCCACGGATTGACTTGATTTTTGAAGCCTAGGCCCATGTTATAAGGCCCATTGTGATGTATTCAAAGGCCCATGGGATATGGCCCATTGCAATGTACATAAGGCCCCTTTGATGTGGCCCACTTGATTTATAAAAGGCCTATATGATGCGGCCCATTTGATGAATATAAGGCCCATGGGTCGAGGCCCAATAGGATGTCCTTAGGGTCCATTGCAATGAGGGATTCCTCCATAGTGTGTGTAATAATGTTGATGACAGGTTATGCCTTGGGAGAAATGTTGGTTTGAGGTCCACGTTGTAAGAATAATGTTGGTTAAATGTCCGCATTATAACTCTCCCTAGGGCCCATTAGTAGGCCCACATTTGTTGATAGTTCACCACTTTATAACATGCTTAGTATAGCTCCATGATTCATACCCATACGCATCATATGTATGCTCGATATGAGGAATGTTTGACCATAGCATAAGCCTTTGGGCTGAAACATTTACGGGACTCCATATAAGACAGATTGCCCGACATGAGCGCGTGGTACGCGCGAGATTGCTGCATGTTTGTATGGTGTGACTCATGCATCTCGCATATGTGTGACTTGATCACTGCACGCCCTAGCGACATCAGGGCCGTGGCTCCACAGGCACATCGTGGATGACCGTATCGGATACCGGAAATACCTTGTTCTAGCACTGTGGGCACTTAGGATGTCCTTGGGTGAGAGTCCCAGAACCTTTTTGGTACCAGGAGATGCTCCAACGTCTAGACCGAGTGGATATACGAGCGCCCGAGTGCCGAATACCAGTAGGCCGCGTCTCCCACTGTGTCGTGGTCGGTTGGAAGGGGGTGTGGCCTTATCCGCCTGAGTGAGGGGGCTATAAGCTAGGCTGAGTTTGACCAGCTCGCAAATGTGTCCGCTATCGACGAGCCGGGTAGGTATTGGCAGACTACTGGTCAGGCGGATAGTGTGGTCTCTTCCACTCGCTTGACTGTGCAGCTAGGGAGGAGGCAGTCAGTGTGAGGTGTATTGGACCCGGTGATATCCTGAGAGGAACTGTACTGATATGTATACTTATAGAGTACTGACATGCTTGATTTGCATCTCGCATATGACATTGGCTACATAGGCCTCACATCGCATGGCCTTGGTATGGCCGATCGCATTCATACCTTGCATTACATGGCTCTGGTTCAGTTGATAGCATTCATGGACTTGTCGCATACTTCCGCATTACTCTGATACTGTACACTTGGTGTTTGCCATGCGCACACACTTACACCACCCTCTAAGCTTTTGTAAGCTTATGCACGACCGTTGCGTGCAGGTAGCGTTGGACAGCAGCAGCGCTGAGGCAGGAGCGCGCATCAGATCCTTTTGGAGCCTTTTGACTATACTGTATTTCCCATCCCGCATTGTACTTAAAAGTTTTTGATATAGTGGATATGTGTTGATGTTGTTTTGTGATTTGGTTATGCTTGTGGTTATGCTCCATTACAAAAAAAATTCAGACTGAAAAATCCTCCTTTTAAGATCCCAGGATCGGAACCTGGCGTATGGGCGTTGGGATCCGAGAATGGGGTATTACGGAGGCTGTCGGCGCCGGATTCGGCGATCGGGAATTTTGTGAGCCCGGTTTCCGAGTTTGGGGCGTGACAGAAGTTGGTATCAGAGCATAACTTGGGGATACCTGAGATCACAACACATATCTGCTATGAACTTAGAATAAATAGGTTTCGAGTCCTGATAACTTAGCAATTTTTCGACATAGCCCCTTGACGTTTATGCCTTCGAGAATTCTCAAGGCTGATAGGCCCTTGTTGCTTCATGTAGGACGTAATGGCTAGAATACCGAACCCGAGCGAATCCCGCTCCACCACCTGCTACTCCTGCTCTACCACCTGTGACTCCCGCTTCATCACCGGATATTCCTGATTTTCAGCCTGTAGATGCCACTCCTTTACCCGAGACCGGTGCGGATCCGACCGTACCTGTGAGTGCCACCCAGTTGCAGCAGATGCTTCAGGCGATGACTGCTATTCTTCAGGGGCAGAGCAGGCGTCCCACTGTTACGCCGGCCGAGGCCGAGCAGGAGCGTGCGAGCGCCCTTCTCAAGGACTTCCGACGGCACGATCCTCCACGTTTCAGGGGTGAGCCAGACCCCACTGCAGCCGAGATATGGTGCTCCGAGGTGGAGAAGATATTCGACACCATGAGATGCACGACCCAGCAGCGAGTTCCATTAGCTGTATTCCTTCTGCAGGCTGAGGCTCAGCATTGGTGGGCATCTGTAGCCCGGTCGGTAGCGGCCGACTTTGAGTGGACCTGGGAGGACTTTGTAGACCGGTTTGACCGGAAGTTCTTTCCCGAGCATGTGCGACAGCAGCGCGCATTAGAGTTTGAGACTCTGGTCCAGGGAGACATGACTGTGTCCCAGTATGAGGCTCGTTTCGTCGCACTATCTAGATTCGCGACGTACCTTGTTGATGATGAGGGGCGAAAGGCCCGCCGTTTTGAGAACGGTTTGCGTCCTGCCCTCAGGAGTCGTGTGATCGGACACATGCTCCCGACGTTTGAGCAGATCGTAGAGAGGGCCATGATATATGAGACCGATTGGGCTAGTGTGCAGAGAGCCCGTGATCAGAGGGGAGATCAGAAGAGGAAGGCGCCCTCTGGTAGTTCGCAGCCGCAGCAGCATCGTTCACAGCAGCGACGTACGACTCGCCCAGCATTCCGAGCACCAGCAGTACCCCCAGCACCACCTTCAGGACCATTCACCGGTACTTGCTTTGGGTGCGGTAGGACGGGACATCGTGTGCACGAGTGTCCCCATCCGCAGCGACAGCAGCCGAGGACACCGCATCAGCCTCCACGACAGCCACCACAGCAGCAGCAGCGACCGCAGCATCAGCCTCCTGTACCTCCCCCACAACAGCAGAGACAGCAGGTTAGGCCCCCACAGCGGCCACAGCAGCAGCAGAGACCTCAGAGGGGACCTGCACCTCCCCAGCAGGCCCAGGGCAGGTTCTATGCTGCACAGCAGGACCCACAGTCATCAGGAGGGGTCGTCGAGGGTACACTCCTTGTTTCTACATGCATTGCACGTGTATTGTTTGATTCTGGTGCATCGCATTCTTTTGTGGCCGATGATTTCTGCCGATCGACCGGTTTGCCGATGGAGTCTGCCCGTGAGGGTTTGTCAGTATCGACGCCCTTAGGGAAGACTGCAGTGTTGGGCCGATTTTGTGCATCTTGTCCCATTCTGGTTGGGGATATCTTTTTGCCTGCTGACCTATTCGTATTACCGATGTCCGATTTTGATGTCATCCTGGGCATGGATTGGCTCGCCGAGTACCACGCCATATTGGACTGCTCCGCGAGGATAGTCACGTTCTGTATACCCGGCGTGCCAGAGTTCCAGTTTGTTGCCGAGCCCAGAGGAGTGCAGCTTTCTTGCCTGTTATCGTGTGCCATTGAGGAGCCAGTTGCTTTGGGTATCGACCAGCTGCCGGTTGTTTGTGGTTTTCCCGATGTGTTCCAGGAGATTCCGGGGTTACCACCTCGTCGGCACACTGAGTTCCAGATTGATCTCGTGCCCGGTACTGCGCCTATCTCAAAGGCCCCGTATCGTATGGCACCGTTAGAGTTACGGGAACTGCAGAAGCAGTTGGACGAGCTGCGTGAGTTAGGCTTTATCCGACCGAGCAGTTCGCCGTGGGGAGCGCCGGTACTCTTCGTGAAGAAGAAGGATGGTTCGTTGAGGCTTTGCGTAGATTACCGCGAGCTCAACAAGGTCACGATCAAGAATAAGTACCCGCTTCCGAGGATCGATGACTTGTTTGATCAGCTGCAGGAGGCGCAGTTCTTTTCGAAGATAGACTTGCGGTCCGGTTATCATCAGGTTCGGGTTCGAGATGAGGATATCCCGAAGACAGCCTTCAGGACTCGCTACGGTCATTTTGAGTTCCAGGTCATGTCCTTCGGACTGACCAATGCACCTGCAGTATTCATGCAGTTGATGAACGAGGTCTTCCGTTCATATCTCGACCAGTTTGTTGTGGTGTTCATCGACGACATTCTGATTTATTCGAGGACTCGTGAGGAGCACGAGCGGCATCTGGAGATTACATTGCAGACCCTCCGTGCACACCAGCTTTACGCGAAGCTGGAGAAGTGCGAGTTCTGGCAGGAGGAGGTGAAGTTCCTCGGTCATGTAGTGACGAGGCAGGGCGTCGCCGTAGACCCCTCGAAGATTGATGCCGTGCGTCAGTGGGGTCAGCCCACGAACGCATCCGAGATCCGCAGTTTTCTTGGTTTGGCGGGTTACTACCGACGTTTCATCGAGGGATTCTCTCGTATTGCAGCCCCGTTGACCAGGTTGACACGGAAAGGTGCCGAGTTTGTATGGAGTGACACTTGTGAGCATGCATTTATGGAGCTGAAGGACCGCCTCACGTCCGCTCCTGTCCTCACTCTTCCCTCTGGGAGTGATGGATTCGTTGTATTTACCGATGCCTCACGAGTTGGTTTGGGTGCTGTTCTGATGCAGCACGGGAAGCCGGTGGCTTATGCGTCTCGCCAGCTCAAGGTCCATGAGCTAAACTACCCCACGCATGATTTGGAGTTGGCGGCAGTGGTCTTCGCACTGAAGGTGTGGAGGCACTATCTTTATGGGGTGAGGTTCGAGCTCTTTTCCGACCACAAGAGCTTGAAGTATCTGTTCTCTCAGTCTGAGCTGAATATGAGGCAGAGGCGTTGGATGGAGCTCCTGAAGGACTATGATTTCGACCTCCAGTACCACCCGGTAAGGCGAACGTGGTGGCGGATGCCCTCAGCCGTCAGCCACGAGGCCTGGTGGCACACATGATGATTCAGGAGTGGAGGATGCTCGAGGATGTAGCAGAGTATGACTTCGAGTTTGGTTTGCAGTCTTCTATCATTCAATTGTCGAGCCTGTCGATTCAACCCTCTCTTGTCGCAAGGGTGATCGAGGCTCAACAGGCAGACGAGTCGTTACAGGATTACCGAGTAGAAGCAGCATCTGAGAGTCAGACGGATTGGCAGATTGGTTCTGATGGTGGACTTCGCTTTAGAGGCCGATTATGTGTCCCGGATACTCCTGAGTTACGCCGAGATCTTATGACCGAGGCACATCGATCGCGTTTCTCTATCCACCCTGGGTCGACGAAGATGTATCGCGATATGAGGCGTCAGTATTATTGGTCGGGGATGAAGCGCCAGATAGCTAGCTTTGTGGCCGAGTGTGACACGTGCCAGCGTGTCAAGGCCGATCATCAGAGACCCCCTGGTCTATTACAGCCGTTGAGCGTCCCGATGTGGAAGTGGGAGCACATATCTACTGATTTTGTCATGGGTTTGCCGAGGACTCAGCGCGGTCATGACGCCATCTGGGTTGTTGTGGACCGTCTGACGAAGTCGGCACATTTTCTTGCGATTCGTGAGGATTGGCATACGGACCGGCTTGCCAAGATGTTCATTGATGAGATCGTGAGGTTACACGGTGTTCCTGTTTCGATCGTTTCAGACCGAGACTCGAGGTTCACATCTCAGTTTTGGAGGAGCTTCCAGAGAGCGATGGGCACTGATTTGCAGCCCAGCACCGCGTATCATCCGCAGACCGATGGGCAGACCGAAAGGGTCAACCAGATCCTTGAGGATATGCTTCGGGCTTGCGCGATTGACTTCTCGGGTAGTTGGGACGAGCACCTGCGATTGGCTGAGTTCGCGTACAACAACAGCTATCAGGCGACCATTGGCATGGCTCCTTTTGAGGCATTATATGGCAGACCGTGCAGATCTCCGAGTTGTTGGACCGAGGTTGGGGAGCGCCGTCTCCTAGGTCCTGAGCTTGTGTTGCAGACATCAGAGGCTATCGATATCATCAGGCAGAGGATGCGCACAGCTCAGAGTCGACAGAAGAGTTTTGCTGACCGTCGGCGTCGTCCGTTGGAGTTTGTCGTTGGGGACCATGTGTATCTCAAGGTCTCACCCATGAAGGGTGTGATTCGTTTTGGAGCGAAGGGCAAGCTTGCCCCGAGATTTATAGGACCTTTCGAGATCACCGGGCGTGTTGGCGCCGTGGCCTATCGGCTTGCCTTGCCATCTCAGTTGTCTGGCGTCCACAACGTTTTCCACGTCTCTATGTTGAGAAAGTGTGGGTCAGACATCGTTCCTGTTATTGATTGGCAGCCGTTGGAGGTTCGTGAGGACGCTTCTTACATTGAGCAGCCAGTTCGTATCCTCGATCGGAAGGAGCAGGTCCTGCGGACCAAGGTCATCCCCTTAGTGAAGGTGCAGTGGGGCCATCATAGTGTAGATGAGGCGTCTTGGGAGCGCGAGGCGGAGATTCGCGAGCGCTACCCCCATCTTTTCGATGTTTGATTGTATGTTGTACTATGTTGTGATTATATATGATGTTATGTTTTATATTCTCTTGAGAGTTAAGCTTAGCTGTGATGGTAGTACAAATTTCGAGGACGAAATTTCTATTTAGGTGGGGAGAGCTGTAAAACCCGTATCCTAGTTCGTACTGTTCCGATGAATCCTGCGATCCTTTCCGTCGAAGTCCGGCAATCCACGACTGATAATCGACGTTGCGATTGATCGTAAGTCACATCCTTTAGATTCAAGTTGGTTTAATCCGAGACCTGTATCATTGCGACCGCACCGTCGCCGCGGTTCCAACGCCGCGACTCACGCATCGATCCGATACCCTGACCTGAAGATGTGAGCCGACGTTTATTTCGAAGAAACGCCGCGCTTTTACGATCCCGAGAGAATCTCTACAACATGTCAAATCAATCCAATCAATCAAATCAATCACATCAATCAATCAATGTCAAGTACACATCACCTTTCTCCACAAGTAAAGCAACCATCAAGTCAACCTTCTCCCACCCTCTCTCTTACACTACCTACCCACATCCATCACTCACCTCACATCAACCCATCACTCACCTCACATCACTCTCTCTCCTTATCTCTCTCTTTCCCTACACCATTTTCCAAGCAACCCAAATGGAAAAAAACCCCACGTTGGGAGCCCTTCCATGAGAGAACAAGCAAAAGTGAGGCCCACCTTTCCCTTCCCAAAACCTCTCATCCTAGCCCTTGATTTCCCATCTCCACCGTCAAAGAGGAGCATAAGAAGGTTGGCGTTCCAACGGACCGGAGAAGATCGACGGTGGGTGCTTCCATAGCCTAGAATTTATGTTTTTATGATGGGTCAAGTGAGGCCTACCGATCAATGGTATGGATCTCACTTGGGACCCTAAGATGTGGCCGATGGCCCACTTGATTTTCATTTGATGTACGGTTAAATGCAAAGGAGGGCCCATAGTGTCGGGGTCCCTCCATCACACGTGTGTCCCACCTTTCTCTCTCTCTCTTCTCTCCATTTTCTTTTTCCTCCTTTCCTTGTGATGATGTGATTTTATGGCCCACTTGGATGGACCCCCACAATAGAGCATGTATTGAATCCAACCATCTAAAGGCGGGGCCCGCTTTAGACACGTATGGTGACCACACCACCTCACCATGTGGTGGCCCACCTACAAAGACCCACCTTAAAGGCATTGCATGCCCAAAAAAAAAATAATAATAAATAAAAGAGAGTCCAGGGACTCTCTGGACGTGGGAAGGAAAACACAAATTTGGCTTGCCTTTTTCAAGCCTTGGAGGTGGGTATTCATGTAGGCCCCACCTTGATGAATGTATTGAATCCACGCCGTCCACCATTTTTCTCAGGCCATTTTAGGCGTTGAGCCAAAATGGCAAGGTGATCTGATCACCGGGTGGGCCATACCCTCTAAAACCATGTAAAGACACGGCTGAACATATAAAAGTACTTGGTGGGACCCACCTGGAGTTTGGACGTAGCTGAAACTTGGTCTGGACGGCCAGACAAGCGAGACACACATAATGGGCGGTCTGGATTATGAATCTCAGGGCCCATTTACAAAAAAAAAAAATAAAAAAAAAAAAAAAAACAACAGCAGCAATTGCTGCTGCTGCTGCTGCTGACAGGAAGGACGCTAGGCGTCCTGCGTCATTCGGGCGGGCAGCGGGGCAGCAACTCACGGCCCCTGCCGTGGGCCCCACCATGATGTATGTTGTCATCCATGCCGTTCATGAGGTGGGCCACTCCCTGAAGTGGGCCCCCTCCGAATTTGAACCACATCCAAGACTCAGGTGGCCCACACCACATGAAACAGTGTGAATTGAACTCCACCATTGAAGCCATCTTTGGGCATTACAGAAGTTTCGGATCAAGGTGAAATTTGTTTTCACCCTTCATCCTGGTCCACGTGACGTTATGAACGGGGTGGATGGAAAATAACATTACAGTGGGCCCCACGTGGGACCCACCATTTGATGTATGTGTCTTACATCCACCGTCCAGGCGGACGGTGGAATCCACCTTAATGTATGCATTTTTATTCACGCCGTCCAGCAGGCGCTGGACGGCCAGACGGCCCCACCTCTGATGTGTGTTGATCCACACCGTCCATAAGGCTGGACGGTGGGCCACCCTTTCCCCCTTGATGTTTGTGTTTCATCCATGCCGTCCATCTATTTTGGGGCCCACGTTTGGGTGAGGGCGTGTTTGGCTGGGCAAATGGATGGGCTGAATTTGTTGACCACATCTCAGTGGGCCCTCAAAATGGTTATGAATGTTTTTAAATGGTGCACGGCATCTCTCAACTTCTGTATGTGGTGTAGCTCACACAAGCCACGGATTGACTTGATTTTTGAAGCCTAGGCCCATGTTATAAGGCCCATTGTGATGTATTCAAAGGCCCATGGGATATGGCCCATTGCAATGTACATAAGGCCCCTTTGATGTGGCCCACTTGATTTATAAAAGGCCTATATGATGCGGCCCATTTGATGAATATAAGGCCCATGGGTCGAGGCCCAATAGGATGTCCTTAGGGTCCATTGCAATGAGGGATTCCTCCATAGTGTGTGTAATAATGTTGATGACAGGTTATGCCTTGGGAGAAATGTTGGTTTGAGGTCCACGTTGTAAGAATAATGTTGGTTAAATGTCCGCATTATAACTCTCCCTAGGGCCCATTAGTAGGCCCACATTTGTTGATAGTTCACCACTTTATAACATGCTTAGTATAGCTCCATGATTCATACCCATACGCATCATATGTATGCTCGATATGAGGAATGTTTGACCATAGCATAAGCCTTTGGGCTGAAACATTTACGGGACTCCATATAAGACAGATTGCCCGACATGAGCGCGTGGTACGCGCGAGATTGCTGCATGTTTGTATGGTGTGACTCATGCATCTCGCATATGTGTGACTTGATCACTGCACGCCCTAGCGACATCAGGGCCGTGGCTCCACAGGCACATCGTGGATGACCGTATCGGATACCGGAAATACCTTGTTCTAGCACTGTGGGCACTTAGGATGTCCTTGGGTGAGAGTCCCAGAACCTTTTTGGTACCAGGAGATGCTCCAACGTCTAGACCGAGTGGATATACGAGCGCCCGAGTGCCGAATACCAGTAGGCCGCGTCTCCCACTGTGTCGTGGTCGGTTGGAAGGGGGTGTGGCCTTATCCGCCTGAGTGAGGGGGCTATAAGCTAGGCTGAGTTTGACCAGCTCGCAAATGTGTCCGCTATCGACGAGCCGGGTAGGTATTGGCAGACTACTGGTCAGGCGGATAGTGTGGTCTCTTCCACTCGCTTGACTGTGCAGCTAGGGAGGAGGCAGTCAGTGTGAGGTGTATTGGACCCCGGTGATATCCTGAGAGGAACTGTACTGATATGTATACTTATAGAGTACTGACATGCTTGATTTGCATCTCGCATATGACATTGGCTACATAGGCCTCACATCGCATGGCCTTGGTATGGCCGATCGCATTCATACCTTGCATTACATGGCTCTGGTTCAGTTGATAGCATTCATGGACTTGTCGCATACTTCCGCATTACTCTGATACTGTACACTTGGTGTTTGCCATGCGCACACACTTACACCACCCTCTAAGCTTTTGTAAGCTTATGCACGACCGTTGCGTGCAGGTAGCGTTGGACAGCAGCAGCGCTGAGGCAGGAGCGCGCATCAGATCCTTTTGGAGCCTTTTGACTATACTGTATTTCCCATCCCGCATTGTACTTAAAAGTTTTTGATATAGTGGATATGTGTTGATGTTGTTTTGTGATTTGGTTATGCTTGTGGTTATGCTCCATTACAAAAAAAATTCAGACTGAAAAATCCTCCTTTTAAGATCCCAGGATCGGAACCTGGCGTATGGGCGTTGGGATCCGAGAATGGGGTATTACGGAGGCTGTCGGCGCCGGATTCGGCGATCGGGAATTTTGTGAGCCCGGTTTCCGAGTTTGGGGCGTGACAACATCCGACCCGACATTCCTTGTGCCTTCAACCCGAGGCCAAGAAGAGGGTTGAGATAGTCGGCCCGGATTAATCTAAGACCAAGGAAGTTAGTTAGGGGCTCAGATCAAAATCTACTAATGAGGGGTATCATGAGGTGTCCCCTTACTGCATGATTAGCGACAGTTACGCAACCACCCACGTTTACACGTCCGCCAACTGCCAAATAACCGTCCATGCCAACTCATCCGCAGTGCGTGGTTAGTGGCAAAGGGCACACCGAGTATTGTGGAAACACCCATCCCATGTGAATGGTATAAATAGTCTCCATATGCTAGGAAACAAGTACACAATATCTCGTACTCTCCCTCTACATATGAACTTAGACCTAGATTTCCTTGACCTGACTTAGGCATCGGAGGGTCCCCTATCTAGACCAGGGTCTCCTTTGCTCATCGTGGTTGTGTAGGTTTAAGACGTTGAATGTCACGCCCCAAACTCGAAAAACGGGCTCACAAAATTCCCGATCGCCGAATCTGGTGCCGACAGCCTCTGTAGTACCCCATTCTCGGATCCCAGCGCCGATACGCCAGATTTTGATCCTGAGATCCTACAAGGGAGATTTTCAGTATGATTTTTTTTTTTTTTTGTAATGGAGCATAACCACAAGCATAACCAAGTCACAAAACAACATCACCACATATCCACTATAACAAAAACTTTAAGTACAATGCGGAAAGGGAAATACAGGGTGATCAAAAACTCCAAAATAGTCTGGTACGAGCTCCTGCCTCAGCGCTACTGCTGTTCAACGACACCTGCACGCAACGGTCGTGCATAAGCTTACAAAAGCTTAAAGGGTGGTGTTAGTGTGTGCGCAAGGCAAGCACCAAGTGTACAATATCAGAGTAATGCGAAAATGTGCTGTAAGTCCCTAAATGTTATCAGTTGTACCAAGGCTATATGATGCAAGGCATGAATGCTATCGGCCATACCAAGGCCATGCGATGCGAGGCCTATGTAGCCAAATGTCATATGCGAGATGCAAAGCAAGCATATCAGTACTCATCAAGTACACATATCAGTACAGTTCCTCTCTGGATATCATCGAGATCTAATACACCTCAGACTAACTGCCTCCTCCCTAGCTGCACAGTTAAGCAAGTGGAAGAGACCACACTATCCGCCTGACCAGTAGTCTGTCAATACCTACCCGGCTCGTCAATAGCGGACTCATTTGCGAGCTGGTCAAACTTAGCCTAGCTTATAGCCCCCTCACTTGGGTGGATAAGGCCACACCCCCTTCCAACCGACCACGACACAGTGGGAGAAGCGACCTACTAGTATTCGGCACTCGGGCGCTCGTGTATCCACTCGGTCTAGACGTTGGAGCATCCCCTGGTACCAAAAAAGTTCTGGGATTTTCACCCAAGAACATCCTAAGTGCCCACAATGCTAGAGCCAATATTTCTGGTATCCAATACGACCGTCCACGATGTATTTGTGGAGGCTACAGCCCTGATGTTGGTAGGGGGTGCAGTGATCAAGTCACACATATGCGAGATGCATGAGTCACACCGTACAAATATGCAACAATCTCGCGCGTACCACACGCTCATGTCGGGCACTCCGTCTCATATGGAGTCCCATAATGTCTCAGCCCAATGGCTTATGTTATGATCAAACATTCCTCATATCAAGCATACATATGATGCGTATGAGCATGAATCATAGAGTTATACTAAGCATTAATAAACTATCCTTACAATTCAGATGGGCCTAGACGGCCTACACATAACAAGTATGGGCCTATCAATGGGCCCTAGGGAGGGTCACAATGAGGGCATTTAACCAACATTGTACTTACAATGTGGACGTCAAACCAACATTGCTTCCAAGGCACGGTCCGCCATAAATATCATTACACACAAACCATTGGAAATCACACATTGCAATGGACCTATATACATCTCATTGGCCTCGACCCATAGTCCTCAGATACATCAAATGGGCCGCCTCATATGGGCCTTATATCAATCAAGTGGGCCGCATCAATGGGCCTTATGTACATTGCAATGGGCCATATCCCATGGGCCTTTGAAAACATCATAATGGGCCTCATAACATGGGTCTCATAAATATCAAAGTGGGCCTCGACAATGGACCACAAGTACATTACAATGGGCCTAATCACATAGGCCTTATGTACATCAGGTTGGGCCTCAACAATGGGCCACAAAGACATAAGATGGGCCCACATTACATGGGCCTTATGTATGTCAAATGGGCCACAACGATGGGCCACACTCGAATACAAGTGGTGATAATGATTTCCACCATTAAAATTCCTAAGGCCCACCATAACATGTATTTCCCATCCAACTTGTTCCTAAGTTAATATAGGGATAGATGAAGTGGAACGAATATCAGCTTAATAGGAAACTACTATGGCTCCTTAGAAATTTGAACGGTGGACTTCATTGTTCACTACTTAAAATGGTAGGGTCCACTTGAACCTTAGATCTAACTTATTTTTAGTCTTAAGCCTTAAAACGAGCTCTCAAATGGTTAAACGGCTTGGACGCAACACATGCATCACGGTGGGTTCCACATGAAGGCCCACCATAACATATATTATATAATATATATATATATATATATATATATATATATATATATATATATATATATATATATATACACATACACACGCACACACAACATGCACACACACACGCATGCGCGTACACACACACACACACAAACACACACACCCACTATCCCCTGGACGGTGGGAATAAAACAAATACATCACCATGGGTTCCACCGTCCGCCTGGACGGGAGAGTTAAAACACATATATCATTGTGGGTCCCACGTGGGGCCCAACACAATGTTGATACGCCATCCAACCGTGGGCCTCGTCTGCTGCTGCTGTAAATTTTTTTTTTAATTTAAAAACCTATTTTTTTACGGTTTTTCGTGTACGGGGCCTGTAGCAACAAAATCCACCTCGACCATTAGATTTTACGGCTCGAGACCGACCAAACGAGTCCAATATTCAATGTGTTTTGGTGCGTGGAAACTTCAGGTGGATTTCAACGATAGAAAGCCTCGTTTTCCATGTTATGGCCCACCAGAAATTCAGATCAGCATCATTTTTCGGCTCAACGCCTAAAATGATCTGAAGAGAAGGATGGACGGCGTGGATTAAACTCATGCATCAAGGTGGGGCCTACATGGACTACACTCTCTAAGGCTTACGGATCAAGCTCATATTTGTGTTTTCAATTGACGTCGAGGGACGTCCCTTGACGTCTGGAGAGAACACGTGCATTGAGGTGGGCCCTGCTTAGGTGGGCCACCAAGTGGATGAATGGCATGTATAAAACATGCATTAAGGTGGGGTCCATCCAAGTGGGCCACATGGCCACCTCATCACACACAAAAAGAATAAATAAATGAATAAAAAGAGAGGGAGAAAGAGAGAAAGAGAATGAGAGTGGGACATGTGTGATGGAGGGACCCCGGCACTACGGGCCCTCCTTTGCATTCAATCATACATCAAGTGATAATCAAGGTGGGCCATCGGCCACATCTTAGGGTCCAAAGTGAGATCCATACCATTAATCGGTAGGCCTCACTTGGCCCATCATCAAAACATGAAATATCTATCCTAATAAGCACCCACCGTTCGATCTTCTTGGTCCGTTGGAAAGCCAACCTTCTTGTGCTTCACTTTGACGAAGGGTGATGAGGGATGAAAGGCTAGGATGAAGGATTTGGGATGGGAAAGTGGGCCACACACACACTCACTTTTCTTACACTTGGGATGCCGTGGACATGGGATTTTTTTCTCCTTGCTTGGGAATGTGAGTTTGAAAAATGAGGGAGAGAGAGTGTAGTAAAGAGAGGGAGAAAGTAGCTTATGTAGGCCATGATTACTTGTAAGAGAGGGTGGCTTGCAATAAATGGTTGTAAGAGGGCTAGGGGTAGGGTGGCTAGATATAAGTGCTTGTAAGAAGGCTAGGGGCAGGGTGGCTATAGCTAGGGTAGGGTGATGTCATCACTCTCATGATTTCCTAGGGATTGGTGCCACATGGAGTAGGTGGGTCCCGCGATATGCAGTCGATGGTCATTATAATGCGCGGTCCATATCTTATGATCTAGGCGTCGGATTGGCGTATGAGATGCGGCGTTGGAATCGTAGCTACGACGCGGTCGCAATAGTTTAAGTCTCGGATTAAACTGACTCAAACCTACGGGATACGACTTAGGGTCGTGTGCAAACCTCAGTTATCCGTCGAGGATTGCCGGACTTCGACGAAAAGGATCGCGGGATTCGTCGGAACAATACGAACTAGGATACGGGTCTTACATTGAAGCAGCTTGGAATTCAGTGATCCGACCGGAGAGTCCTCCAGATTTTGTCAATAACATTTTTGGCTCCGTCTGTGGGAAATTGATACGAAAAGTCAGTTCCTTATTTCTCAAGAACAATGGTGAGAGGAAAGAAGAAGTCTGCAACTGTGGAGCCTGAGCTAAATGAACAGACTCAGTCTTCTTCATTACTTCATGTTGAGTCTACTCGAGGGCCATCTCGGCGCTCCAGTAATCGAGCAAGCAAGTATCGAGCTATGCAGAGCGAGATACAAACCTTGCGTGATGAAATTACTCAGATGAAACAGCGATAGGAGCAGCAACCACAGCCGCATCCTGTCCCAGAGTCAGTCGGACCAGTAGTGGAAGTCCAATCTGCATCGTGGAGCGTAAGACCCAAGGGGTCTCAATATCAATTTGCTCCGGTTCCAACCTCAGTCCAGAACCCTCCCCCGGCCCAAGACCGAGTTCCAACTCGGAACACAATGACCTGTGTCCCAACGAACATCTCGGTCAGGCACCGACGGATCTCCGTCACGAGATAGAAAGGAGGATGGGAAGAAGAACCCCTAGGTGGAAGCCACGCAAGAGATAATGGCTGAAAACAAAGACTCGCAGGAGACACAGTTTACAGAGTTTAATAACAAGATTCTGATGCTAGAAAAGAAACAGCAGCCGTCATTAGTCCCTGCTGTCGTTCAACCAAATATGGAAGAGACCGAACCTCCCTTCACCTCTGCGATCATGAGCGAGGTGATGCCGTAGAGGCTTCGGATACCTCCCATCATCCAATACTCTCGGTCTGGCGACCCAATCAAGCATGTGGAGGCTTATTGCTCATGGATACAAATCTAGACAGCGACGGACGCGATGATGTATAGAGGATTTTCAATCACACTCATAGAATCTGCTCGAAGTTGGTACCGTCAGCTCAAACCCAATTCCATTGGTTCCTTTGCAGAACTTAGCCGATTATTCCTTACCCAGTTTATAAGTGGTATGAAGAATCAGAAACTAAACACTCATCTGTTCACCATCAAGTAAGGGCCAAAGAAGTCATTGAAGGACTACATTGCCCGTTTCAATGAAGAGGTATTACAAGTGGAAGACTATGACGATAAGATGACACTGTCCACCGTGTTTCGTGGTTTGAAAGAGGGAAAGTTCACCTTCTCCTTTGGAAAGAATCCGCCGAAGACATTAGCTGAGCTCGTCACCAGAGCTCATAAATATACTAACGCTGAGGAATTCTCCAACACTCATAAGAATGTTCAAGTAGCAGAGCCGATCGGCAAGGGGAAGAGGCTGAGGAACAAAGAACCTCAGCCTTCTAGTAAAAGACCAGACGATCACGTTCCTCGCGATCGTCGTTCGAGCAAAAAACTTGAGGGTAATTTTCGTTCCTACACTCCCCTCAACACATTGACAGAACAAATTCTACTGGACATTAGAGGCCAAAAGCTGCTGAATTAACATGTTTGTATAAAGGTAGACCCTGACCATCGAGACAAGCGCAAGTATTGTCGTTTCCATCGAGATCACGGCCGACTGCGTGGATCTCAAGGACGAGATCGAGACTCTTATCCGTAAAGGTCGTCTACGTCGGTACACTAAGGAAGAGAGAACAACTCAAAGAGAAGAACAAGAGCAGCCGAATAATACTATGGAAAAGCCGGCTGAAATCTGTACCATCTTCGGTGGTTCATCCAGTGGAGGAGATTCAAACAGGACCCCGAAAAGCCCATTCTCGGAAGTCCGACCTAGAACTCTACATACACATGACCGAGCGGCCGAGCAAGGAACTCTGAGTCAACCCATGCAGTCTGACCTTCATCGAAGATGATGCGCGTGGAATCTAGCATCCGCATGACAACGCATTAGTAGTTACTATGATCATAGCTAACCATAAGGTGTACCGCATCCTGGTCGACACCGAAAGCTTGGTAAATGTGATCTACTCCGAAGCTTTTGAAAGAATGGGGATTCCAAGGTCACGCCTCAAACCTGTGAAGACCCCCTGCATGGCTTTGTCGAAGAAAGGGTAATCTGCAAGGGAATCATCTCCCTCCTTGTGACCACAGGAGAAGGACAACATCAAGTCACCCTCACAGTAGACTTCCTTGTCATTAATGTGTCGTCAGTGCATAATGTCATTCTGGGCAAACTTTCTCTCAATGCAATGAGGGCGGCCGTCTCCACCTACCACCTGATGATAAAATTTTTCACTGAAGGCGGAATAGGCTACCTCCGAGGAGATCAGCGCGAAGCTCGGAGATGTTATGCGATAGCAGTAAAGAAAGGGTCAGTGAAGCAAGCCCTCACCATCAACATCCTAGATCCTATGGGACCTGCAGAGGACTCATCTGTGGAAGACCTAGAGAAAATACCGCTCAACGAGGCAGATCCAAGCAAAATCGTTCAGTTCGGAACATCGTTGAATTCCGAACAACGGTTAGAAATGTTGGATTTCCTGCAACGACATAGAGACGTCTTCGTATGGATGCATGAAGACAAGTCCGGGATCTCTCCTGATGTCATGATTCACAGGCTGAATGTGGACCCAGATCACAAACCCGTGAAACAGAAAAGGACACCGTTTTATGTCGAACGGTATGAAGCTATAGCCGACGAAGTCACTACATTGCTCAGCGCTGGCTTCATCGAGGAGGTACACTATCTGGATTGGATCGCAAATGTGGTCCTCATCAAGAAAGCCAACGGGAAATGGTGGGTCTGTGTGGATTACTCGAATCTAAACAAGGCCTGTCCTAAGGATAGCTTCCCATTGCCTCAGATCAATCAACTGGTGGACAGCACAGTGGGGCATGAATTACTCTCCTTCCTGGACGCTTATTCCCGGTATAACCAGATCGCAATGCATCCCCTAGATAGGCAGAAAACTATCTTCATCACCGACAAGGGACTTTATTGTTACCAGGTCATGCCATTTAGCCTGAAAAACGCTGAGGTCACATATTAGAGGCTGGTGAATCAAATGTTCGCTAAGCAGATCGGACACACTATTGAGGTTTACGTCGACAATATGCTTGTTAAGAGCATTAAGGCGTCCGATCACTTAGCAGATCTCAGAGAAACCTTCACCATCCTCCAAGAGTACTAGATGAAGTTGAATCTCGCGTCCACGAAGCAGCGCTCAGACGGTTCATATCCAGAGCCACTGACAAATGCCTCCCCTTCTTTCAGCAGTTGAAGGGTCATAAGAAGGCTGAATGGACATCGGAATGCGAGTAGGCCTTTCAGTAGTTGAAATAGTATTTAGGTTCGCCGCCCCTACTATCTAAGCCTGAAGAAGGTGAGTCCTTATTCTTGTATCTAGCAGTCTCGGCCTCAGCTGTCAGCTCGACCTTGATTATAGAAGTAGGGGGTAAGCAACGTCCCGTATACTATGTGAGTAAAGCCAATGTACCTGCTGAGATGTGGTATCCGTCTCTGAAAAAGTTAGCACTCTGTCTCATTATCTCAGCTCGAAGGTTACGTCCATACTTCCAGGCCCATTCCATTGTCATAGCAAGTCCTCGAGAGGCCTGAGGTGTCGGGTCGGCTAACTAAGTGGGCAATCAAACTTGGGGAGTTCAATATCCAGTTCCGACCAAGGACAGCGATTAAGGGCCAAGCTGTGGCCGACTTCATTGCAGAGTTCACCGCCCCGAACGAAGAGGGGATCAGTGCCGGAGTGGAGATAGCTCCTTCGCCCGTTCCTCCAAGCAATCAAGAGATAATATCAGAGCCAGGCTGGATTCTCTATGTTAATGGGTCATCCAATGTAAAGCGTGACGGAGCAGAAATTGTCCTGGTTGCGCCTGATTCGACACCCATTCAGTATGAGATCAAATTCAGTTTCAAGGCTTCTAACAATGAGGTAGAGTATATAGCTCTGCTGGCTGTACTCAGGCTGACGGCCAGTCTGGGGGTCCAATCTCTTCAGGTACGATGTGATTCTCAGCTGGTAGTGAAGCATATCTCCACCGAGTACGAGGCTAAGGAAACTAGGATGGTGGCTTATCTGGGCAAAGCAAGAAAACTGATAGAAAAATTATGGAGTTGTACTATCAGTCAGATCCTCAGGGCAGAGAATTCATGGGTCGACACCCTAGCGAAGCTAGCCTCAGCCACGAAAGGAAAGATCTCGTGAGTCATTCCCATGGAATTTATAGAAAATATCAGCATTGACCAAATAGAGAAAAAAATGGTCAATCCAGTAGAAGATGCTCCGAGCTGGATAGACCCAATTTATAACTACCTCACATCTGGTGAGGTCCCCTCGGATAAATTGGAGGCTAGGCGCTTGAGAGTCAGAGCAGCGTGGTATGTAGTCCTAGACGGGATCTTGTACAAGAAAGGGCACTCACACACTCACAGCCCTATCTCAGGTGTCTCCGACCCGATTAAGCGGATTACGTGATTCAGGAGATTCATGAAGGCATCTACAGGAATCACTCTGGTAGTCGGGCCCTAGCTGTGAAAATACTCCGCCAAGGATACTTCTGGTCGACCATCAGGGAAGACTCGAAGAACTACATTCAAAGGTGCGACAAGTGTCAACGGTACGCGACCGTGCCGAGACAACCTGTAGAAGAAATAACTCCCATGAGCGGACCGTGGCCATTCGCTCAATGGGGGATTGATATCATCGGATCTCTGCCCATAGGGAAAAGGCATGTCAAGTTCGCTATCGTTGCAGTTGACTACTTCACCAAGTGGGCCGAGGCTGAACCGGTTGTGAAAATCACCAAACAGAAGGTGACTGACTTTGTTTGGAAGAACATCATTTGTCGATTCAAGATCTCGTGCACCATCGTGTCCGATAATGGCAGACAGTTTGATAACAACAAGTTCTGAGATATGTGTTAGGGGCTTAGCATTTTGAACACATATTCTTCGCCTTGGCACCCGCAATCCAATGGACAGGTGAGGCATTTAATAAAGACATCAAGCATCATCTCAAAACAAAATTAGAGAAAGCAAAAAATAACTGGGCCAAGGAGCTCCCGTTTGTCCTCTGGGCTTACAGAATGATGGCTCAATCATCTACTGGGGAAACCCCATTTTCACTTTCCTATAGTTCAGAGGTAATGGTGCTAGTTGAAATTGGCCTCTCTACAGCTCGGGTCAGGAACTATCAAGAAGATCAAAACATCGAGCAGATTATAGCTAATCTGGACCTACTTGAGGAAGCCAGAGATATCTCTAGACTCCGGGTTGTGGCTCGGCATCAACATGTGGCATGATTCTACAATTCTAAGGTTAAGACTAGGCGGTTCCATCCAGGAGACTTAGTTCTTCACCGAGTCTTCCAGAATACCGCAGATCTGGGGGATGGAGTGAAAGTGCCCTGGTTTGTCAAGTTACGAGAGTGTTGAGTCAGAAGGACTACAAAGCCTGATAGGAAGATCAATTCAAGCGTCTGCCTCAACCGGATGTGTGCAAGCTCGCCACAGGTAAATTTAAAGCCTCACATCCCATGTCCCAAAACACCAAGTGAATAAAACCCTTAAAAATAAATTAGAAAATCATAGGGTTTTTAGGTGAGAAAACTTTTTCAAAATAGAAAAATCTCTAAGTTTTTCTCGCCTTGTCGATTTTATCAAAGCACCCTCAATATAATCGACCTGCGCTGTCGAGTCCTCGATGCTTCATCGATACCATCGAAAAGAGGACCAAATATGTCCAGCAACTTCACAACATATCTGGACAAATTATCGATGTATCGATACACCTATCGATACCATCGATACTCAAATCTCGAGCCCATCGAAAGTGGCTGGATAAGATCGATAGACAGATTTCTGGCGCCCCTATTTTTTTTAAAACAAATCAAATTTCTTCGATATATCGATTCACCGTCCGATATGATCTGAAATCAAATATCGATAAGATTGGAAGTCCATCGATGATATAGACCATGGGTGCGTACCTCTTTCAGCAGATATTTCAGGTTGTTTTTAACTTTGATCGGGGGCCATTCGAGGAAATCGATATTCATGTGTCGATGATATCAAAGCCGAGTCGATTGCATTGAAACTGGACACAAACTGTCCAGCAAGCTTACTGGTAAATCTATTGGATTTATCGATGCATCGACACTGCCTTCGATATCATTGATATACAAATTCCGATGACATCGGCTGACCCCCGATCATTTCCTAAAAACCTGAAATATTTCATGTCAAGTCACTCTCATTTTTCAAGTGTCGATTGATCGATCCTACCATCGATGGAATTGGAGTGCAAAATCCGATGATATCGACAGTGGTTTTCGATTCATCGACCATCTGGCAAAAGGTTTCAAAAGCGTATGACTTTGAGTTCATGTCATCGAGCAGACCATCGATGCTATCGAGAGTATACGCTCGATGATATCGAACCTGCTCGATGATATTGAACTCAGTCATAAATGTGACCGTTTTATATCCGTTGGAACCTTTTGCCTATATATAGAGGACTTGTCTATTGTTGCTGAGAGAGAGAAAGTAGAGAGAGCTTTTGAGTGTTTAACCTTCGATCATATACCCAAAGCCCTTTTTCTCAAGGAAGTTCATCCTCCAATCCACCCTCATCATTGATATTCAATAGAGTGGATTGGGGAATGAACTTCCGCATTCAAGGATCCTCCAGCTACTATCTTAATGGCAAATCATTAAGCTGGAATGCCTTGAATGCCTAGATGATTGGAACTACTCCATCTTCCTTATAGGAAAACCTTTAGGGAGTAGGATTCCATCATAACCTTGACCCAACCCGAAGCCAAGTACTGGTATATCATCTTGTGTTACGGTTCAAGGGAGCAGAAGACTCTTCGTCAACAAGGAGGAGGAGTTCTTCGGCATTGTGCTAAACGGGACTCATCAACTTATTTTTAAGTATCTAGAGTCCAAGAGGACACTTGTGATCATTCCTCTTTAGGATTGGGTCTTAAGTGGTTCTCACCTTTGAAGTCCTCAAGGAGGCCTCCGGCGAGAGTGTACGTGGTGGGTGCGTTGTGTGGACCCTTGCTCTGTAGAGAGCATAAACATTTGGTTATGAGTGAACCAGTAAAACTCCTAGGCTTGAGGTGAACCGTGTAGAAACCTCTAGTAGGATCTTATGGAAGATCCTTGGCCAGTGTGCCTAAAAGTGGGTGCGTTGTGTTGACCCTTGCTCGTGAGAGCATAAACAATCAGCCTCATTGTAGGTTGTAAAGGTTGAAGGTGAACCTGATTTAAAACCTTAGGTTTGAGGTGAACCATTGTGAAACCTCCTTAGTGAAATCCGGTACACTCAAAGGTTGAGTGTGGTTATCGGGAGTAGAGTAGACAAGTAGTCGAACCACTATAAAAATGACTGTGTTTGTGATTGCTCTTCTATGTGTGTGATTTATGTCAATGCATTCATATTTATATATCTGATCACACCTCACACACATACACAATCACATCCAACATAAACTAAGTTGCATATTGCTATATCTTGAATAGTTTGTGATTGGATCCTCTACCTGGCTTGGAAGCCAGTAGAGTTACATTTGAGTAATCCTGATAATTGCATATTCATAGGATTAGTAAAGTAGGATTTTTAAGTAAATCGTAAAAACTTTAAAAAGTCCTATTCACCACCCTCTATGACATATTGGCAATTCCTTCTTCAACTAGTGCGGTCTTCACTGCCATTTCATGGAGCACTCGAACCTAATTAGGAGGGGCCAAACCGTGTGGTCCGATCGACCAAGCCTGGCTCTTACCATTTAGAAGATCTCAAAAGCCGTCAGCTCCCCCACCCATGGAACACTGAGCACCTCAAAGTCTAATACCCCTGATATAATGGCCGGTGAAGGCCCCCAATAAGTGTACATCTCTTAATGACTAGCCTTTAAGGCTTTCAATAAAATTTACGTATCTTCATATCTACTTGAACGGATTATCTACTAACAGAAAGTCACCTCTCATAAGCAGGGGCCGACTTAACGGACTGATCCCTTAAAAAAGGGTTAGTACGTTATCCCACGAAAATTCTCCAGGGCATCCCTTTGTATTCAACGAAAAAGCACGTGGATTACCCGACTCCTCGGCAAAGGAGTCGGCTCATCATCCGACTGACGGATCTACTGAAAGCCGCTCGCTGATTGTGGGAGAAGCTGACCCCCCAGGGGGTTGGTCCTGATAATTTTAACATCACAAAATTCTACAAAACGACCAAGGGGCCAAAATCCCTTAAAATATGAGAAAACAGCCTCGAGATGAGCCGACCCTCTAAGGAATCGGCTCAGCAATCAACAACTCAACATTTAACAATCATAATTAAAAAATCAACCAAGATTAATATGGCCCCTCTAGAGGGTCAAAAAGTATATCATCCACAAAATCATCAAACAAAAGTATTGTTTAAAAGGAAGATATAAGGAATGTTAGAAGCTATTCGGTCAGAGGAGGAGGAATTTGAGAGGCAGGGGCTTGGTCTGGGCAGGCGTCTCTATTGGGTTTCTCCCCTGCGTCCTCAGGTAGCAGGGGCTCAAGATTGAGGTCAGGGTAGAGCTCCTTGACCGCATCTATGCAAGCATCGAAACCACAGTTATAGAACATGGTGGCTTCGGTGGTCCTCTCTTAAGAAGACTTAAATGTGTCCACTGCAGCTGCTACCGCCGAGGCCAGGGAAGCCTCATCCTCGACCCACTGATCCTCCTTCGCCTGGGTGACTGCTCGGCGTATTTCTTCCGCCGCCTCAGTTCTGGTCCGCTCCAACACGTCCCCCAACCGGGCGTTCTCCTTAGCAAGCGTGAAACGCCGTGAAAATCGGGGGTCGATCATAAACTCAACTCCCGAGTTCCAACGTATCACTTATGCAACAAAATGAATGATGATTGAATTGTTGTCTGAATTAGTGCATTGAACATGAGTGAGATTAAGCCAAAACAGCATATCATACTCCAGAGACAGTTAAATTGCAAGCGGAAGACTGTGATAGATATATGAAATATATAAAAATAGTGGTGAGTCTCCAGAGTGTGATAATGTTACCAGGTTAATGAATTACAAGTACAATTCAAATTATACCAAATGTGTAGTGTCATCTAATCAACACCCTTGTAATCCCGTCGATCAAGACACGGCTCACTTGAAGCCGTCAGCACATAGCATATACGAACAAGCATCATTGTCTTGATAAAGGTCTGGCTCCGCCTCAGGAGTAGCGTTGCCATCTGCAATCAGACAAAGTCTGGTGGGTGTTCGGAACACCGTCCCGTATCGTGGGAGTGAGTAGCTAACTCAGTGGAACAATAAAGCCTAGGTTAACATGTTATCAATTCAGTCAAGCAGTAATATAAAGAAGTACAATCAAACACTCCTAACTATTCTTATTAATGCAAGTATAAATGCATTCATGATGTATGCCCTCACCACACACTCCCTCGTACGACACCATCTTACGTTCGTGGCATGCTTGCATTCCTCAGTGCTCCACATCTTTCAGGCACATGCAATGCATGATGAGCATGATTACCGAGTTGTTATTAGTCCATTTCAAACAGCAGGATTGAGAAACTAAGGTACCTCCCTTGTATCATTCCCAAACATGATCCATTCTAGGGTCGTCAGTCCTAGTTAATCTCAGATGATGGTGTGTTTTCTAGGTCGCTGCAAAGGCTGCCATGGCTATTACACACAAAGGTTACACCACTCCCCCATCACCTTTTTAACGATTCATCACTATACAGATATAGGCTAGTTTCATACCCTATACACTGTGGTAAAACTCGTCGCCTCACCGCAATTCAGAGTATGATCGAGGTCACTACAAAGGGTTGTCAGGGCCGTTGCTCGCAATCGTTACACCACTCCCCCATCACCTTATCAATATAGGCCGACAGCACGAATATAGTGTCTCATACCATCATAATCGGCTCATGAGTCTGGTTGCTCACTGGTCACTACGGGGAGGCACGTGGCCCTAGCGTAGGCCGACAGCTCGACCACGGTATCCCATACCACCATGCTCGGCTCATGAGTCTTAGCGGATCGAGGTACCATGGTTAAAAGGGATTTCACTGATAAGTTTGGTACCCTAGGTTCAAACAGTAGCGTCCAAACATGGTGAACATACATAAGACAGATTGGGTTGCTTGACGAGCTCGGCTAGCTCGAGCGCACAACAAGTTGAACGATATGAAGCGCATAAGCACTTCGTGTAGCCAACCACTATCGCCAACCGAAGTACGACTCGGGTTCGTCGAACACATCTCACGTGGCAAATGAAACTCAGCCACGAATTCGATCCCGTTACCGACTGCCTGGACTATCCAATAGCCCCAATCACATTCAATTTCAGATATTTAAAGCAGTAATGGATCAAAATTCAAATCATACAATCAAAGACTGATATTATCCGTTTAGGGCTGTCAGGGCTATTGCACGTACTTGTTGCTCCACTCCCCCATCACCCATGATGGATCATACAACGTAAACATGAATTTAAACATATGCATTACATAGATAAAATCATACAATCAATTGAGCATGTTATGAAGTACAACATGAGCATGAGTTTGTACATATTCAATTCCTAATCACACAGCTATCCAAGGAAATCATACACATAGTTAAAGGAGTTGAGAATCATATCTCAACACCCTTATACATTACAATTTACTAACTATTACTCATTCAGACATTTCAACAAACACTTTAGGCTACATACATCAACATACATGACATATGTTGATCACATAGGTATTAGGCTAAATCCTTTCACTAGGGAGTTACCCCAATCATAACACGCATACACCCACGACGGATAGTCATGGCAAGCAGGAATCCAAGTTCCATATTCATTCAGTCATTTCCACAAACACTTGGGCCACACATTTTAATATAAGTAGTGTATATTGGCCGTGGCGTGATTTAGGGCAAATCCTTTCATCAAAGGGGTATCGCCAATACAACAATCATATATCCATGACAATTAGTCATGACGAGCACGAATGAGAATTCTATACTCATTTAGTCATTTTCACAAACACTTAGAATACACTATTTCAACATACATAGTGTATATTAGCAAAACATGTATTAGGGCGAGCCCTTTCGCCAAACAAGTATTTTATCCATATATAATATATTCATACAGCAAATAATCATGGCAAACACATTTCTAAAATTTATACATATACGGTACATTCTACAAATACCTAGAGTATGTAAAATTCCATATTCTTCATCTTTAATCGAAGCGGAAAACAGACAGCACTTTATACATGTGCAATTGCATGCAGATCATGAATATATCATTATCCGACATTGAAAGCGTTGAAAACCATAACCTATACACCTAAAGTCCGCACCTTTTGTCGTAGAATCGTAACTAAGTCGATAGGTTTGCTAAGTTTCGTATACGGCAGTTTGGTAACCTATAGAACGAAATAGGTTAGCTATTTCATAACCTACAACTATCAAAACCCCAAATCAGTTTAGGGTTAGGGTTTCTTACCTAGAAGCGGAGTTGGAATCGCCGGGAAAGTGATGAGAATGGTGCGGGTGAGCATGGTTAGCAGCAGGGAAGAGTGGCAGGGAGATTCTCCCACTTCTCTCTCACTTTCTCTCTCTTTTCTCTCTTCTCTCTCTAGGGTTTCTCTCAAATTCGTATGGCTGCAATGAGAGAGGGTTTAAGGTCCTTATATAGCCTAAAAACTCACCGAAATAGACTCCAGGTCAAAGTATACTTAGGTTATAACCAAAGCGGGTCAGTTTCAGCTCAATAGAGGACTTCTAGCGGGCCTCCTTGAGCCAAAGGTCGGACTTAAGCTCACCAACACTGGATCTACATTTAGTTAAGTTTTCGTTTCAGTCGGGATTCCAGATCGCAAATGGCGGACCAGTTTCAGTTCAACGGTCAGCGGATCTCGATCGGAGATTCCGAGTACATGGATATGTGTATGAAATTTCTCCTGATCCGAGGGTGTAATTTGGTCTAATTCTGCCGGTCTAGTTGCTTAAAACTGATCCGCAAGTGAGAGGTGCCAGATTACTATTTGAGATATTTTATTTTGAATTAATTTCACATTTCTCACACTCTTCACTCTGAGCTCAAGTGAATAGCGCTGGGACACTATCTGGATTTGATTTTCGAGATGGTTGTCAAACCCAGCAAGGCGGTCCTAATTCCTTAACTTCATGTTAATCAGAATTTCGACGTACGGTCCAGATCTGATACGGAGTTTCGAGATGCTCCCGAGAGGAGCCGGATAGTGAGATTGATCCTAGATTTTAGGGTACCCTAGCGTCAATGATTCTACAAGTTTTGGGTCTTGTAGATCGAATTTAAAGTGATTGGTGCTAATTTCACAGGTACTCTAGTTTAACACTAGCTAATTCTCGCCTAATTTCTAAAGGATTTAGTCCTGGGTGATTTCGGTCTGAGGTGGTACTTAGTCCTTTGTAGCAATGTTTAGTTTAAGTATTGTTCTTCATTACCTAAACTTTAAGATAGTGTCTAATGTGAAAGTACGTAGAAAATTTAAAGAACAAGGTGGTGAAAGGTGAGATTTGCGAAGGAAATGGGTTCAAAAGCGATTTTAGATTATGGGATTGGGTTCTGACAAGTTAATAAAGTGTTAGGATCGACCCATTACCTAAGGACGTCTAATCCCCGGTTGGCAAAAATTCGGGATGTTACAATCTACCCCCCTTAAAACAAAATTTCGTCCCCGAAATTGGCTAAGGGTAATAAGGAAAGATTTAATTATTTCTTTTGCCTAAGTTTTATTTATTTCAAGTTTCTACGCGTGGTAGGGTATATACTAGTCTGGTTCATTTTAGCCTACCCCCCTTAAAACTTATTTCTTTATCCATTTCTCATACCCTGATGGTTTGCTACAATTTATTTCTTTACTTATTTGGAGTCTTGACGACAATTCCCAACAATTTAGGGTAAGATAGCTATTTTCAATGTTTGACCAACACGGAGAGACGTTTTTGGTGGGCTTGATCCCGATACATCAATTATCTACCTGACTAGGGTAGAAGACTCATCATATCCCTTCCTAGTTCTGGTAGATCCTGGTCTTCTGCTCAGTCAAGCAGTGAGTCCGTTGGTAGTCGCCTAGGATTGAGAATTGGGTCAAGCCGCGAATGTTTCGCAGTGGTATATTTCAGTAACTCCATAGTCTGATCACTCTAGAAACGTAGAGAATGTCCATCATTGAAAGGCTCAAATTGTTTGTTTCTATTTCTTGGGTTGCCCTTTAGGTCTTAGTCTAAGAGAGTCCTTGCTATTATTTATGTCCAAGGAAGTGGTGAATCAAATCTTACTAGATCATCCTAAAACGGTTTCTCATAGTAGAACTTGCTAGGGCTTCTATAATGTTCGTATTCAACGAGCACAGTTTCGATCATGGGCCAGTGGGGTAGGGTTCACCACGCTTCCGCTACGCCACCCAGATGAAAGAGGTGAAATAGGTGACCTAACTAGATTGGGCACATAATGTTCTACCCCCTTAAAAATTTATTTTCACCCTCAAGGCTCAAGATTTATGTCCTGCTCCTTATCGGAACAAGGTGTAATTTAGGACCTATCCTTGACATGAAATGCGATGCGGTCTCCCACTACATTGGTCTTCTTTTCATCGATGATGTGTATTATGGCATTGGTACCTATAGTTATCGAAATGAGCTAAAAATGATGGGTAATGTGGTTGATTTCAGGGGCAGGTGTGAGTTTGAGGCCAGATGCCTAAGTCTACCAAAGGAGGACTATCATCACGGTCCCAACCTACTTTATTTACTCATGTCAAGCCTAACAGGCAAGCTATCTTTCTGTGTTCATATGCACAATATGTATGCCAACATGGCATGTGATTTGGGACCTAATTCCTAACTGTCTGTTGTTCACTTGGAAATTCCTTAGGCCTAAAAGGAAAAATCTCTATTGGCTATATATTCTTACACTTCTCAAAGACGAAGTTATAAACTTTTGATTGTAAGTGGTCGAGCCATCACGGAAGGAAAGTTGTGTAGTGGGTCAGAATCAGATACATGGACCTTCTGCCTCGCGAAGATAAAAAAATTGTCGTATCAGTTCTGAATCCTAGTTGATCCCAACTCTCTGCTTGATCAGAGCATAGAGTTCATTGATAATTACCAGGATTGAGAATTCAATTCAAACCGCGAATACCTCGCTGATATATATCTTTTCTCTACTCCGTGTTCTCGGTTGTAATAAGTCCTCGAGAAGGCAATTCTAAGGGATGCATTGATTTGATCTAACATTAAATCCAAAGGATATATAAGTTTCCTCTAAGCGTGACTAGTTTCTACATCAAACAACTTTCCTAGGAGTTATCAAAGAAGCCTATGAGTATTAAGGAGATTCAACGAAAGAACGGGGTCTCGCTCCAACCTACTTAAGCCGACTAATTAAATCTATCTTTCAAGTACCTTAACATAATGAATCCTTTACATTCTTTAGTGCCTAGTCACAACGTATGAGTAGCGTAATCCCCTAGTTGTAGTCCAAAGTCTATGCTTATACATTAGATGATTTTACACCATTTTTAATAAAGGAAATTGTTTGTTTGTTTATTTGGAATTGAGTTGCCCGAACATGAATGTAACTATGCTCGAGCACTTCACATATGCTCAAACCAACTAAGGGAGTTCTAGAGTTCACGTTCTTAATTTGTTGGATTTCCTATACTGTCAGGTCTGTCGAAGCACCGCTCTAGGTCCAAACTCTATGGGCCTATTTGGCCAGTGATCTTAAGTTGTAGTAAATGGGAAAGTATTACTAATCCCACCTCAGGATTTGGAAATAGCATATTTGGTAGGAGATTGGGTGGGGATAAAAATTAATTTTATAGGCTTTGGAAAATGAGCCTTGTGTTGGAAAGTGTGAGATGGGATTTCCATATCCCACAATGGGGAATTTCTAAGTGTAATTTGAAAGAAAATTTCGGGATTTACATTTAACTGCATACAGTCCAAATATGGTATTGGAAAACATGGGATACACCCAAACCCCATGAAATCGAGAAAATGGCCGTAATGACTCGAAAAAGGCCATGAAAAAGTGAAGAAAGGGAGAGAAAAGGCTGGAGTTTTTGGTTCTCCATGGATTTGGGGCCCAACAGATGTTGTAAAGGCCCAAATGCTAGAGGTTGAAGGAAGAAAGTTAAGGGATAGAATGGGTGATGAAGCTCACACGATTTGGAGCTTCAAATGGGAGTGTAAAAGCTCAAATGAGAGGGAAAGGAGAGGGTAGACAGTAAGGGCAGAGAGTTTACAGTAGGGTAACGAGGGAGATGCACGAAAATGAGGGAGAAGGGGATTGGAGAGGTGGTTTTGTGAAAAATCTGAGATTTTTATGAAGAAAGGAAAGCTTGGAAGGTGAGTTTGTGAAGGGAGTATGCCCTAGGGGGTTTTTAGTCGACAGCCCATACACCAGGGGGTTCCCCAAGCCCCCAAACACGATCTGCCCGGACGGCCGGCCCGGCCTAGTAAAAAAACCGGCGAGGCCTCACCGACCGGGCAAGGGCCTCGCCGACCAACTTTTCAGTTTTCGAGGGGGGGCCCCATGGACGAGACCCTCTTGTCCCCTAGGCCCCAAAAAACCCTGGGTCCCATCCTGGGCACCCCTAGATTAACGTGGGTAGGCCCCCGACCCCGATTCGCTCCATTTCGGATAGTTTCGGGGTAAATCGAATGTATCTTGCAATCCGGAATGAGTTATCTGACATAAAATATATGAATTTAGGGTAGAACGAGCTAATGAAGCCAACCAACCCACAATATCGGGTTGTGCAGCCCGAAATTGCGGAAAAACCCCCCGATTGACGGTCGTTTCCCTGTTTCAATTTTATTTTACTAAAAATAGTAGTTTTAGTTTGATTTCTCTTCATCCGTTGGGCTTTAGGAGTTGCGCCCAACTTGAAAAGGGCTTAGAATAATTAGGAGAACGGTTTGAAGAAGCCAAATAGAACACTTACTATTTTTAGCCGAAAACCTTGCGCACTAGTAGACATCACGACCTTATAGTAAGTTGCGAATTCTAGGAGTCTTAGTTGTAGTTCGATTTTGATTTCTTTCCTATTAATTGGCATCTCTATTTAAAGGGTTGTGAACTCGTTTTTAGTCATTCATTAATCAATTTCGAATTTATTAGAATTTATTTATGCTTTCTGCTTTCTTTTCTCGTAGACTCGAGAAATCTCTGTGATGAGTCCAGAGAAGCTCCGAGGATTCGGAGTAGTTATCCTCATCACGTTTATCCTATATTCTACCAATTTTCAACAGTTGGGATGAGTTGGATTATGATCTAGATTCATTAATAGACAGCCTAGGAATGTTTTAAGGTCGACCCATGCGACCATGGTTGAATACAGACTCGATTTCGGCATTCGTTTTCAGTGAACTTCGCCAATTGGCAAAATCGGGATACGTATGACTGTTTCTACATTCCGTCGCTCCCTCCTAAGTTAGAGTGCGTCAGAGTACGTCGTGTGACTATAACCCAGGTCCGGTTTAATCCAAATCATGCTCTGATACCATCTTGTAACGCCGTGAAAATCGGGGGTCAAGCATAAACTCAACTCCCGAGTTCCAACACATCACTTATGCAACAAAATGAATGATGATTGAATTTTTGTCTGAATTAGTGCATTGAACATGAGTGAGATTAAGCCAAAACAGTATATCATACTCCAGAGACAGTTAAATTGCAAGCGGAAGACTGTGATAGATATATGAAATATATAAAAATAGTGGTGAGTCTCCAAAGTGTGATAATGTTACCAGGTTAATGAATTACAAGTACAATTCAAATTATACCAAACGTGTAGTGTCATCTAGTCAACATCCCTGTAATCCCGTCGATCAAGACACGGCTCACTTGAAGCCGTCAGCACACAGCATATACGAACAAGCATCATTGTCTTCATAAAGGTCTGGCTCCGCCTCAGGAGTAAAGTTGCCATCTGCAATCAGATAAAGTCTGGTGGGTGTTCGGAACACCGTCCCGTATCGTGGGAGTGAGTAGCTAACTCAGTGGAACAGTAAAGCATAGGTTAACATGTTATCAATTCAGTCAAGCAGTAATGATAAAGCAGTACAATCAAACACTCCTAACTACTCTTATTAATGCAAGTATGAATGCATTCATGATGTATGCCCTCACCACACACTCCCTCATGCGACACCATCTTACGTTCGCGGCATGCTTGCATTCCTCAGTGCTCCACATCTTCCAGGCACATGCAATGCATGATGAGCATGATTACTGAGTTGTTATTAGTCCATTTCAAACAGCAGGGTTGGGAAACTAAGAGACCTCCCTTGTATCATTCCCAAACATGATCCATTCTAGGGTCGTCAGTCCTAGTTAATCTCAGACGATGGTGTGTTTTTTAGGTCGCTGCAAAGGCTGCTAGGGCTGTTACGCAAAAAGGTTACACCACTCCCCCATCACCTTTTTAATGATTCATCACTATACAGATACAGGCCTAGTTTCATACTCTATGCACTGCGGCAAAACTCATCGCCTCACCGCATTTCAGAGTATGCTCGAGGTCACTACAAAGGGTTGTCAGGGCTGTTGCTCGCATTCGTTGCACCACTCCCCCATCACCTTATCAATGTAGGCCGGCAGCACGAATATAGTGTCCCATACCACCATAATCGGTTCACGAGTCTAGTTACTCACTGGTCACTACGGGGAGGCACGTGGCCCCTGCGTAGGCCGACAGCTCGACCCCGGTGTCCCATACCACCATGCCCGGCTCATGAGTCTTAGCGGATGGAGGTACCATGGTTAAAAGGGATTTCACTGGTAAGTTTGGTACCCTAGGTTCAAGCAGTAGCGTCCAAACATGGTGAACATACATAAGACAGATCGGGTTGCTTGACGAGCTCGGCTAGCTCGAGCGCACAATAAGTTGAACGATATGAAGTGCATAAGCACTTCGTGTGGCCAACCACTATCGCCAACCGAAGTACGACTTGGGTTCGTCGAACATATCTCACGTGGCAAATGAACTCAACCACGAATTCGATCCCGTTACCGACTGCCTGGACTATACAATAGCCCCAATCACATTCAATTTCAAATATTTAAAGCAGTAATGGATCAAAATTCAAATCATACAATCAAAGACTGATATTATCCATTTAGGGCTGTCAGGGCTATTGCACGCACTCGTTGCTCCACTCCCCCATCACCCATGACGGATCATATAACGTAAACATGAATTTAAACATATGCATTACATAGATAAAATCATACAATCAATTGAGCATGTTATGAAGTATAACATGAGCATGAGTTTGTACATATTCAACTCCTAATCACACAGCTATCCAAGGAAATTATACACATAGTTAAAGGATTTGAGAATCATATCTCAACACCCTTATACATTACAATTTACTAACTACTACTCATTCAGACATTTCAACAAACACTTTAGACTACATACATCAACATACATGATATATGTTGATCATATAGAAACGGAGCTGGAATTGCTGGGAAAGCGATGAGAATGGTGCAGTTGAGCATGGTTAGCAGCAGGGAAGAGTGGCAGGGAGATTCTCCCACTTCTCTCTCACTTTCTCTCTCTTTTCTCTCTTCTCTCTCTAGGGTTTCTCTCAAATTCGCATGGCTACAATGAGAGAGGGTTTAAGGTCCTTATATAGCCTAAAAACTCACCGAAATAGACTCCAGGTCAAAGTATACTTAGGTTATAACCAAAGCGAGTCAGTTTAAGCTCAACGGAGGACTTCTGGCCGGCCTCCTTGAGCCAAAGGTCGGACTTAAGCTCACCAACACTGGATCTACGTTTAGTTAAGTTTTCATTTCAGTCAGGATTCTAGATCACAAATGGCGGACCAGTTTCAGTTCAATGGTCAGCGGATCTCGATCGGAGATTCCGAGTACATGGATATGTGTATGAAATTTCTCCTGATCCAAGGGTGTAATTTGGTCTGATTCTGACGGTCTGGTTTCTTAAAACTGATCCGCAAGCGAGAGGTGCCAGATTACTATTTGAGATATTTTATTTTGAATTAATTTCACATTTCTCACACTCTTCACTCTGAGCTCAAGCGAATAGCGCTAGGACACTATCTGGATTTGATTTTCGAGATGGTTATCAAGCCCAGCAAGGTGGTCCTAATTCCTTAACTTCGTGTTAATCGGACTTCCGACATGCGGTCCAGATCTGATACGAAGTTTCAAGATGCTCCCGAGAGCAACCGGGTAATGAGATTGATCTTAGATTTTAGGGTACCCTAGCGTCAATGATTCTACAAGTTTTAGGTCTTGCAGATCGAATTTAAAGTGATTGGTGTTAATTTGACAGGTACTCTAGTTTAACACTAGCTAATTCTCGCCTAATTTCTAAAGGATTTAGTCCTGGGTGATTTCGGTCTGAGGTGGTAGGTAGTCCTTTGTACCAATGTTTAGTTTAAGTATTGTTCTTCATTACCTAAACTTTAAAATAGTGTCTAATGTGAAAGTACTTAGAAAATTTAAAGAACAAGGTGGTGAAAGGTGATATTTGTGAAGGAAATGGGTTCAAAAGCGATTTTAGATTATGAGATTGGGTTCTGACAAGTTAATAAGGTGTTAGAATCGACCCATTGCCTAAGGACATCTAATCCCCGGTTGGCAAAAATCCGGGATGTTACAAAGCGAGTTGGCATGGGCCCTGGCTCGGGATAGTTCGACTATAGCGGCGGCACATCGGGCCTCAATATCACTCACGACCCCCTTCAGTTGTAGCTCGCGGGCCTTTCTGTCGTCAAGTTGCTGACGTAGTTCCGTCTTCTCCATCCGGAGGAGCGTGGCTTCATCTTGGAGGGTCCCTATCTCGCTTCGGAGGGTCCCTATCTCCTCGTCTTTCCACGTCAAATCCCTTAACCTCTCCTGGGTCAGGAGAAGCCTTGGGACAGACTGAATAGAAACAGGAGAATGAGCATGTAGACGTAACAAAAGAAACCAAGGGTAAAAAAGGTCAGTAGAAATACCCGGTAGAAGACGGAGGCCATGTCATTGACGAAGGATTCGTCAGACTTATCGAGAAAGGCCGTTATCTCCTCCTCCAAAGCTTGTTTATCAGCCTAGCGGACCAACCACGTCATGTGATAACCCGGCTAAAAGTTCTCTCCGCGTGTTCCAACCTAAGCCGACCCTGTCGTTTCCCTAGCCCCGATCCTGCTGCTTGTTGAGGCCTAGGCCTCAGCTCTGAGATTATTCCCGACCTCGAGGGGGGAGGGGGGAAGAGCATTGCATCTGCCATTCGAATGACCTCCTCCCAGTCGGATGAAGATGAGATGGCAATGCAGGTCTCAAGGACTGAGGGAGGTGCTTCAGGGACATGAGGGGTGACGACGGGAGGAAGAATTGGAGCTGGAGCGTTGTCGGCTGCGCCCTCAACCGCAACGGACGTTGGAGCCGGATCTGCAGCAACAGAAGTTGGAGCTGCAGTTAAAACTGCAGAGACAAAAATTGGAGCCGAGGGGCCCTCACCACGGGGAGTCGCCTGTCTCTTTCGAACAGTTATATATTTTTGTTCGGGGTTCGGCCCTCAGCATTTCATCAACGGTTGCAGTAGCCTTCCTCTTCCGTGACTCAGAGGCTTCGGCCATGCTTGCATAAAGAATAATGAATCAATATCCGAGCTAAAAGATTCAGCTCCTTTAATGCAAAAAGGTGAAGCAAAACTTACTGAAGGAGGTGGGGAGTGGCTTGAACTTGCAGAGTCCGGACCGATGGAAGTTATCGGCTGTGATCAGATCCGACCAGGAGTGGAGGTCTCCCGTGTGACGCCCCGTCACTATGGTCACACGTGGGCGGGCCCCAAGATGGCTGGCAGGCTACTGTGTGGCTGACAGGCTACTGTACACACAGTGAAGGTGAAACATTGTCCCACATCGGAAGTGTCGTCTGAAGTTATGGTGGTTATATGTGGAGTTGTCACCCTATACTGTATGAGGCCTTCCTATGGGGAACAAAACCACCGCTGCGTACTCTGATGGGTTGTCAGTTAGGTTGGATAATATCTGTGGAATAGGTGTTGTTGCGGGCGAGACCATGGGAGCACCGGGTCTGAGCGAGCTACCAATATCCTTCCCCCACATGAGGCCTTTTAGGGGCGACCCCGAGAACAAAACCGTGCGGGCTGTGCCCAGAGTGGACAATATCATACAGTGTGGGCATGAGCTGTTACAAATGGTATCAGAGCCGAGGACGGCTCTGCCCTCGGTGGGGGATATTGTGACGCCCCTTCACTATGGTCACACGTGGGCGGGCCCCAAGATGGCTGGCAGGCTACTGTGCTGACACGCTACTGTGCACACAGTGAAGGTGAAATATTGTCCCACATCGGAAGTGTCATCTGAAGTTGTGGTGGTTATATGTGGAGTTGTCGCCCTATACTGTATGAGGCCTTCCTACGGGGAACAAAACCACCGTTGTGTACTCTGATGGGTTGTCAGTTAGGTTGGATAATATCTGTGGGATAGGTGTTGATGTGGGCGGGACCACGGGAGCACCGGGTTTGGGCGAGCTACCAATATCCTTCCCCCACATGAGACCTTTTGGGGGCGACCCCGAGAACAAAACCGTGCGGGCTGTGCCTAGAGCGGACAATAGCATACAATGTGGGCGTGGTCTGTTACATCCCGAGCACGCCCTGGCCTTGGCGACCTGATTCTTTTGGTCCAAGGTGAGAAGAGGCAAGCCCCTCAGGAAGTCTGCAGAAATGAAAAGAAGGCTTCAGTCAGATCACAGCAGATGAGAAAGGGGCACTAGAAGAAGAATGTTCGGGGTTCGAACTGGAGAATTAAATCGGGTAGGGACCCAAGTCTTTAAGTTCCCAAGTTCCGCTGTCGACGCCTCCAACTCGCCCGAGGCCCAAAACCACTTGTTCTTCCAGTCCTTATTAGAGGATGGAAGTTGTAGGACCAGCCCAGAACCTTTGTTGCCGCGAGTCGCGAAGTAATACCACGACTCTTGGCTATCGTGCTTGACAAGGTACAAGCTTATCAGCTCCTCTGGTGTCAGCTTCGGGTTCCCAACTTGGCACCAGATAATGTAAGAGGATATCATAACCCTCCAAAAGTTGGGGGTGAACTGGCCTGGAACCAGTCCCAAGTAAGCTGTCAAGGCTCGGACGTCGGAGCCCACATTGTAGTATGCAGAGGAAGATCGCGACTTCCCCTTCGGCAGGAGCTCTGGCGGTATCAAGGGGCTCTGGTACCCGTATCTGTACAAAGTCCGGGATCTCAAACTCCGATTGGATCGATCCCATTTGAGACTCGACTAGCACAGATCCTATTGGGATGGTTTTCGTGGCTCGCCCGCTTGCGGGCATCTCTGCATTGCCTGTCGTCGGGTCTCGGGGGGCTCGGGTGGTTTTCTTCTTGCATGTGTGGTGTGTCCGAGCCCCTGCCTCTTTACCCCTTTTGGGTAGGGGGAAGAGAGGTACTGCTTCTAAGGGCCCTTCGGAGGCCCCCCTTCTGTCATCCGAGCCTCCCGGCCCGGAGTCATCATCAAGGTCGTAATCTTCTCGGACCATATTTAAATTGTCTGACATCCTGCGAAGGTAAAGGAAATAAAAGTAAAGTGGCACTAGAGGAAGAGAGGACTCACCGGACGATCACCAGGAATCGCCTCTGCCGGAAACTTCAAATCAGTTGGAATCGCCTCGTCAGAAACTTCAAATCGATCGAAATGGCCTTCGCCAGAAATCGCCTTCTCAAGGAACCAGCAGCCACACGAATTCGCAACGCAAAAATGAAAGGCATTTACGAAGCATTGGGGTTTATATAATCTGCGAAGGATCCTCGCATTAATGGAGAGGCATGATGACTGCAGCCAAACTGACACGAGCTGACTTTGGATTGCACGTGGCTGAATGTCATTGGCCCAGGCACTGTCAGGTTGCGTGCCTCTGGCATCAGGCGACAGGTTCTGAGCAGCGGAAGAGTCGTTCGAGTAAGGGACGCGTCGTTCAGACGTCTCCCGTGGTCCACGTGGTGGTCCATCATAGGTCCTGTGATGATTCGATATCTTAACTGTCGCCACGCGTCCGCTGAAGGTTAACCCGCAGACGAAAACCCCAAGGATGTATCTCTTCAAATATAGAAATCATGATTGCGACAACACGCTTGGAGGACACGATAGTGGAAACTATTGATCTTCCGCATGAGTTTACTCTCTAAGTCCGTGCCCGAACTCGGAGAGTAGGGGGCTTCTGTTATGAGAAGATCTGAGCTTTCTGAACTCCAAGGCCCGAGGTTATTCAGAGCCAACTCGAGGTGCAAGAGTAAGCTCAGTGTTATATGAACAAGCAAAGGCATGACATCTGACCCGACATTCCTCATGCCTTCGACCCGAGGCCGGGAAGAGGGTCGAGACGGTCGGCCGGATTAATGTGAGACCGAGGCAGTTGGTTCGGGGCTCAGATCAGAATTTACTAATGAGGGGGATCATGAGGTGTCCCCCTACTGCACGATTAGCAATAGTTACGCAACCACCCATGTCTACTGGTCTGCCAACTGCCAAATAACCATCCATGCTAACTCATCCGCAGTGTGTGGTTAGTGGCAAAGGGCGCACCGAGTATTGTGGACACACCCATCCCATGTGAATGGTATCAATAGTCTTCATATGCTAGGAAACATGTACGCACTCTCCCTCTACAAACAAACTTAGACCTAGATTCCCTTGACTTGACTTAGGCATCGAAGGATCCCCTGTCTAGACTAGGGTCTCCCTTACTCACCGTGGTTGTTGTGCAGGTTCAAGATGTTGAAGCGGCTCGGAGTTCAGTGATCCGAGCGGAGAGTCATCCAGATTTTGTCAACAACAACAACAACAACAACAATTATTATTATTATTATTATTATTATTATTATTATTATTATTATTATTATTGTTATTGTTATTATTATTAGTTATTCCCATTTTATTTTTTGTTTTTTTAATTCAAGTAGAGTCAGTGCATGGCCTTTGCATTTGATTCCGTGAGAATCGATGCCAGGACTCTTGTCATTGTCACGAGCCTGGTCGGTGAAGGAGAGGGTTTTGGTACATTTGCATGGTGGGTGGCAGACTTTGAATCAGATACGCATGAAAACGAATTGCACATATTGTCAATGCATATGAACCTTGACTTTGAATCAGATACGCATGAAAACGAATTGCACGTATTGTCAATGCATATAAACCTCCATTATCTCCATTTTGAGGGATTGCAGGGAGCGGATCAGGTGTTACCCCGCTTGCTCGGAATTCGGGAGAGGTTGAGGCTCCGAGGCCCACGGAGGGGCAACCGTGATGTATGACTTCTATCTGCACCGTTCATGTCATTTTAGACTATTGTGGTTAAAATAAGGCGTATCCAAGGCTCTAGTGGACCACACCACAGGAAGAAGCAGTACTAAGGATGCACACTATTGAAGCCTTCTTAATGTCCACCGTATCGTTTATTTTCCATCCAACTTATAGATATGGTCATATGCACTTACATGAAGTTTTATAGATATGGTCATCTTGATCCAATACTTCTGTGGTCCTAATAATTTTTCGACGGTAGGAATTTAATCCCCATCATGTGCTCCATATGAACCTGGGATATCCGTGATTTTTTGAATCACAATCTAAAATGAAATAAAAAAGTGTATGGACAGTGTGGATAAAATTCACACATCGCGGTGGCCCCTCAATGGCCCTCAGAGCCTCCGCCTGTCCCGAGCTCTGAACAGACGGGATAGTACTGGATCCAAGCTCGGAATTGCAAGACGCTAATTGCGTACTGCCCCCACCTGTCCCTAGCTTCGAACGGGCAATTCTGTGGGCGGGCCCACCGTGATGTATTTGTACATTTGACGCAAGGATGAACGTGATGAGGATAAATACTCCGAATCCACGGAGCTTCTCTGGACTCCTCACAGAGACTCCTTGAATTCACAAGGAAAGAAAGTAAAAAATAGAAATAAATTCTAATAAATTCAAAACTGATTAATTGATCAATAAAAATGAGTTCACAACCCTTTAAATAGGGATACCAAGCAATAGGAAAGAAATCAGAATCAAACTACAACTAAAACTCCTAGAATTCGTGACTTACTATAAATAGTAAACTTACTATTTATAGATGGTCGTGATGTCTACTAGTGCGCAAGGTTTTCGGCCAAAAATAGTAAGTGTCCTATTTGGCTTCACCAAACTGTTCTCCTAATTATTCTAAGCTCTTTTCACGTTGGGCGCAACTCCTAAAGCCTGACAGATGAAGAGTTATAATCAAACTAAAACTTACTATTTATAATAAAAATGAAATTAAAGAAAGGAAACGACCATCGATCTAGGGGTTTTTCACAATTCCGGGCGTCGCAACCCGGCGTAGCAGGATTGGTTGGCTAAAGTAGCTCGTTCTACTCCAAAATCATATATTTTACGTCAGATAACTCATTCCGAATTGCGAGATACGCCCGATCTAAAATCCGATGGTCCGGATCACTTCTGTTGTCAACCAAGACTTTTCTAATCCATCTTAGCCATGAAACTGTCTGCGACCCGCTCTACATCAACATTCAAGCTGCCAATCCCTTTTCTCAAATTATTTTAATGCATGAGCACAAAAATCAGACAGATCCAACGCTCCAGTGGACCATAGCAAATAATAAGCGTGGTAGCATTAAATGTTCTCGCATTAAATGCAAGAGTCATCTGTGTTGTGTTAGGGTCCATTTGACCGTTGGATCTGCTTTATTTTTGTTTTGATGCCTTAAAATAATCTAATAAAAGGGATAAACGGCTTGAATGTATATATACATCACGGTGGACCCGCCCACTGAACCACCTGTACGGAGCTAGGGACGGGCAGGGGTAGTAGGCAATCCGCGTCCAGAATTGCAAGTCCACGTCATCTTCGATTACGTATGGCATCCAAATGACGCGTGAAATTAGATGCATTATCTTCAACAGAACCATATGTAAGGAAGCGGACTGCCTCCTGCTGAGCAATAATCCGTCCAAACAGGGTTCCGTGGGCCCAATGTGATGTATGAGTTTCATCCATGCTGTTCATCAATTTTTCCGATCATTTTAAATTATGAACTGCAAAATCAGGTAGATCACAGGCACTTGTGGACCACACAGTGGTAATTGAATGCCCACCATTAAAAACACTTGGGTACAGCAGAAACTATAGATCAAGGTAATATTTTGCTTTCCCTTTATCTAGGTCTACATGACCTTATCAATTGGTTGGATGGCAATTAAACATCACGGTGGCCGTTAGGAAAGTTTTAAAAGTGGGTATTATTGACCGTTGTTATGGTGTGGTAAACTTAAGCTTTGAATCTGCTTCATTTTTGGCTCATACCATTAAATTATCTTGAAAAAATAGATGACCAAGTTATAAAACCCATACACCACGGTAGGCCAAACGGAGCGACTGCCTGTACGGATTATCGACTAGGCTGGAGTAGGACAGAATCCGCTTGCAGAACATGAGCAGAATTATACTACATAAATATCTTCGTTGGCATCTTATTCGGAGACAGTGCACTTGGTGCGTCGCAGCCCTTTCGGCTCCCAATATGAAATGGGTATCCTCACGAAACCAGAACATTGGGACGCGGATTAGATACAGGTTGAGTAGCGAGACTTGCTAATGAAGTGACGTCATCAAGTTCGGTGAGACCTATCATGATGTATATGTTGTATCCACACCATCCACTTATTTGGATAGATCATTTAAAGAAATGAAATAAAAAATGAGTCAAATCCAAATTTGGAGTGGACCCCACCACAGAAAACTGTGGGAAGAGTGACGCCCACCGTTGAAACCTTCTTAGGGTATACTGTGATGTTTATCTAAGATCCAACCTGTTCATAAGTTAAGATAGACATGAAAGAAGCAAAAATACAAATTTCAGCTTGATCGAAAACTTATGTGGCCCTTAGAAATTTTTGATGGTGGTTGTCACTCTTTCCACGTTTGTTCTGTGGTGGGGTCTGCTCAAGCTTTGGATCTGATTCATTCTTTGGCTCATGCCCTAAAATGATGTCTCCAAATGGATGGACGGTGTGGATGCAACACATACATCATGGTGGGTGCCACAGATCTTGGTGACGTCACTTCCGCAGCAAGTCTCGCTGCTCAACCTGTGAGTAGCTGATCCGCGTCCAGAACATGGCCTTGAAAAGGGAAACGGATTGGCTACTCCCCCTGCCACTAGCCAATGGCTGGTGGTCGGTGGTATGTGGGCCTCAGAATGATGTATGTGTTTCATCCATGCCGTCCATCTATTTTTAGATATCATTTGATGGTATGAGACCAAAAATGAGGTACATCCCAATCTCAAGTGGACCACATTAAAGGAAACAGTTTTTAATGAATGTTGACCATTTAAAAAATTTTGCGGCCATAAAAGTTTCGGATCAAGCTGATCTTCGTTTTTTCCCTTCATCTGGGTCTGCATGACCTAATCAACAGATTGGATTTCAAATAAACAGTACAGTGGGCCTTAGGAGGATTTAAATGTGGATATCCAATTAATATTGTTTTCCTGTGGTGTGGTCATCATGAGATTTAAATCCCTATCAATTGTGGGATAAGTCCCTAAAATGATTTGTAAAACTGGATAAACAGAATGGATGAAATACATACATCATGGTGGGTCCCACAGAGCACTGACCACCAGCCAATGGCTGGTGGCAGGGGGAGTAGCCAATCCGTTTCCAAAAGAAAAGAGCCCGGACGTGTGGCATGTTGGACAATATGCCCCATCATGTCACGTCAAGACACGCGTCAGGGTGGTGACATTAATCCGGATCAGAATCGTCAAGAACACCTATTTCAACGCATAAAGCACCAAGTGCAGTTTGTTGATCCTTATTCGGCCAATTCCTACGTAAGCCAATTGAAATGGGTCGTGCGTGATACGAATGAATTTATTTAGTGGATTTGGAGATTTTTGGAATATATAACTGGATTTCATGGTGCAATGCTACATTATTCATTAAGCGGTAGTGTAAAGTGTGACAGTAGAAAAGCGATTACTTTATAAATGATAAGTTTAAATGTAAAAGGGATTAAGTAGAAATTTGGCTCACCCTCGTTGAGCTCCAAGCATTCATGCCGAGTCCTGTAAGCCTGCACAGGAGAAGAACAAAGGAAACCCTAGCTCGAGCAGGGGACCTTCTCATGCCAAAGTCAGACAAGAAATTTGGGTCCAAGTAGTGTGGGTAAGTTTCAAATGAGAGATTTTGCATACCTGTTCTTGTTGGTGCATCTCTTATTTATACCTTCTAGTTGGAGTGACCGTGTCCGTCATTCTCGGCACGACTAGCGCCATTAGGCGTGAATGATGAGCATGCTGATATTGGTGGTTACCTCGCGATCGTGTGTCGGAAACCACTCCTCACGTACGTTACTGGAGTTGATTCCTCAATGTGATTGTAGACCACGTCCTCATTCGAGCCAACCCTATAGTCTGGGTCTCACCTGCGACAGTCCGAGCCCATGGGTGGGCTGATCCTGGTAGCTTGTCGACAAGGGTCTGGTCGGAGGCAATGGGTGGAGTGTGTAATGGCTTCTTCTGGGTTTCAGGATGATGTGAAAGCTCTATAAAAGAGCTTAGAAGTTGAATATTGATTGTTATGACCAGGTCGGAGTAGGCGAGCCACTACAGAGCCGTGGCTCGACTCATTTAGTTTTGTCATCCGGCCTTCTATGGCGAGCTTGCTCAACTGACCGGGTCGGGCTTTCCTTAGTTGGGGTCGGGATATACTCGTTTTGGTGAGGCTGCTCAATCGGCCGACCCAAGTTTACTCCTATCGGGATCGGCCCAGATTTTCCCATAATAGAAGCCCCCTACTCTCTGAGTTCGAGCTTAGACTCAATGAGTAAATGCCTGGGGAAATGATTCACTACACTCTCCATGATGATTTGGCAAAGTTGAAACGAACAGCTGTAATCGTGGCTCTCTGATATCAAGGCATCGAATGGCGACAACAACTTTTTGGATACGAGCATGTGGTAAACGGACACGTGGTGACGGTTACGGATTCGAATCGCCTGGGCGAGCGGGGCGCTGCCGCGTGGACGTCGAAAGGTGGAGGGCAGACTATGCATTAAATTCTATTTAGTGAGAGCAGCATGCGGCTCGGAGGATGTGATCCCGGGCTAATGATCTGCCGCCACGTATACCGTCTAGCTCGGTTTCCTGTCGCTTCAACTTCTGTAACAATTGTCTGTCATGATTACAGATAGCTGACTAAGGCCATAAAACCTTGTTTCCATTTTCATTTGGACCCTCCTACTTTTACTTTTCAGAGAGTTTGCACTGCCAGTCGTCTTCCGGAGAGCGATTCTCTATGAGTTCCTCCCTTCCCAATCTTTTTCCAATTTCCTTTAATCTTATCATGTTGAACGGATCAGACGAGGTTCAAGAAGTTCAGGCAGTTGGGAATGGCTTCGAGTCGGAGAGCACTGATTCCGGGCACGGGGGCTCGGAGGGTCCATTCAAGACAATACCCCTCCAACCTTCTGCCAAGAAAACTAGGGGTCCAAAGGCAAAGCTCATGCTAGAGGGACGAAGAGGATACCTCTGGATCCAGCCAGAAGGGCCAAGGTCGGCCTTCGGGTGGCCGATTCGAAGTGGTCGTCCCTGGAGGCTTGGTTCTTATCGAGTCTCAGATGGCTTATATCCGAGTAGATTATCAGATTCCCAACTCCGTACATATCAGAGCTCCTTCCCCTCTTGACGCCCCAGGCGACCCGGCTGATGGGGATATTGCAATCTTCATTTGTGCCCTCCAATGCTAGCTCCAGTTCCCGATCCACCCCTTCATGCGTACGATGACCACACATCTGAAGCTGGTACCAGGTCAGCTCGTCCCCAACGCCCGGTGAACCTTAATAACCTCATACATCATTTGGCGTCAGCTCAAAAACCAAGAGATGACGCCGGACGAATTCATGTCCAAGCACGACTCATTTGAGCCATGTTGGTATTACTTCTTGGCTAGGAGTCAATGCGCCCCAGGCCTCGTCACTAGGCTCCCGTCTTCCAATAAGGATTGGAAGAACAAGTGGTTGTGGGCCTCGGGAGAATGGGAAGCACCTGCGTCCTAGCTCTGCAGTTTGTGAGTCAGAGTGCCCACCAAGTTCTTTAAACCAGGTTGAATATCTTGAGATGTATGCTTCGCTTTAGATTTCTAGTCCATTCTTTTTGTTCTGATCTTTGTCTTCTATTTGCAGATTATCTGAAGGGTCCCCCTGAATTCTCTTCCTTCCTCCGAGCCCAAGTCGCCAGGGCCCAGGTACTTAAGGAAGAGTAGCGTATCTGGCATATCATTATCAGTCCGGATAATCTTCTTCAATCCGGGCTCTGTAGATTCAAGCCCTTCCCTACTACCCTGGGTGAGTTATGCGATCCTTTTACGAATCTAGGTTTTTCTTGTAAATATGCCTCTGAGCCAAGCCATTTTGTTCAGGTATGGCCGAAGCTTCGGGATCTAAGAGGAAGAGGGCGCAACGTCCCCCTCTTATCGTAATATTGAGCGCTGAACCTCGCGTGAAGATCACAGCGAGGAAGAAGAAAGATACCCCTACCGCGGCCGAGCCTGCAGTCACTCTTGCTTCCGCCCCCGAAGTTCCTCCGACTGCTCCTCATTATCTGTCAGGGATGGAGAGGGAAGTGGTCGGAGAGACCACTGTCGTATGCCCCTTTGGCGATAGGCCTAAGAGGGAAATCATGAAGGAGGCTGAGGGCATTGTTCCCGAGGAACAGAGGTGATGTTGTGCCCGAGGTGAAGTGGATTTTCTGGTCAGTAGGACCAACACCCTGGCCAGAGGTGATGCTGTGCCTGAGGCCTCACTCCAGGCCTCGGCTGCTAGCGGTGTCAGGGGAGCCGATGAACTAATTCCCCCTGTGGAATCGGGGGTATATCCTCCTGGCTATCATACGTCTCTCCTGGTCGACTGGACAGCAAAGCATGCGCCCGAGACGTCGATTGCTAACACCCTGACCCGTCGCCCTGAATCGTTCGTCACAAACTTTGCCTCAGTCTATTACATGATAAGCCCTCAACTTTACTCGATTTGCTCATTCTGTCTTCGCATCATTTATGACTTTTTTCTTTTTTCAGGTGTTGTCAATGTTTATCTTAATTGGGGAGAGGCTACAGACAATAACCCAGATCGAAGGGGAGAAAGTAGAGTTGGAGAAGCTCCTGAAGGCCTCGGTCGAGGAACAGGAGAAGCTGAAGGGCTAGGTAGCGGAGGGCCAATTGAGGGAGTTGATGCTCTAAGGAGAGGTCAATGGGCTTCAGTCCCGCTTGGACTCAGCTGAGTCCGAGCTGTCGGGTGCGATGACCCATCTAGCACGGGCGGAGGATGATAATACGTGGCTCGCAGCTGAACTGGGGCAGGCCAAGCTCGACGATGCTGAGGCCTTGGCTACGCAACATGCCGAGCTCTAAGCCTTGGCTGTTTCAAGAGTTGCTACCACTGTTGAGGAGTTCAAGTCTTCAGTAGAGAGGTCTGCCGAGATCGATAAGATCTATTACTATGCTTACAATGCCTGCCTGGGTGATTGTAACGACTTGAAAATTTCCGTACATTGGGCCGAGTACCACCTCGATCAGAAATCACATAGGATTAAATCCTTTAGAAATTTAACAAAGTTAACTAAGTACTAAACTCGGTAAATCATGAAATCCGTTGGGATCGCTTTAAATACGATCTGCAAGACCCAAAACTTGCAGAATTGGTGACTCTAGGTTATCCTAAAGTCTAGAGCCAAACTCATTACCCGTCTGCTCTCGGGACTGAAACGAAACTTCGTATGAGGTCTAGATCGCACATCGGGAGTCCGATTAACACGAAGCTAAGGAACCAGGACCGCCCCACTGGGCTTGACAATCATCTCAAAAATCAGATGATTCCGATGTCCCACGGCCATTATTTTCACTCCGGAGCGAGGGAGTGTGAAAAACACTATTTCCATCCAAGAGAAAATATCTGGAATAGTGATCTGGCACCTTTCGGTTGCGCGTCAGTATTAAGCAACCTGACCGTCGGAATCAGACCAAATTACACCCTCGGATTAAGAAAAATTTCAGGAACATTTACATGTACTCAGAAATTCTGATCGTGGCCCACGGACCGTTGAACTGAAAGTGGTCCGCCACGTGCGATCTGGGAATCCGATCGAGCCAAAAACGTAATCCCACGTAGATCCTCAGAGGGTGAGCTTAAGTCTGACGTTTGGCTCAAAGAGGGCTACCAGAACACCCCTTTTGAGCTTGGAAAGTGGCGAACTGCCTAAGTATGCAGCCACCCTTGAACCTAAGTCTATTTTGGTTATGTTTTAGGCTATAAAAGGGGCTTAGAACAGCCCCTCTCACAGCCATACGAATTTGGGTTCAAACCCTAAGAGAGAAAGAGAGAAAAGAGAGAGAAACTTGTGGAGATCGAGGCCGATCTTCCTCCTGCTGCTTCCACTTCTCCCACGGCCTACACCGCTCTATTCCAAGAGATTTCCCGGCGGTTTCCACCCCATTTGAAGGTAAGAAACCCTAACCCTAGGTCTGATTTGAGCCTGATTAGTGATAGGTTAAGGAAAGACTAATCGAATGCGCTCTTTAGGCTAAGAAACTCCCGTATACGGAAGCACCAACCCTCTTGCTGATTCGTTGGAATTCCAAGGGCTGAGGTGAGGACTTTAAGCGTATAAGTTACGGTTTTCAACGCTTTCAATGTCAGATAATGATAGATTCATGACCTGCATGCAAATGCACATGTACAAAGTGCTTTCCGTTTCCTGTTTCGATTAGTGATAAAGAATATGGAATTTTACATACTCTTGATATACGTAGAAATACCGTATACGTATTTTTGTTGAGAAAATGTTTGACATGTTTATTTAATGTTTGATTATATCATGTGTGGATAAAATACTAGTTTGGCGAAAGAGATCGCGTATATACATGTTCATGTGTAAATGTCATGTATGTTGAAATTGTGTATTCCGGAAATCCCGCATACGTGCGGATTTTGGAAATATAATTGTGATGATTATTTGCCGTATGACTATGATATACACGGGAAAAATACTCTCGAGGCTTAGGGACAGCCCAATCACGGACTTGCCTAACATACGTCACGTATGTTGGAAACGTGTATTCTAAGCGTTTGTATAAGTGCATGTATGTGTACATGTGTATGTACTAGTGCCTTAGATAGGCACTGATATGGGTTCTCCAACTCCCTTAGAGACATGTAGGACCCCCTCCATGCGGTGGTTCACCGCAACTACTTAATTGTATTGCACACACAATTTTATCCCTATGGGGATAGTGCTTTATTACATGCATTACAATATGCTTTATAACATGCTTCTCAACATGCTTTGTAACATGCTTTACTTCATGTCTTACTTTATGCTTTATAACATGCCGACTAACATGCTTGTATTGCTTGTTTACCATGCTTTACTTCACATGCTAGCGATGAAAACTGTTTGAGTTTGGGACTATGTTTATAGTCCAAACACTCGGTACCAGACTTGTGATTGTGGCTGAGATTCATGTCGCCACAAAGGACGGGTCCGGCGAACCCGAGTCGTACTTCGGTTGGCGATAGTGGTTGGCCACGCGGAGTGCTTTTGCGCTCCATATTGCTCAACTTGTGGTGCGCTCGAGCTAGTCAGGCTCGCCAATTAAACCGAAGTGTAGTTGTGTGTTCACCTTGTTTGGTCGCTACTGCTTGAACCTAGGGTACCAAACTTACCAGTGGTGATTCCCGTTTAACCATGGTACCTAGATCCGCTAAGACGCATGAGCCGGGCATGGTGGTATGGGACACCGTGGTCGAGCTGTCGGCCTATGCTGGGGCCATGTGCCTCCCCGTAGTGACCATTGCGCAACTATCTCGTGAGCCGAATACGGTGGTATGGGACACTGTATTCGAGCTGTCGATACTTCGGCGAGAGCCGAGTACGGTGAGATCTGTGCTCGTGCTGATGGGCGACGAGTCCTCCGTGGTATCATCGAGTGTACTCTAAGTATCTGTGATTGGCCACGAGCCTTTCACAGCGACTAGAGTGTGAGTTGAGCCGAGTATGGTGAGATCTGTACTTGATCTGACGGCTAGTGATTGAGCCGAGTACGGTGAGACCTGTACTCGAGCTGACGGCCAGCAATTGAGCCGCATATGGTGAGATCTGTATCCGCGCTGACGGGTGACGAACCCTTTGCGATGCCATCACTAAGCTTCTCAAACCATAACATCGTATGAGAATAACTAGGATTGACGACCCTGGAATGGATCATGTTTGGAATGATACAAGGGAGGTACCTTAGTTTCCCAATACTGCTGATTGAAATGGACTAATAATAACTTGGCAATCACGAGCATCATCGCACCGCATGTGCTTTGTAGATGTGGCGCACTGAGGGAGTTAAGCATTCGCGAACGTAAGATGATGTCGCTTGAGGGTGGTTTGGCAAGGGCATACAGCATCATGTCATATCATTTTTGCATTTAACAAGAGTAGTTAGAAATGCTTGATTTGTACTGCTTTATCATTACTGCTTGGTTGATTTGATAACATGTTAACTTATGCATTATTGTTCCACTGAGTTAGCTACTCACTCCCACGTTACGGGACGGTGTTGTACACACCAACCAGACTCTGTTGCAGGGTTAGAGGGCGCCTTGGTTCAGGAGCCAGAGCCCGACGTTGATGAGGACCAGGAGGAGTTCTCTTTCATGCAGTATTCTGAAGGCTACGCCTAGGCCGGCTGCATCGCGGGACTCTCGGGGCCTCTTTTGAGGATGTATTTTGGGTTTTTGATTTACAAACATTACATGTATATTGGTGCTCAGCTAGTACTCATACTCTGGAGTTCAGAAAATTTTGTTACTTTACATACTTGAATGAAAAATTTCAGTCTTCCGCTGTTTTTTAAATGCAATTGAACTGGAGTATGATTTACTGTTTTGGTTTAATCTCATTCATGTTTATTGTGCTAACTCAGACAACATTTAACCGGCATCGTGTATGTTGCATAAGTGATGCGTTGGAACTCGGGTGTTGAGTTCATTCTCGACCCCCGAATTTCAGGGCGTTACAGTGATGTTAGGGGACTCTACCCAGACATCGACCTCGACGCCCTGGCTACTGAGGAAGCTAAGGATGCTCTTGTCGACCAACCTCCTAGCCCTGTTGCCATCCCTCCCCCTCGCATTGACTAATTTTACTCTCCCTCTTTTTTCTTTTTCTTTTTGTAATCAGACATCATAGCACTTCAGCGTCTCATCGGTTAATACAATTTGTCGACTTTTTGATTGATGGTTCTATTTGTTGATTGTGCTTGTGAAGGTTGTCGAATGACGAGCCGACCTCTTCTTTAAGAGTTAGCTCCTCGAAGGGTTCCATCTTTGCACATGAGAAATGGCCCTTCATAGCATGTTCGGATGATGAGGCAACCACTTTTTAAGTGATCGACCCATCATCGGGATCTTCCTCGCACAACAAGTTCCATGTAGGTCGTATAGAATAACTCGATCTTATGTAGAAAACCAGGTCTTTTATTTAGAATGCAATCATGACAAGTAGGCCCGACCCTTACATTGATTTCCCTAAGAATAGTAGATCTTTAAGTACTCGGCATTCTAGGGATGCGGCAGTGGTCGCCCTTCCAGATCCTCGAGATGGTAGGAGTTAGGCTTGGCCGAGCCGACTACTCGATAGGGTCCCTCCTAGTCTGGATCCAGGGAGCTTACTCCGAGTTCCGTTGTGTTCTACAACACACATCAAAGGACGAGGTCTCCTCGTCGAAAACGTCTTGTTTTGACGCTGGAATTGTAGAAGTTGGTGACCTGTTGATGCCGAGCTGCGATCCTGTAACGACCTGAAAATTTCCGTACATTGGGCCGAGTACCACCTCGACCAGAAATCACATAGGATTAAATCCTTTAGAAAATTAACAAAGTTAACTAAGTACTAAACTCGGTTAGTCATGAAATCCGTTGGGATCGCTTTAAATACGATCTGCAAGACCAAAAACTTGCAGAATTTGTAACTCTAGGTTACCCTAAAGTCTAGAGCCAAACTCATTACCCGTCTGCTCTCGGGATTGAAACGAAACTTCGTATGAGGTCTAGATCGCACATCGGGAGTCCGATTAACACGAAGCTAAGGAACCAGGACCGCCCCACTGGGCTTGACAATCATCTCAAAAATCAGATGATTCCGATGTCCCACGACCATTCTTTTCACTCCGGAGCGAGGGTGTGTGAAAAACACTATTCCCATCCAAATGAAAATATCTGGAATAGTGATCTGGCACCTTTCGGTTGCGCGTCAGTATTAAGCAACCTGACCGTCGGAATCAGACCAAATTACACCCTCGGATTAAGAAAAATTTCAGGAACATTTACATGTACTCAGAATTTCTGATCGTGGCCCACTGACCGTTGAACTGAAAGTGGTCCGCCACGTGCGATCTGGGAATCCGATCGAGTCGAAAACGAAATCCCACGTGGATCCATAGATGGTGAGCTTAAGTCTGACGTTTGGCTCAAGGAGGGCCACCAGAACATACCTTTTGAGCTTGGAAAGTGGCGAACTGCCTACATATGCAGCCACCCTTGAACCTGAGTCTATTTTGGACATGTTCTTGGCTATAAAAGGGGCTTAGAACAGCCCCTCTCACAGCCATACGAATTTGGGAGCAAACCCTTAGAGAGAAAGAGAGAAACGAGAAAGTCTTGGAGATCGAAGCCGATCTTCCTCCTGCTGCTTCCACTCATCCCACGGCCTACACCGCCTTATTCCAGGGGTTTTCCCGGCGGTGTCCATCCCATTTGAAGGTAAGAAACCCTAACCCTAGTTCTGATTTGAAGTTGGTTAGTGATAGGTTATGAAAAAGCTAACTAGTTACGCTCTTTAGGATAGGAAACTCCCGTATACGGAAGCTCCAACACTCTTGCGGATTCGTTGGGATTCCAAGGGCTGAGGTGAGGACTTTAAGTGTATAAGTTACGGTTTTCAACGCTTTCAATGTCAGATAATGATAGATTCATGATCTGCATGCAAATGCACATGTACAAAGTGCTTTCCGTTTCCTGTTTCGATTAGCGATAAAGAATATGGAATTTTACATACTCTTGATATACGTAGAAATACCGTATACGTATTTTTGTTGGGAAAATGTTTGACATGTTTATTTAATGTTTGATTATATCATGTGTGGATAAAATGCTAGTTTGGCGAAAGGAATCACAAAAATACATGTTCATGTGTAAATGTCATGTATGTTGAAATTGCGTATTCTAGAAATTTCACATACGTGCGGATTTTGGAAATGTAATTGTAATGATTATTTGCTGTATGATTACGATATACACGGGAAAGTGGACCACCAGAACACCCCTTTTGAGCTTAGAAAGTGGCGAACTGCTTACATATGCAGCCACCCTTGAACCTAAGTCTATTTTGGACATGTTCTTGGCTATAAAAGGGGCTTAGAACAGCCCCTCTCACAGCCATACGAATTTGGGTCCAAACCCTTAGAGAGAAAGAGAGAAAAGAGAGAGAAAGTTTTGGAGATCGAGGCCGATCTTCCTCCTGCTGCTTCCCCTCCTCCCACGGCCTACACCGCCCTATTCCAGGGGTTTTCTCGGCGGTTTCCATCCCATTTGAAGGTAAGAAACCCTAACCCTAGGTCTGATTTGAGCTTGGTTAGTGGTAGGTTGTGCAAAGGCTAACCGGATATGCTCTTTAGGCTAGGAAACTCCCGTATACGGAAGCTCCAACACCCTTGCTGATTCGTTGGAATTCCAAGGGCTGAGGTGAGGACTTTAAGTGTATAAGTTACGGTTTTCAACGCTTTCAATGTCAGATAATGATAGATTCATGATCTGCATGCAAATGCACATGTACAAAGTGCTTTCCGTTTCCTGTTTCGATTAGCGATAAAGAATATAGAATTTTACATACTCTTGATATACGTAGAAATACCGTATACGTATTTTTGTTGGGAAAATGTTTGACATGTTTATTTAATGTTTGATTATATCATATGTGGATAAAATACTAGTTTGGCGAAAAGAATTGCACAAATACATGTTCATGTGTAAATGTCATGTATGTTGAAATTGCGTATTTTAGAAATACCGCATACGTGCGGATTTTGGAAATGTATTTGTAATGATTATTTGTTGTATGATCACGATATACACGGGTAAAATTCTCACGTGGCGAAGGGACAGCCCTAACACGAAATCGGCCAACATACGTCATGTATGTTGGAATACTGTATTTTAAGTGTTTGTGCAAATGCTTGTATGAGTACGTGTTTATGTATTAGTGCCTTAGATAGGCGCTGATATGGGATTTCCGACTCTCTTAGAGACAAGTAGGCTTCTCTCCATGCGGTGGTTCACTAGAACCACTCACCTGTAATGCGTAGGTAATTGTATCCCTTTGTGGATAGTGCCTTACTACATGCTTCACCCCATGCTTTACAACATGCTTTGTAACATGCTTGACTTCATGTTTTACTTCATGCTTTATAACATGCCTAATAACATGCTTGTATTGCTTGTTTATCATGCTTTACTTCACATGCTAACGATGAAAACTGTTTGAGTTTGAGACTATGTATATAGTCCAAACACTCGGTACCAGACTTGTGATTGTGGCTGAGATTCATGTCGCCACAAAGGACGTGTCCGGCGAACCCGAGTCGTACTTCGGTTGGCGATAGTGGTTGGCCACGCGGAGTGCTTTTGCGCTCCATATCGCTCAACTTGTGGCGCGCTCGAGCTAGTCAGGCTCGCCAATTAAACCGAAGTGTAGTTGTGTGTTCACCCTGTTTGGTTGCTACTGCTTGAACCTAGGGTACCAAACTTACCAGTGGCGATTCCCGTTTAACCATGGTACCTAGATCCGCTAAAGTCGCATGAGCCGGGCATGGTGGTATGGGACACCGTGGTCGAGCTGTCGGCCTACGCTGGGGCCATGTGCCTCCCCGTAGTGACCATTGCCCAACTATCTCGTGAGCCGAATACGGTGGTATGGGACACTGTATTCGAGCTGTCGATACTTCGGCGAGAGCCGAGTACGGTGAGATCTGTGCTCATGCTGACGGGCGACGAGTCCTCCGTGGTACTATCGAGTACACTCCAAGGGTCGGTGATTGGCCACGAGTCTTTCACAGCAACTAGAGTGTGAGTTGAGCCGAGTATGGTGAGACCTGTACTTGAGCTGACGGCTAGTGATTGAGCCGAGGACGGTGAGACCTGTACTCGAGCTGACGGCCAGCAATTGAGCCGCATACGGTGAGATCTGTATCCGCGCTGACGGGTGACGAGCCCTTTGCGATGCCTTCACTAAGCTTCTCAAACCAAAACATCGTATGAGAATAACTAGGATTGACGACCCTAGAATGGATCATGTTGGGAATGATACAAGGGAGGTACCTTAGTTTCCCAATACTGCTGATTGAAATGGATTAATAAAAACTTGGTAATCATGAGCATCACCGCACCGCATGTGCTTTGTAGATGTGGCGCACTGAGGGAGTAAGCATTCGCGAACGTAAGATGATGTCGCTTGAGGGTGGTTTGGCAAGGGCATACAGCATCATGTCATATCATTTTGCACTTAACAAGAGTAGTTAGAAATGCTTGATTTGTACTGCTTTATCATTACTGCTTGGTTGATTTGATAACATGTTAACTTATGCTTTATTGTTCCACTGAGTTAGCTACTCACTCCCACGTTACGGGACGGTGTTGTACACACCAACCAGACTCTGTGGCAGGTATAAAGGGCGCCTTGGTTCAGGAGCCAGAGCCCGATATCGATGAGGACCAGGAGGAGTTCTCCTTCATGCAGTACTCTGACGGCTTCGCTTAGGCCGGCTGCATCGCGGGATTCTCAGGGCCTCTTTGGAGGATTGTATTTTGGGTTTTGACTTAAAAACAATACATGTATATTGATACTCAGCTAGTACTCATACTCTGGAGTTCAGAAAATTTTGTTACTTTACATACTTGAATATAAAATTTCAGTCTTCCGCTTGCTTTTATATACAATTGAACTGGAGTATGAATTACTGTTTCGGCTTAATCTCATTCATGTTTATTGCGCTAACTCAGACAACATTTAACCGGCATTGTGTATGTTGCATAAGTGATGCGTTGGAACTCGGGAGTTGAGTTCATACTCGACCCCCGAATTTCAGGGCGTTACAGATCCACAGTTCTGTGGTGTCCCTCAACTCTTTGAGTAAGTCAAGGCTTGTTTCCATATGCTCGGCGTTTTGTTTATCTTGATAAGATAACACTTGAACAGTGGGGAGTCCTATCTAAACGGGGACGATGCCTCACCACCGTAAGAGAGGGAGAATGGGGTCTCTCCCGTTGCTGATCGAGCCGTAGTCCTGTATGCCCACAACACAAACAGGAGTTCCTCGACCCAAATACCCTTTGCCTTTTCCAACTTAGTCTTGAGGTGATTTTTGATAATCTTGTTCACCGACTCCACCTGGTCATTGGACTGAGGGTGTTAATGTGACGAGTAGGCATTGATGATGCTAAGCCTTTGGCACATTCTTGAACCTATCGTTGTCGAACTGTTTCACGTTGTCCAACACAATGGTATGTGGAATGTCGAACTGACAAATAATATTCTTCCAAAGAAAGTCCGCTACTTTCTGTTTGGTGATCCTTGCAGCAGGCTCGACCTCAGCCCACTTGGTGAAATAATCCACTGCCACGATTGCATATTTGTTCTGTCTCTTACCCTGGGGCAGAGGTCCAATGATGTCGATCCCCCACTGAGCGAATGGCCACAGCTCACTCCTGGGAGTTAGCTCTTCCGCCGGTTGTCTGGGAATGACAGCGAATCTCTGACACTTGTCACATTTTCGGACGAAGTCTTTGGAGTCTTCTTGAATCGTTGGCCAAAAGTATCCTTGGCAGACGATCTTCTATGCCAGGGCACAGCTACCACAGTGATTTCCACAAATTCCTTCATGTACTTCCCGAATTACATACTCTACCTCGTTGGGTCGCAGACATCTCAGATACGGCTAAGAGAACCCTTTCTTGTACAGAGTATCCCCTATGATCATGTATCGTGTCGCTCTGATCCTTAGGCATCGAGCCTCCAATTTGTCTTCAGGAACCTTGTCATCCATGAGGTACTCTACTATGGGATCTATCCAACTTGCGGTTATCTACACAGGGTGAATGGTTCCTTGGTCGGCGCGATCGATGCTATGAACTTGGGAATACCTGAGGATCGCATCACATATTTGCTATGAACTTAGAATGAATAGGTACCGAGTCTGAATAACTTAGTGATTTTCTGATATAGACTCTTAACGTGTGTGCCTTCGATTGTTCTCAAGGCTAATAGGTCCCTGTTCCTTCCTGTAGGACATGCTGCCTAGGAGAGCGACCCAAGTGACTCCCTCAGCCCCGACAGTGTCTGTGAGTGTAGATCAGCTTCAGTAGATGCTGCAGGGTATGACCACTATCCTTCAGGGGCAGGGCAGGCCTCCCGCTGTTATGCCAGCCCAGGTAGAGCAAGAGCGCACTAGCACCCTCCTTCAAGACTTTTGAAAGCTCGATTCTTTGCTCTTCCAGGGCGAACCAGACCCGATAGCAGCCGAGAGGTGGCGCTCCGATGTGGAGAAGATATTCGACACCATGAGATGTACGACCTAGCAGCGGGTCCCGTTAGCTATATTTCTTCTCCAAGGCGAGGCTGAGCACTGATGGGTATCAATCACTCGAGCAGCAGGAGCCGATTTTGAGTGGACATGTGAGGATTTTATTGACTGGTTCGACCGAAAGTTCTTTCCCGAGCACGTGCGGTAGCAGCGCACATTAGAGTTTGAGACTCTTGTCCAGGGGGACATCTCTGTATATCAGTATGAGGCACGTTTTGTCACGTTGTCGAGGTTTGCGACGTATCTTGTCGATGATTAGGGGAAGAAGGCCTGCCGTTTCGAGAATGGCTTTCGCTCTGGCCTCAGGAACCTTGTTGTCGGACACATGCTGTCACGCCCCAAACTCGGAAACCGGGCTCACAAAATTTCCGATCGCCGAATCTGGTGTCGACAGCCTCCATAGTATCCCATTCTCGACTCCTGACACTCATATACCAGATTCTAATCCTGGGATCCTACAAGGAGGATTTTCAACATGAATTTGTCTTATAAGAAGCATAACCGCAAATATACCCAAATCACAAGAACAACATCATCACCACATATCCACTAATATGATCATTTGAGTACAGATCTAGAAGGAAATATACATATATCAAAAAATTCATGTTCCAAAAGACCGCTGCATGCTCCAAGCTCAAGGCTGCTGCAACCTAACACTACCTGCACGCATCTATCGTGCATAAGCTTATAAAAAGTTAGAGGGTGGTGTAAGTGTGTGCGATGCATGTGTCAAGCATATAGATATCAGAATAAGTAGAAATACTGGCAATCCATAAACCGTATAATATCAGAGTAATGCGGAAGCATGCTGGTAAATCCATAAATATCATCAGTCTTATCCAAGCTATACGATGCAAAAACATAATAGGCCAATATCATATACTGAAGAAGCAATATAGATCAGTTATGCAATACGAAGACATAGTAAGCTAAATATCAGACACTGAGAATGCAATGCAATATGCAAATCCTGACAAGTCCACGAATGCTATTAGCCGTAGCTAACCCATATAAATGCAGAAACATAACAACCCAAAATATCATATGACATAAATGCAATATGCGGTGCAAATGAAATGACCAAGTTGGAGTGTGAAGTCGGGATGATAGTACGCAGTATCGCAAGCTATGGGGTCCATCGAAAGGGACTTCTATCCAAACTAGTCCCATACCTGAATTTAGATAGTCAGACTCAATGTGGTAAACTCCTGATCTCAGGTCAGTCATGCATCCCAACCGAAATCGTGGCCATTACGAATGTACACATAATGAATAGTTGCGCACCACTAACCCGAGTGGATAGTGAATGAATAAATAGATAATGAATATGCAACTCCTGCTTAATAAGTCCACAGATTAGTATAGCTCGTCTCTGGGATTATCACCGGGGTCTAGTGCACTCTACATGCAATCGCCGCCCACTGACGCGCAACCATGCAAGTGAAAAAGACCTCACCATCCGCCTGGCCAATAGTCAACCAATATCTACCCGGCAAGTCGATAGTGGACCCATTTAGGAGCTGGTCAAACTCAACCTAGCTATGCCAACTACCCTAAGGCGGATAAGGCCACACCCCCTTCCAACCGATCACGATATAGTGGGAGATGCGGCCTACTGGTATTTGACACTCAGCCGCTCATGTATCCACTCGGTCTAGACGTTGGGGCGTCTCCTAGCCACGGAGGTTTAGGGATTTTCACCCAGGAACATTTATGGCGCCCGTATGCTAGAACCAAAGATTTTTGGTATCCCATCTGGCCATCCACGATATGCCTGTGGAGACTATGACCTTGATGTCGCTAGGGCGTACAGTTATCACAATCACACAATGCAAGATGCATGAGTCACGCAGTGCAATCATGCATCAATCCTACGCATACCATGCGCTTATGTGGAATAACTCTGCCTATCGGGGAGTCCCATAAACCACCTATACTCTAACATATGCAATAGTCAATCACTTTTCATAACAAACATGCAGATGATGTGTATGAGCATGTATCATGATGTTATACTGTCACATACTCATAATAGGTATCAATAATCGGCCTTGACAATGTTGACATTTAACCAACATTGTCCCCAAGGAGTGGCCCACATAGAGTCTAACATATAGTGGACCCATGGCCTCACACAAGGGCCAAATATAAATCACCATGGGCCTCACTCAAGAGCTTAATACAAATCATGATGGGACTCTCACATGGGCCTAATATATATCACGATGGGCTGCATCGCCTGGCCCTCAAATGCATCACAATGGGTCTCATCACATAGGCCTCATATACATCACATTAAGCCTTAAACACGGGCTGAATACACATCACAATAGGCCTCAAATACGGCCGCATATATATCACATTGGGCCTCAAACACGGGCCGAATACACATCACAATAGGTCTCAAATACAGGCCGCATATATATCACATTGGGCCTCAACAATCGGAATCAGCCTCAACAATCGGAATCGGCCTCGATAATCGGAATCGGCCTTGACAATCAGAATCAGCCTCGATAATCAGAATTGATAATCGGCCTCTACGCAAGGTGGGATCCATAGATGGACGACTAATGATGGACCAATCAATATCAATGGGGCCCAAGCATTTGGCTGAACCCACTAGAGAATGATGAGAATGGGCTTATCAAGAGCTTAATACACATCATGATGAGCCTCTCACATAGGCCTAATATACATCACAATGGGCTGTATCGCCTGGCCCTCAAATGCATCACAATAGGCCTCATCACATAGGCCTCATATACATCACATTAGGCCTTAAACACGGGCTGAATACACATCACAATAGGCCTCGAATACAGCCGCATATACATCACATTGGGCCTCAAACACAGGCCGAATACACATCACAATGGGCCTCAAATATGGGCCACATATACATCACATTAGGCCTCAACAATCGGAATCGGCCTCGATAATCAGAATCAGCCTCGACAATCGGAATAAACCTCGATAATCAGAATCGATAATCGGCCTCTACGCAAGGTGGGATCCATAGATGGATGACCGATGATCGACCAATCAATATCAATGGGGCCCAAGCATTTGACTGAACCCATTAGAGAATGATGAGAATGGGCCTATCTAGGCTTAAGGGAAGGTCACAATGTGGACATTTAACCATCACTGCCCATCAATGTGAACATTCAACCAACACTGCTCCTAAGGAGTGGCCCACATAGGGCCAAACATATAGTGGGCCCATGACCTCGCACAAGGGCCTAATATGCATCATTATGGGCCTCACTTATGGGACATATACACATCACATTGGGCCTCACTCATGGGCCAATATATATATATATATATATATATATATATATATATATATATATATATATATATATATATATATATTCACATTGGGCCGTATCAAATGGGCCGAATCAAATGGATCAAATCAAATGGGCCGAATCAATGGGCTGAATCAAATGGGTTGAATCAATGGGCCGAATCAAATAGGCTACGTCAAATGGGCCGTATCAAATGGGCCAAGTCGAATGGGCCATATCAAATGGGCCGAATCAAATGGTCCAAGTCAAATGGGCCCAAGCCAACCACACCATTCATCTATAGTTAGAGATAATTTTAGAGCATTATCACAAAATGAATCATATCCAACGGATCATCTAGGCAATACCACATATGGTAGTGGTGATAATGATTTCCACTGTTGAATTCCTGTGGGCCCCACCATAGTATTTAGTTTCCATCCAGTCTATTCATAAGGTCACAAAGACCTATATATAAAGGAAAAAAATATCATATTGGTCCAAAACCCTATAACCCAAGGGGTTTCAGTGGTGGATGTTCAGCACCACTATTTTCTACAGTGTGGTCCACTTGATATTAGATCTGTCTCATTTCTAGTCTCAAGCCACAAGACCAGCTCACCGATTGAATGGGTGGTTTGGATGTAATACACGCATCAACAGTGGGTCCACATCCGAGTTGGACAGTCAGGATATAACACATACATTAGGCGGAACCCACAGAGCTTACTGACAGTAAGTTTCCAGCTGCATGGAACCCATCGTCCAACGTCTGGATGGTGTGGATCTCATCAGGTGAGACTACACGTGTGCGGGTCCACACCCACATAGATAGACGGTTTAGATATAAAGTCCACTTCATGATTAAACCCACTAAACTAACTGACGTCAGTATAACAACTACTAGCTGTGTGAGATTCAATAGTCAATCCGTTTCCATTACATAGGCCACATGTGTAAGGTGGGTCCCACCGTCCAAGCAATGGACGGTGAGGATACAACAATCACTACACCGTGATTTAGCATTGCCCCTTGTTGGACGGTGCAAATATAATGCATATGATAAGGTGGGTCCCACATGGGGCACACCGAATACATATATATGAAAGTGCCCTGGTTTATCAATTAGCGTGAGTGTTGAGTCGGTAAGACAGAGAAACTCCATAGGAAGATCAATCAACCATCTGCCTCAACTGGATGTGTGCTCGAACTAGCCATAGGTAAATCTATGCCTCACATCTCATGTCTTAAAACACCAGGTAAATAAAACCCTTAAAACTGATTAGAATATCATAGGGTTTTTGGGTTAGAAAACTTTTTTACAAATTCGGAAAATCTCTAAGTTTTCTACCTCTGTTGATTTATCCATAGATTGTCCGATATCATTGAGTAGTGTTGTCGATGTCCTCGATGATCAATCGATACTATCGAAGTGAGGACCAAAGATGTCCAGCAACCACATATTCATCTGGACGGAATTATCGATGTATCGATACCCCTATCGATATCATCGATATTTGAAACTCGAGTTTATCGAAGTTGACTTGATATAATGTACAGCAGAGCTTTTGTGTCCCTATTTTTCTAAAGAAAATCATGAAGACCTTCGATATATCGAAGTACTCCTCGATATCCTCGGAATTTAAAAACCGATGATATCAGAAGGCCTTTGATGATATTGGTCTTGGACACAATTTTCCAGCAGATATTTTTAGGTAGTTTTTTTATCTTGTATTGAGGGTCACTCGATATAATTGATATTCAAATGTCGATGATATCGAGACTGTATCGATGGCATCGAGAATGGACATAACCTGTCCAACAAGCTTACTGGAAAATCATTTAGATTTATCGATGCATCGACACTGTCATCGATATCATCGGTATTCAAATTCCGATGATATCAAGTGTACCTCGATCATATCTATTGTCCTAAAATATTTCAAAGCAAGTCTCTCTCATTTTCAAATGTCGAGGAATCGAACCTCGTATCAATACTATCGGAGTTCGAAATTCGATGATATCGACACTTGTCTCGATTCCCTCGACTAGCTAGCAAAAGGTTTCAAAAGCGTATGACATTTGAGTTTGTATCATCGAGCGGCTAGTCGATGCAATCGAGAGTATACGTTCAATGATATCGACCCTGCTCGATGATATCGAACTTTGTCATAAATGCGACCGTTTTATATCCGTTGGATCTTTTTGCCTATATATAGAGAGCTTGTCTTTGGTTGCTAGTAGAGAAAAAAGAGAGTGATTTTGAGTGTTTAACCTTAGATCATATACCCAAAGCCCTTTCTCTCATGAAAGCTCATCCTCCAATCCACCCTCACCATTGATATTCAATAGAGCGGATTGGGGAATGAACTTCCGCATTCAAGAATCCTCCACCTACTATCTTAATGGCAAATCATTGACCTGGGATGCCTTGAATGCATGAATGATTGGAATCACTCTATCTCCCTTATAGGAAAATCTTCAATAGAGTAGGATTCCATTATAACCTTGACCCAACCCGTCGCCATGCATTGGTACATCTTCTGAGTTGCGGTTCAAGGAAGCAGAAGACTCTTCATCAACAAAGGGGGAGATCTTCAACAATTAGCTAAAAAGGATTCATCCGCTTATCTGTAAGTTATTAGAGTCCAGAGGACTCTTGTGATCATTCCTTTGTAAGATTGGGTTTAAGGTATTTGTCACCCCTTGCAAGTCCTCTAGGAGGCCTCCGGCGGGAGTGTATGTAATGGGTGCATTGTGTTAACCCTTGCTCTATGGAGAGTATAAACAGTTAGAGTCTTGTGGAAGATCCTTGGCCAGTGTGCCTAAAAGTGGGTGCGTTGTGTTGACCCTTGCTCGTGAGAGCATAAATAGTTAGGGTCTTGTGGAAGATCCTTGGCCAGTATGCCTAAAAGTGGGTGTGTTGTGTTGACCCTTGCTCATGAGAGCATAAACAGTTAGGGTCTTGTAGAAGATCCTTGGCCAGTGTGCCTAAAAGTAGGTGTGTTGTGTTGACCCTTGCTCGTGAGAGCATAAACAGTCAGCTTAGGTGTAGGTTGTAAAGGTTAAAAGTGAACCTAATTTAAAACCTTGGGTTTGGGGTGAACCGTGTGAAACCTCCTAAGTGAAATTCGATACACTCAAAGGTTGAGTGCGGTTACCGGGAGTGGAGTAGACAAGTAGTCGAACCACTATAAAAATGACTGTGTTTGAGATTGTTATTGTCTTTCGTTTGTTTATGTGATTTTCTTAAAAACTTTCATATCTGATTATCTGAGATCACACCTCACACACATGCACAATCATATCCATCATAAACTAGTTTGCATATTATTCATCTCTCAAATAGTTTGTGATTGGATCATCTACCGGGCTTGGAAGCTAGTAGAGTTACTCTTGAGTAATCCTTATATATGCTTGTTGTTAGGATTAGAGTGATAAGATTTTAAATTATTATAAAATTATTAAAAAGTCCTATTCACCCCCCTCTAGGACATATTGGCATATTCCTATTTTTACTAAAGCGGTCTTCACTGCAATTTCAATTGGTATCAGAGAGGGTCTCTCTTTAAGGGCTTCACCGCCTAGAGAGTGATCTTGACTAAAGTTGGGAATATGGCCAAAGGAGAGGGTCATCGGTCACTAAACCTCCAGTATTTGATGGATCAAATTATGCATACTGGAAGGCTAAGATGCACTACTTTATGAGATCTTTGGATCATGACGTTTGGGATATTGTTGAAAGTAGATATGTGCCACCTACTGAACAAGTAATACTTGAAAATGGCACAACTATCACCAAACCAAAATCCAAAGAAATGTGGATAACATTCGACAAAGAAAAGCAAACATCTGAAGCTAAAGCTGTGAATGCTATCTACTGTGCTGTGTCCCAAGATATTTTCAATCAAATCAGTATGTGTGGGACAGCTAAAGAAGCACGAGATTTGTTGGAAACAACCCATGAAGGAACAAGCACTGTGAAGAGATCTAAACTGCAACTCCTGACATCACAGTTCGAAAGTCTCAGAATGGAAGTGCATGAGACCTTCATGGAGTTTTTCACAAAGTTTAATATCATTTGCAACTCCATGGGTGGATTAAGAGAGAAAGTTCGGGTTCCAAAAATCTGTAGAAAAATTCTAAGATCATTACCGGAACGTTTCAATCCTAAAGTAACAACCATTAAAGAATGTAGGAACATAGACGAAATGAAAGTAAAAGAATTGGTAGGTTCCCTACAAACATTTGAACCACACTTCAAACAAACCCCCTAAATCCAAGACTACAGTCCTCAAAACTTCAAAGAAAACAATAAATGAGGACATTGAAAGTGAAAGAAAAGATGAAGATGAGGATGTGGCATTGTTGGCTTAATGATTCAAAAAGTTCTTTCAGAAAAATTGTGGCCGTCCATTTAAAGGAAGAAAGGTGGACAACAGACCTTCTGCAGGTAAAATTGGTAAAAAGACCAAAGAACCACAATTTTATGCCTGTCAGAAGTTTGGACATCTTTCTACTGAATGCCCAAACAGAAAAACTAAGGGTAAGGCAATGGCTACCACATGGGATGATACAGAAGAGTCAAACTCAGAATCTAGCGACTTAGAGAGCGATGGAGACCAGAAATCTTTGAAAATTCTTATGGTCTCCACTACTCCAATCATTCCCAGTAAAACTGAGAACGAGAAAGAACTGCAAGCCGCTGAATCACTTCCATCAGATAATGAGGAAACTGAAAAGGAAGAAGAAGAAGAATAGAATAAACCACAAGATGCTTACAATTAACTTTACATCCATAGCATGAACATTGTTAGAAGACTTGGAATATCTGAAAACAAAAAGGAATTGCTGCAAAAAGATTTGGATAAGACTCTGGAAATTAATACACATCTAATCAATGATTTGCAACAATATCATTCAGATAATGATAAACTTGAAAGAATCAACACCTTCCTTAAAACCAAGTCTGAAAAACTAAACAAACAAGTTGAGCTATTAAAAGACAAAAACATGCTCCTTCAAAATGAAAATCATACACTCTTGTTTGATTTAGAAGAATCCAGAAAAATCGCTAAGCTAAACTATTAGTTTTCTCAGAGTGGTGAGAAGTTAGAAAAACTTTTAGGTATGGGAAGACCTAGAAAGGACAAGAGTGGCTTAGGATATGATAAATGTAAATTAAAAACTGGAAATACAGCACAACTGGCTGAAAAATCTGCTGCTTCAGGAAGTAACATAGGAACTACTCCAGTTTGTCATTTGTGTGGTGATTTTGGTCATTATATGTTCAAATGCATGTCTCCTAGGAGGACTCAATGTAGCTCTTGTCAGAATCATATTGGTAAATTCAAATCAACCAAAGAAATACAAAATGTCAGGAGTCCACCTAGGGATATGGATAAAAGAAACATACATCCATCACCACCTAGAACGAATGACAGAATGAAGGAGTTATTGAATCAAGTGGCTAAGTTAAACAAGAAAACTAAAACTACCACAGCCAAAAATCCTGTTATAAAATGGATAGTAAAAGAAAAGAAAATTTGTCTTATTACTCACTCAAATCATATAACAGGCAATGATACTAAGTGGTACCTGGATAGCGGTTGCTCAAGACATGTCACGGGTGACAAATCCCTTCTTTCTAACTATTCAGATCTTAATGATGGGATAGTTACCTATGGAGACGGAAGCATGTAACATCCCAGATTTTTGCCAACCTAGAATTAGACGTCCTTAGGTAATGGGTTGATCCTAACACCTTATTAACGTGTCAGAACCCAATCCCATACTCAAAAAAATCGCTTGTTCACCCTTTTCCTTCACAAATCTCACCTTTCACTACCTTATCCTTCACAAAGTAACTAAGTGCTAAACTAGATTAGTTACAAAATTCACTTGATCCACTTTAAATACGATCTGCAAGACCCAAAATTTGTAGAAGCATTGACGCTAGGTTACCCTAAAATTTAGGATCAATCTCATTACCCAGTTGCTCTCGGGAGAACATCGAAACTCCGTACCAGATCTGGACCACACGTCTGAAGTTCGATTAACGCGAAGTTAAACGATTAGGACCACCTTGTTGGGCTTGACAACTATCTCGGAAATCAAATCCAAATAGTGTTCCACGGCTATTCGCTTGAGCCTGGAGTGAAGAGTGTGAGAAAATGAGATTTTCTTATTATATTTAAAATGATTTAAGTAATCTGGCACGTGTCGCTTGCGGACAATTTTTAAGCAACCAGACTGTCGGAATCTGACCCAAATACATCCTCGAATCAGGAGAAATTTCATACACGCGTCAGTGTACTTGAAATCTCTTATCGAGTTTCACTCACCGTTGAACTGAAACTGGTCCGCCATGCGTGATCTGGGAATCCGACCGAAACGAAAACTTAACTAAACCTAGATCCAGTGTTAGTGAGCTTAAGTCTGACCGCACACAGAAAAGGGGCCGCTAGAAGTACTCCGTTGGATCGAAACAGCCTCACTTTGGCTATAACTTAAGTATACCTTGACCCGGAGTCTATTATGGAGTGTTTTGGGCCTATATAAGGACCTTAAACCCTCACTCTCTCATCCCATACGAATTTGAGAAAAACCTAAGAGAGAGAAGAGAGAAAAGAGAGAGAGAGTATGAGAGATGTGGGAGGATCTCCCTGATGCTCTACCCTACCGCTATGCAAGCTCAACCACCCCTATCTAATTGCTTTCCCGGCGATGCCGGCTACGTTTCTAGGTAAGAAACCCTAACCCTAATCTGATCTAGGGTTATGAACGTTACAAATGATGAAACAGCTAATCTATTTCATTCTATAGGTTGTCAAACTGCCGTATACTAAAGCTTAACGAATTTATCGACTCCGTTATGATTCTACGACAAAAGGTGCGAACTTTAGATGTATAGGTTATGGTTTTCAATGCTTTCAATGTCAGATAATGATAGATTCATGATCTGCATGCAATTACACATGTACAAAGTGCTGTCCGTTTCGTTTTTCGGTTATACGTTAACTATGTTGAATATACTGTATTCTCTGTATTTGTAGAAAATAGTGTATACGTACAAATTTTGAAAGTATGTTAGCCATGATTAATTACTGTATGAATATGCTATATATATATGTATAATACTCACTCGGCGAAAGGATTTGCCCTAATACATGTTTTTTTTGCTAGTATACATTATATATGTTAAAAGAGTGTATTCTAAGTGTTTGTGAAAATGACTGAATGAGTATAGAATTCTCATTCGTGCTCTCCATGACTAATTGTCATGGATATATGATTGTTGTATTGGCGATACCCCTTTGACGAAAGGATTTGCCCTAAATCACGCCACGGCCAATATACACTATATATGCTAAAATGTGTAGCCCAAGTGTTTGTGGAAATGACTGAATGAACATGGAACTTGGATTCCTGCTTGCGATGACTATCCGTCGTGGGTGCACGCGTGTTATAATTAGGGCAACTCCCAAGTGAAAGGATTTGACCTTATACCTATGTGATCACCATACATCATGTATGTTGATGTATGTAGTTTAAAGTGTTTGTTGAAATGTTTGAATTAGTAGTAGTTAGTAAATTGTAATGTATAAGGGTGTTGAGATAGGATTCTTAGCTACCTTAGAGATGTATATGATTTCCTCCATGTTGTTTGTTTAATTTAACCGCTTACTTATGAAATATAGGTGTTTATTTTTCCTGTTTATATTGTGCTTTATTACATGTTTTATGACAAGCTTGTCAACATGCTTGAATTACTTTGTTTATTCTACTTTACTCTACATGCTTCTGGTCATGAATTGATTGTGTTTGGGGCTATGATTATAGTCTAGGCAATCAGTAACAGGATTGAATTCGTGGCTGAGATTCATTTGCCACATGAGATGTGTTCGACGAACCCGAGTCGTACTTCGGTAGGCGATAGTGGTTGGCCACGCGAAGTGCTTATGCACTTCATGTCGTTTAACTTGTCGTGCGCTCGAGCTAGCCGAGCTTGTTAAGTAACCCAATTTGTCTAATGTATGTTCACCATGTTTGGACGCTACTGTTTGAGCCTAGGGTACCAAACTTATTAGTGAAATCCCTTTTAACCATGGTACCTCGATCCGCTAAGACTCATGAGCCGGGCATGGTGGTATGGGACACCGTGGTCGACCTGTTGGCCTACGCTGGGGCCATGTGCCTCCCCGTAGTGACCAGTGAACAACCATACTCGTGAGCCGATTATGGTGGTATGGGACACTATATTCGTGTTGTCAGCCTATATTGATAAGGTGATGGGGGAGTGGTGCAACAAATGCTTGTAACAGCCCTGACAGCCCTTTGTAGTGACCTCAAGTATACTCTGAATTTGCTGTGAGGCGACGAGTTTTGCCGCGGTGAATAGAGTATGAACTAGGCCTGTGTCAATTTAGTGATGAACCATTGAAAAGGTGATGGGGGAGTGCTTTAACAATTGCGTGTAACAGCCCTGAAAGCCTTTGTAGCACCCTATAACCACACTATCGTATGAGATTATCTAGGTTTGACGACCCTAGAATGGATCATGTTCGGGAATGATACAAGGGAGGTACCTTAGTTTCCCAATACTGTTGTTTGAAATGGACTAATAACAACTCGGTAATTATGCTCATCATCGCATTGCATGTGCCTGGAAGATGTGGAGCACTGAGGGTGCCAGCATGCCGCGGACGTAAGATGGTGCGCACGAGGGAGTATGTTGGCGAGGGCATGCATCATAATCGCATCTCATCCTTGCATTATTTACAGTACTTAGGAATGTTGATTGTACTGCTTTATCATTACTGCTTGACTATTTTGATAATATGTTAACCTATGCTATATTGTTCCACTGAGTTGTTCACTCATTCCACGTTACGGGACGGTGTTCCGAACACCCACCAGACTTTGTCTGATTGCAGATGGCAACGCTGCTCCTGAGGCGGAGCCAGACCTTTATGATGACAATGATGCTTGTTCGTATATGTTGTATGCTGACGGCTTCAAGTGAACCGTGTCTTGATCGACGGGATTACAGGGATGTTGACTAGATAACACTACACCTTTGGTATAATTTGAAATTTTATTTGTAATTCTTTAACCTGGTAACCTTATCACACTCTGGAGACTTACCATAGTCTATATCTTTTATGTATCTATCGCAGTCTTCCGCTTGAAATTTAACTGTCTCTGGAGTATGATATGTTGTTTTGGTATAATCCCATTCATGTTTCAATGCTCTCAACATAATCATCATTATCTGTGTTGCATAAGTGATGCGTTGGAACTCGGGAGCTGAGCTTTGCTCGACCCCCGATTTTCAGGGCGTTACAAGATGGTATCAGAGCATGATTTGGATTAAATCGGACCTGGGTTATGGTCACACGACGCACTCTGACTTAAGAGGGAGCGATGGAACGTAAAAAGTGACTTAGGATTTTCTAAATTCGCCGAACGGCGAAACCGACCGAAATCGACCGCTGAGATTAGGCCCGCACACACCCATGATCACGCGAAACGATCCCGAATCACTTCTAGGCCGTCAGTCAACGGGTTTGAGTCGTTCCCTAGAAATGAATGTCCTTAGGTTGTGGGTCAACCACAACACCTTACACTTAATCTTAAAGCCTAAAACCCTTTTGTATCCAATTCCTTCAAAATCTCACCCTCCACCACTATATTCTTCATTTCTTTTAAACACATTCATAATAAACACCACTCCTAACGTATAAATGATGAAGAATAATACTTAAACAAAAATTTACTATAAATAGTAAATATATGTATAAATTGGACTTTTGACCATTCAATTTATGGAATCTCGTGAAATAAATAGGTTAGTTGGATAGAATAGCATCTCCTACCCCAAAATCGTATATTACACGTTCAATAAAATCATTTCAGTTTGCAAAATGACCATAAATGGAGCGAAACGGAGTCGTGGGCCTACCCACGCTAATCCGGAGGGACCCAGGGTGGGACCCATACATTTTTACGGCCTAAGGGTCACGAGGACCTCGCCCCTTTGGCGAGCCCTCGCCCACTTGTCCAGAGAGTGGCAAGGCCCTCGCCCGGTCGGCGAGGCCTCGTCGGTCAGCGGGCTGGGCCGGACCGGGCTTGCGGCTCGGGCCGATGGAGTTTGGGGGGTTGGGGAACTCCCTGATGCATGGGCCGTCCCTTAAAACCTTCCCAAATCCCGACTTCCTTCACAAATGTAACGCCCTGAAAATCGGGGGTCGAGCATAAACTCAACTCCCGAGTTCCAGAACATCACTTATGCAACAAAATGAATGATGATTGAATGTTGTCTGTATTAGTGCATTTAACATGAGTGAGATTAAGCCAAAACAGAATATCATACTCCAGAGACAGTGAATTAGCAAGCGGAAGACTGTGATAGATATATATACAATATAAAAACAGTGGTGAGTCTCTAGAGTGTGATAATGTTACCAGGTTAAATAATTACAAGTACACTTCTAAAATATACCAAAGGTGAGGAAGTGTAATGTCTTCTATTCCAAGTACCATAGCCCCGTCAATACAATACCGGATCTTCATAGACCTGTCAGAGAGTTACATGTAGGAGAACTCCTCCTCAACATCATAGTAGTGGTCCGGCTTTGCTTCATAAGCATCGTCATCACCTGAAACTCAACAAATCTGGTTGGTGTGTACAACACCGTCCCGTAACATGGGATTGAGTGATCAACTCAGTGGAACAGTAAAACATAGGTTAACATGTTATCAACTCAGTCAAGCAGTAATGATAAAGCAATACAATCAAACAATGTTAACTACTCTTATTTAATGCAAGTATGAAATGACATGATGTATGCCCTTGCCAAACCACCCTCATGCGACATCATCTTACGTTCGCGAATGCGTCCATCCCTCAGTGCTCCACATCTACCAGGCACATGCAGTGCGATGATGAGCATGATTACCGAGTAATTATTAGTTCATTTCAAACAGCAGTATTGGGAAACTAAGGTACCTCCCTTGTATCATTCCCAAACATGATCCATTCTAGGGTCGTCAATCCTAGTTAATCTCATACGGTATTATGGTTCGAGAGGCATCGCGAAGGCATCGCAAAGGGCTCGTTACCTGTCAGCACGGATACAGATCTCATCGTATGCGGCTCAATTGCTGACCGTCAGCTCGAGTACAGGTCTCACCGTACTCGGCTCAATCGCTGGCCGTCAGCTCGAATATAGGTCTCACCGTACTCGGCTCAACTCATACTCTAGTTGCTGTAAAGGGCATGTCGCCAATCACAGACCTTGGAGTATACTCGAAGACACTACAGAGGACTCGTCACCCGTCAGCACGAACACAGGTCTCACCGTACTCGGCTCTCGCCGTAAGTGTCGACAGCTCGAATATAGTGTCTCATACCACCATATTCGGCTCACGAGTTTGGTTGCTCAATGGTCACTATGGGGAGGCACGTGGCGCCAGCATAGGCCGACAGCTCGACCACGGTGTCCCATACCACCATGCCCGGCTCATGAGTCTTAGCGGATCGAGGTACCATGGTTAAAAGGGATTTCACTGGTAAGTTTGGTACCCTAGGTTCAAGTAGTAGCGTCCAAACATGGTGAACATACATAAGACAGATCGGGTTACTTGACGAGCTCGGCTAGCTCGAGCGTACAACAAGGTGAACGACATGAAGTGCATAAGCACTTCGCGTGGCCAACCACTATCGTCAACCGAAGTACGACTCGGGTTCGTCGAACACATCTCACGTGGCAAATGAATCACAGCCACGAATGCAATTCTGGTACCAATTGTCTGGACTATAATCATAGCCCTAAACACAATCAAGTGCAGATAGATAAAGCAGTAGTGGATCAAGATTCAACTCATACAATCAAGGTCTGGTATTATCCGTTTAGGGCTGCCAGGGCTGTTGCACGCACTCGTTGCTCCACTCCCCCATCACCCATGACGGATCATACAACGTAAATATAAATTTAAACATATGCATTACATAGTTAAAATCATAAAGCAGTTGAGCATGTTATGAAGCACAACACAAGCATGAGTTCGTACATGTTCAATTCCTAATCACACAACTATCCAAGGAGATCATAAACATAGTTAAAAGAGGTTGAGAATCATATCTCAACACCCTTATAAATTACAATTTGCTAACTACTACTCATTCAGACATTTCAAGAAACACTTAAACAAACATACACCAACATACATGACATATGTCGATCACATAGGCATTAGGCTAAATCCTTTCACTAGGGAGTTGCCCCAATCATAACACGCGTACACCCACGACGGATAGTCATGGTAAGCAGGAATCCAAGTTCCATATTTATTCAGTCATTTCCACAAACACTTGGGCCACACATTTTAGCATATATAGTGTATATTGGCCATGGCGTGATTTAGGGCAAATCCTTTCGTCAAAGGGGTATCGCCAATACAACAATCATGAATCCATGACAATTAGTCATGGCGAGCATGAATGAGAATTCTATACTCATTCAGTTATTTTCACAAACACTTAGAATACACTATTACAACATATATGGTGTATGTTAGCAAAACATGTATTAGGGCTATCCTTTAGCCAAACGAGTATTTTATCCATGTATAATATATTACTACAACAAATAATCATGATAAATACATCTCCAAAATTTATACGTATACAGTATTTTCTAGAATACGCAATTTCAACATACATAGTGTATATAAGTAAAACATGTATTTAGGCGAATCCTTTTGCCAAATAAGTATTTTATCCATATATCGTATATCCATATAACAAATAAACATGTCAAACACATTTCCAAAAAATATACATATACCGTACTTTCTACAAATACCTAGAGTATGTAGAATTCCATATTTTTCATCTTTAATCGAAACGGAAAATAGACAGCACTTTGTACATGTGCAATTGCATGCAGATCATGAATCTATCATTATCTGACATTGAAAGCATTGAAAACCATAACCTATACACCTAAAGTCCGCACCTTTTGTCGTAGAATCGTAACGGAGTCGATAGGTTTGCTAAGCTTCCGTATACGGCAGTTTGGCCACCTAGAGAACGAAGTAGGTTAGCTATTTCATAACCAACAACCATCAACACTCCAAATCAGATTAGGGTTAGGGTTTCTTACCTAAAAAATGGGGCTGGAATCGCCGAGAAAGCGATGAGAACGGAGCGGTGGAGCCCGAATAGCGGCAGGGAAGAGTGGCAGGGAGATTCTCCCACATCTCCCACACTTTCTCTCTCTTTTCTCTATCTCAATCTCAAATTCGTATGAATGCCATGAGAGAGGGTTTAAGGTCCTTATATATCCTAAAAACTAACCGAAATAGACTTATGTTCAAGGTATACTTACATTATAATCAAATCGGCATTGTTTCAGCTCAAAAGAGGGTTTCTAGCGGGCCTCCTTGAGCCAAAGGTCAGACTTAAGCTCACAGACACCGGATCCACGTTCTATTAAGTTTTCATTTCAGTGAGATTTCCAGATCACACGTGGCGGACCAGTTTCAGTTCAACGGTCAGTGGGCCACGATCCGAAATTTCAAGTACATGTAAATGTTCCTGAAATTTTTCCTGATCCGAGGGTGTAATTTGGTCTCATTCTGATGGTCTGGTTGCTTAATACTGATCCGCAAGCGAGTGGTGCCAGATCACTATTGAAGATATTTATTTTGTAAAGAAAACAGAGGTTTTCACACTCCCTCACTCCGGACTCGAGCGAAAGGCCGTGGGACATCGTCTAGGCTTGATTTCCGAGATGGTTGTCAAGCCCAGCGAGGCGGTCCTAGTTCCTTAACTTCGTATTAATCGGACTCCCGACGTGCGGTCCAGATTCGATACGGAGTTTCGAGATGCTCCCGAGAGTAGCGGGTAATGAGATTGATCCTAGATTTTAGGGTAACCTAGCGTCAATGATTCTACAAGTTTTGGGTCTTGCAGATCGTATTTAAAGCGATTGGTGCTAATTTCACAGGTACTCTAGTGTAACGACCTGTAAATTTCCGTACATTGGGTCGAGTACCACCTCGACCAAAAATCACGTAGGATTAAATCCCTTAGAAATTTAACAAAGTTAACTAAGTACTAAACTCAGTTAGCCATGAAATCCGTTGGGATCACTTTAAATACGATCTGCAAGACCCAAAACTTGCAGAATTTGTGACTCTAGGTTACCCTAAAGTCTAGAGCCAAACTCATTACCCGGCTGCTCTCGGGAATGAAACGAAACTTCGTATTGGGTCTAGATCGCACATCGGGAGTCCGATTAACACGAAGCTAAGGAACTAGGACCGCCCCACTGGGCTTGACAATCATCTCAAAAATCAGATGATTCCGATGTCCCACGGCCATTCTTTTCACTCCGGAGCGAGGGAGTGTGAAAAATACTATTCCCATCCAAATAAAAATATCTAGAATAGTGATCTGGCATCTTTTGGTTGCGCGTCAGTATTAAGCAACCTGACCGTCGGAATCAGACCAAATTACACCCTCGGATTAAGAAAAATTTCAGGAACATTTACATGTACTCAGAATTTCTGATCGTGGCCCACTGACCGTTGAACTGAAAGTGGTCCGCCACGTGCGATCTGGGAATCCGATCGAGTCGAAAATGAAATTTCACGTGGATCCATAGATGGTGAGCTTAAGTCTGACGTTTGACTCAAGGAGGGCCATCAGAACATACCTTTTGAGCTTGGAAAGTGGCGAACTGCCTACATATGCAGCCACCCTTGAACCTGAGTCTATTTTGGACATGTTCTTGGCTATAAAAGGGGCTTAGAACAGCCCCTCTCACAGCCATACGAATTTGGGAGCAAACCCTTAGAGAGAAAGAGAGAAAAGAGAGAGAAAGTCTTGGAGATCGAAGCCGATCTTCCTCCTGCTGCTTCCACTCATCCCACGGCCTACACCGCCTTATTCCAGGGGTTTTCCCAGCGGTGTCCATCCCATTTGAAGGTAAGAAACCCTAACCCTAGGTCTGATTTGAAGTTGGTTAGTGATAGGTTATGAAAAAGCTAACTAGTTACGCTCTTTAGGCTAGGAAACTCCCGTATACGGAAGCTCCAACACTCTTGCGGATTCGTTGGGATTCCAAGGGCTGAGGTGAGGACTTTAAGTGTATAAGTTACGGTTTTCAACGCTTTCAATGTCAGATAATGATAGATTCATGATCTGCATGCAAATGCACATGTACAAAGTGCTTTCCATTTCCTGTTTCGATTAGCGATAAAGAATATGGAATTTTACATACTCTTGATATACGTAGAAATACCGTATACGTATTTTTGTTGGAAAAATGTTTGACATGTTTATTTAATGTTTGATTATATCATGTGTGGATAAAATGCTAGTTTGGCGAAAGGAATCGCAAAAATACATGTTCATGTGTAAATGTCATGTATGTTGAAATTGCGTATTCTAGAAATTCCGCATACGGGCGGATTTTGAAAATGTAATTGTAATGATTATTTGCTGTATGATTACGATATACACGGGAAAAATACTCTCGTGGCGAAGGGACAGCCCTAGCACGAACTTGGCTAACATACGTCATGTATGTTGGAATAGTGTATTCTAAGTGTTTGTGCACATGCTTGTATGTGTACATGTGTGTAACGCCCTGAAATTCGGGGGTCGAGTATGAACTCAACTCCCGAGTTCCAACGCATCACTTATGTAACATACACAATGCCGGTTAAATGTTGTCTGAGTTAGCGCAATAAACATGAATGAGATTAAACCAAACAGTAGTTCATACTCCTGTTCAACTGTATATAAAAGCAAGCGGAAGACTAAAATTTTATAATCAAGTATGTAAAGTAACAAAATTTTCTGAACTCCAGAGTATGAGTACTAGCTGAGCACCAATATACATGTATTGTTTTAAAGTCAAAACCCAAAATACAATCCTCAAAAGAGGCCCTGAGAATCCCGCGATGCAGCCGGCCTAAGCGAAGCCGTCAGAGTACTGCATGAAGGAGAACTCCTCCTGGTCCTCGTCAAAGTCGGGCTCTGGCTCCTGAACCAAGGCGCCCTCTATACCTGCAACAGAGTCTGGTTGGTGTGTACAACACCGTCCCATAACGTGGGAGTGAGTAGCTAACTCAGTGGAACAATAAAGCATAAGTTAACATGTTATCAAATCAACCAAGCAGTAATGATAAAGCAGTACAAATCAAGCATTTCTAACTACTCTTGTTAAGTGCAAAATGACATGACATGATGCTGTATGCCCTTGCCAAACCACCCTCAAGCGACATCATCTTACGTTCGCGAATGCTTACTCCCTCAGTGCGCCACATCTACAAAGCACATGCGGTGAGATGATGCTCATGATTACCTCCCTTGTATCATTCCCAACATGATCCATTCTAGGGTCGTCAATCTTAGTTATTCTCATACGATATTATAGTTTGAGAAGCTTAGTGAAGGCATCGCAAAGGGCTCGTCACCCGTCAGCGCGGATACAGATCTCACCGTATGCGGCTCCATTGCTGGCCGTCAGCTCGAGTACAGGTCTCACCGTACTCGGCTCAATCACTAGCCGCCAGCTCAAGTACAGGTCTCACCGTACTCGGCTCAACTCACACTCTAGTTGCTGTGAAAGACTCATGGCCAATCACAGACCCTTGGAGTGTACTCGATGATACCACGGAGGACTCGTCGCCCGTCAGCACGAGCACAGATCTCACCGTACTCGGCTCTCGCCGAAGTATCGACAGCTCGAATACAGTGTCTCATACCACCGTATTCGGCTCACGAGTTAGTTGCGCAATGGTCACTACGGGGAGGCACATGGCCCCAGCGTAGGCCGATAGCTCGACCACGGTGTCCCATACCACCATGCCCAGCTCATGCGACTTAGCGGATCTAGGTACCATGGTTAAACGGGAATCGCCACTGGTAAGTTTGGTACCCTAAATTCAAGCAGTAGCGACCAAACAGGGTGAACACATAAGTACATTTCGGTTTAGTTGGCGAGCCTGACTAGCTCGAGCGCACCACAAGTTGAGCGATATGGAGCGCAAAAGCACTCCGCGTGGCCAACCACTATCGCCAACCGAAGTACGACTCGGGTTCGCCGGACACGTCCTTTGTGGCGACATGAATCTCAGCCACAATCACAAGTCTGGTACCGAATGTTTGGACTATATACATAGTCCCAAACCCAAATAGTTTTCATCGTTAGCATGTGAAGTAAAGCATGATAAACAAGCAATACAAGCAAGTTAGTAGGCATGTTATAAAGCATGAAATAAAACATGAAGTCAAGCATGTTGCAAAGCATGTTGTAAGGCATGTGATAAAGCACTATCCCCATAGGGATACAATTGTGTGCGCATTACAATTGAGTGGTTGCGGTGAACCACCGCATGGAGGGGATCCTACATGTCTCTAAGGGAGTCGGAAAACCCATATCAGCGCCTATCTAAGGCACTAGTACATACACATATACACATACAAGCATTTGCAACAAACACTTAGAATACACTATTCCAACATACATGACGTATGTTAGCCAAGTTCGGGTTAGGGCTGTCCCTTCGCCACGAGAGTATTTTTCCCGTGCATAACGTAATCATACAGCAAATAATCATTACAATTACATTTCCAAAATCCGCACGTATGCGGAATTTCTAGAATACGCAATTTCAACATACATGACATTTACACATGAACACGTATTTTTGCGATCCCTTTCGCCGAACTAGCATTTTATCCACACATGATATAATCAAACATTAAATAAACATGTCAAACATTTTCCCAACAAAAATACGTATACGGTATTTCTACGTATATCTAGAGTATGTGAAATTCCATATTCTTTATCGCTAATCGAAACAGGAAACGGAAAGCACTTTGTACATGTGTATTTGCATGCAGATCATGAATCTATCATTATCTGACATTGAAAGCGTTGAAAACCGTAACTTATACGCTTAAAGTCCTCACCTCAGCCCTTGGAATTCCAACGAATCAGCAAGGGTGTTGGAGCTTCCGTATACGGGAGTTTCCTAGCCTAAAGAGCGTATCCGATTAGCCTTTTCATAACCTACCACTAATCAAGCTCAAATCAGACCTAGGGTTAGGGTTTCTTACCTTCAAATGAGATGGACACCGCCGAGAAAACCCCTGGAATAGGGCGGTGTAGGCCGTGGGAGGAGTGGAAGCAGCAGGAGGAAGATCGGCTTCGATCTCCAAGACTTTCTCTCTCTTTTCTCTCTTTCTCTCTAAGGGTTGCTCCCAAATTCGTATGGCTGTGAGAGGGGCTGTTCTAAGCCCCTTTTATAGCCATGAACATGTCCAAAATAGACTCAGGTTCAAGGGTGGTTGCATATGTAGGCAGTTCGCCACTTTCCAAGCTCAAAAGGGGTGTTCTGGTGGCCCTCTTTGAGCCAAACGTCAGACTTAAGCTCACCATCTACGGATCTACGTGGGATTACGTTTTCAACTCGATCGGATTCCCAGATTGCACGTGGCGGACCACTTTCAGTTCAACGGTCAGTGGGCCACGATCAGAAATTCTGAGTGCATGTAAATGTTCCTGAAATTTTTCTTAATCCGAGGGTGTAATTTGGTCTGATTCCGACGGTCAGGTTGCTTAATACTGACGTGCAACCGAAAGGTGCCAGATCACTATTCCAGATATTTTCATTTGGATGGGAATAGTGTTTTTCACACACCCTCGCTCCGGAGTGAAAAGAATGGCCGTGGGACATCAGAATCATCTGATTTTTGAGATGATTGTCAAGCCCAGTGGGGCGGTCCTGGTTCCTTAGCTTCGTGTTAATCGGACTCCCGATGTGCGATCTAGACCTCATACGAAGTTTCGTTTCAGTCCCGAGAGCAGACGGGTAATGAGTTTGGCTCTAGACTTTAGGGTAACCTAGAGTCACTAATTCTGCATGTTTTGGGTCTTGCAGATCGTATTTAAAGCGATCCCAACGGATTTCATGACTAACCGAGTTTAGTACTTATTTAACTTTGTTAAATTTCTAAAGGATTTAATCCTATGTGATTTCTGGTCGAGGTGGTACTCGGCCCAATGTACGGAAATTTTCAGGTCGTTACAATGTGTATGTACTAGTGCCTTAGATAGGCGCTGATATGGGATTTCCGACTCCCTTAGAGACATGTAGGATCCCCTCCATGCGGTGGTTCACCGCAACCACTCACTTGTAATGCGCACACAATTGTATCCCTATGGGGATAGTGTTTTATCACATGCCTTACAACATGCTTTGCAACATGCTTTACTTCATGTTTTACTTCACGCTTTATAACATGTCTACTAACATGCTTGTATTGCTTGTTTATCATGCTTTACTTCACATGCTATCAATGAAAACTGTTTGAGTTTGGGACTATGTATATAGTCCAAACATTCGGTACCAGACTTGCGATTGTGGCTGAGATTCATGTCGCCACAAAGGACGTGTCTGGCGAACCCGAGTCGTACTTCGGTTGGCGATAGTGGTTGGCCACACGGAGTGCTTTTGCGCTCCATATCGCTCAACTTGTGGTGCGCTTGAGCTAGTCGGGCTCGCCAACTAAACCGAAGTGTAATTGTGTGTTCACCCTGTTTGGTCGCTACTGTTTGAACCTAAGGTACCAAACTTACCAGTGGCGATCCCCGTTTAACCATGGTACCTTGATCCGCTAAGTCGCATGAGCCGGGCATGGTGGTATGGGACACCGTGGTCGAGCTGTCGGCCTATGCTGGGGCCTTGTGCCTCCCCGTAGTGACCATTGCGCAACCAAACTCGTGAGCCGAATATGGTGGTATGAGACACTGTATTCGAGCTGTCGATACTTCGGCGAGAGCCGAGTACGGTGAGATCTGTACTCGTGCTGACGGGCGACAAGTCCTCCGTGGTATCATCGAGTACACTCCAAGAGTCTGTGATTGGCGACGAGCCTGTCACAACAACTAGAGTGTGAGTTGAGCCGAGTACGGTGAGACCTGTACTCGAGCTGACGGCTAGTGATTGAGCCGAGTACGGTGAGACCTGTACTCGAGCTGACGGCCAGCAATTAAGCCGCATACGGTGAGATCTGTATCCGCGCTGACGGGTGACGAGCCCTTTGCGATGCCTTCACTACGCTTCTCAAACCATAATATCGTATGAGATTATCTAGGATTGATGACCCTAGAATGGATCATGTTGGGAATGATACAAGGGAGGTACCTTAGTTTCCCAATACTGCTGGTTGAAATGGACTAATAATAACTTGGTAATCAAGAGCATCATCGCACCGCATGTGCTTTGTAGATGTGGCGCACTGAGGGAGTTAAGCATTCGCGAACGTAAGATGATGTCGCTTGAGGGTGGTTTGGCAAGGGCATATAGCATCATATCATATCAATTTGCACTTAACAAGAGTAGTTAGAAATGCTTGATTTGTACTGCTTTATCATTACTGCTTGGTTGATTTGATAACATGTTAACTTATGCTTTATTGTTCCACTAAGTTAGCTACTCACTCCCACGTTACGGGACGGTGTTTGCAATACCCACCAGACTCTGTCGCAGGTATAGAGGGCGCCTTGGTTCAGGAGCCAGAGCCCGACATTGATGAGGACCAGGAGGAGTTCTCCTTCATGCAGTACTCTGACGGCTTCGCTTAGGCCGGCTGCATCGCGGGATTCTCAGGGCCTCTTTTAAGGATTGTATTGTGGGTTTTGACTTAAAAACAATACATGTATATTGGTGCTCAGCTACTATTCATCCTCTGGAGTTCAGAAAATTTTGTTACTTTACATACTTGAATATAAAATTTCAGTCTTCCGCTTGCTTTTATATACAATTGAACTGGAGTATGAATTACTGTTTTGGTTTAATCTCATTCATGTTTATTGCGCTAACTCAGACAACATTTAACCGGCATTGTGTATGTTGCATAAGTGATGCGTTGGAACTCGGGAGTTGAGTTCTTACTTGACCCCCGAATTTCAGGGCGTTACATCTAGTTTAGCACTAGCTAATTCTCGCCTAATTTCTAAAGGATTTAGTCTTGTATGATTTCTGTCTAAGGTGGTACCTGGGCCTTTGTAGTTTGTATATAAAGTGATCCAAGTTATACTACTTAGCTAGTTTAGGATAGTGTCTAGGATGAAAGTGCTTAGAAAAATTGAAAGAACAAGGTAGTGAAGGGTGAGATTTGTGAAGGAAATGGGTTCAGAAGCGATTTTAGACTGTGGGGTTCAGTTCTGATGAATTAATAAGGTGTTAGGAGCAACCCATTGCCTAAGGACGTCTAATCCCAAGTTGGCAAAAATCTGGGATGTTATAACAAATCACCCCTCCAAGCTCTCATTTTTCTTCAAAATTTCTGTTTTCTCTCTCAAACCTCCCTTTCAATCACCTACTGTCACGCCCCAAGCTCGGAAACCGGGCTCACAAAATTCCCGATCGCCGAATCCGGCGCCGACAGCCTCCGTAATACCCCATTCTCGGATCCCAGCGCCCATACGCCAGATTCCGATCCTGGGATCTTACAAGGAGGATTTTTCAGTCTGAATTTTTTTTTTGTAATGGAGCATAACCACAAGCATAACCAAGTCACAAAACAACATCAACACATATCCACTATATCAAAAACTTTTAAGTACAATGCGGGAAGGGAAATACAGTATAGTCAAAAGGCTCCAAAATGATCTGATGCGCGCTCCTGCCTCAACGCTGCTGCTGTCCAACGCTACCTGCACGCAACGGTCGTGCATAAGCTTACAAAAGCTTAGAGGGTGGTGTAAGTGTGTGTGCATGGCAAACACCAAGTGTACAGTATCAGAGTAATGCGGAAGTATGCGACAAGTCCATGAATGCTATCAACTGAACCAGAGCCATGTAATGCAAGGCATGAATGCGATCGGCCATACCAAGGCCATGCGATGTGAGGCCTATGTAGCCAATGTCATATGCGAGATGCAAATCAAGCATGTCAGTACTCCATAAGTATACATATCAGTATAGTTCCTCTCAGGATATCACCGGGGTCCAATACACCTCACACTGACTGCCTCCTCCCTAGCTGCACAGTCAAGCGAGTGGAAGAGACCACACTATCCGCCTGACCAGTAGTCTGCCAATACCTACCCGGCTCGTCGATAGCGGACACATTCGCGAGCTGGTCAAACTCAGCCTAGCGTATAGCCCCCTCACTCAGGCGGATAAGGCCACACCCCCTTCCAACCGACCACGACACAGTGGGAGACGCGGCCTACTGATATTCGGCACTCGAGCGCTCGTGTATCCACCCGGTCTAGACGTTGGAGCATCTCCTGGTACCAAAAAGGTTCTGGGACTCTCACCCAAGGACATCCTAAGTGCCCACAGTGCTAGAACAAAGTATTTTCGGTATCCGATACGGTCATCCACGATGTGCCTGTGGAGCCACGGCCCTGATGTCGCTAGGGCGTGCAGTGATCAAGTCACACATATGCGAGATGCATGAATCACACCGTCAAATCATGCAGCAATCCATGCGCGTACAATGCGATAATGTGGGGCACTCCGCCTCATAAGGAGTCCCCTAAGTGGTCTGCCCAATGGCGTATGCTATGCTCAGTCACTACTCATATCAAGCATACATATGATGCGTATGGGTATGAATCCTGGAGTTATACTAAGCATGTTATAAAGTGGTGAACTATCAACAAATGTGGGCCTACTAATGGGCCCTAGGGAGAGTTATAATGCGGACATTAAACCAACATTATTCCACAATGTGGACGTCAAACCAACATTGCTCCCAAGGCATAGCCCGCTATAAGACATCATTACACAAACCATGGGGAAATCATACATTGCAATGGACCCTAAGGACCTCCTGTTGGGCCTCGACCTATGGGCCTTGGATACATCAAGTGGGTCGCATCATATGGGCCTTATATAAATCAAGTGGGCCACATTAATGGGCCTTAGGTACATTGCAATGGGCCATATCCCATGGGCCTTTGAAACATCACAATGGGCCTCGTAACATGTGCCACAAATACATTGAATGAGCCTAAACACATGAGCCATGTATACATCAAGGTGGGCTTTAACAATGGCCACAAATATACAAGATGGGCCTCACAACATGGGCCTTATATATACCAAGTGGGCCGTATACATATTAAATGGGCCACATCAATGGGCCGCACCAATATAAGTGGTGGTAATGAATCCCACCATTAAAACTCCTAGGGCCCACCATAACATTTATTTCCCAAACAATCTGTACATAGGGTCATCAAGAACTTGGTGGCCCAAGGGTCTAATGGCGGACGTTCAATTCACACAGTACGGTGGGGACCACATGATATATAGCTCTATCTCCTTTTTCTTTTCTTTTCTTCTTTTTTTTGTTTTGGGCCCCAAGCCTTAAGACAAGCTTGCCAAGTGATGAACGGTTTAGATGCAACAAAAGCATCATGGTGGATCCCGTATAGACGGACGTCATGGATGAACGGGTGGGTTCAACGAAGGGCCCACCAACATATATATATATATATATATATATATATAAATATATAATATAATATAGATATTATATATATATATATACACACACACGCCCACAGCACACACGCACACGCATACAGCACACACACGCACACAGCACACACGCACGCACACTACACGCACACACGCACGCACACATGCGCGCACACACCCGCGCACACACCTCACCGTCCACTGCCAGTGGACGGTGACACATATGCATCACTGTGGGTCCCACGTGGGGCCCGCCATAATGTTTATCTTCCATCCAGACCGTTCATAAGGTCGTACGGACCTGGAGGAAGAGGAAAAACAAATTTCAGCTTGATCTGAAACTTCTGCTGTCCCAAAAAGGTTTTCAATGGTAAATGTTCATTCCCACTGTTTCCCATGGTGTGGGCCACCTGAGCGTTGGATCGAGATGATTTTTGGAGGGGACCCACCTCAGGGGGTGGTCCACCTCATGGACGGTTTAGATATAACATATACATCATGGTGGGGCCCATGGCAGGGGCCGTGGGTCCCTGTCTCTTGGCCGTCCGTCCGTGAAACGCAGCAGCTGCTGCTGCTGCTGTGTCAGTGGCAGCAGCGGCTGCCTTATTTTTTTTTTTAATTTTTTTTTTTGAAAATCCAAAATCTTGAGGTTTTTCTGATGTGGGGTCCGCAATAAGGAAATCCGACCATGCCATCGGATTCCATGGTCCATAGCCAACCCATCAAGCCCAATATCGGGCATTTTTCGGTGTACAGAAATGTCAAGGAAGTTTTAAACGGTGGAAATCATCGTTTGCGATGCTATGGCCCACCTGAGGGTCAGATTAACCTCATATCTTGGCTCAACGCCTAAAATGTGCTGGCAAATAGGGTGGACGGCGTGGATTGGACGCATACATCAAGGTGGGGCCTACACCAACGGCTCACCCAAATAGCCTTGGAACAAAGCTTATCTTTGTGTTTTCCTTTCCAGCAACGTCCAGACGCTGGATGTTTTTGGGCTTAATAATACATTTAAGGTGGGCCTTGTTTAGGTGGGCCACCACATAATGGATGGTGTGAGTTCAACACATATAAGATGGGCCCCACCTTAGATGGTTTGGATCCGATACATGCCCTATTGTGGGGTCCATTCAAGTGGGCCACACACTCATAACTTTACAAAAAGAGAAAGAGAGAGAGGAAGAGAGAAAGTGGGACACACGTGTGATGGAGGGACCCCGACACTATGGGCCCTCCCTTGCATTCCATCATACATAAAAAAGAAATCAAAGTGGGCCATTGGCCACATCATAGGATCCCAAGTGAGATCCATACCATTGATCGGTAGGCCTCACTTGGCCCATCTAAGGAAGCATGAAAACTACCCTATCAAAGCACCCACCGTTCGATCTTCTCGATCCGTTGGAATGCCTATCTCCTTGTGCTCCTCTTTGACGGTGGAGATGAGAAATCAAGGGCTAGGATGGAGGGTTTTGGGAAGGGAAAGGTGGGCCACACATTCATTTCTTTGCACTTGGGAGAGCTTGGACGTGAGCTCTCTCTTTGGTTGTTTGGAAATGTGTTGGGAAATGAGAGAGAGAGAGAGAGATAAGGAGAGAGAGTGATGGGAGGTGAGTGATGGATGTGAGTGATGGGTGATGTGAGGTGAGTGATGGATGTGGGTAGGTGGTGTAAGAGAGAGGATGGGAGAAAGTTGACTTGATGGTTGCTTTACTTGTGGAGAAAGGTGATGTGTACTTGACATTGATTGATTGATGTGATTGATTTGATTGATTGGATTGATTTGACATGTTGTAGAGATTCTCTCGGGATCGTAAAAGTGCGGCGTTTCTTCGAACTGAACGCCGGCTCACATCTTCTGGTCAGGGTATCGGATCGATGCGTGAGTCGCGGCGTTGGAACCGCGGCGACGGTGCGGTCGCAATGATACTGGTCTCGGATTAAACCGACTCGAATCTAAAGGATGCGACTTACGGTCGATCGCAACGTCGGTTATACGTCGCAGGTTGCCGGAGTTTGATGGTAAGGATCGCGGCAGTTGACGGAACAGTACGGACCAGAACACGGGTCTTACACCTACTTCATCATTTTCGGCCACAACTTATACTCCTCCATCATTTACAGCAGTCCTACTCCCCTACCCTCTCCATTCTCGTTCATTTGAGCTCCTACACCCCTCATTTGAAGCTCAAATCGTGTAAGCTCTCAATCCCTCCCATCTCTTCACTTTCTTTCATTGAACCCTGTCTCTTGGGCCCATACAACCTCCATTGAGGCTTAAATCCATGGGGAGTTAGAGACTCCAGCCCTATTTCCCCTTTTCCTTCACTTCCCATGTCCTTATTCGAGTTGAATACAACCTTTTTTCTCCATTTCCACCATCTTCTTCACAACCTCCGAATGTTGGAATATTTAGGGCCGTTCGGCCAACTGTATTAGGTGAGTTGAAGGTGGATAGTGTGTAAGGTATTGTCCCTAGATTGGGTGTATCCCATGTTTTCCAATGCCATGTTTGGAATGTATGCAATGAAAAGTATATCCTGGGATTTCCTTTCAAATTACACTTAGAAATTCATCATCTTGGGGTTTGAAAATCCCATTTCACACTTTCCAACACAAGGCTCATTTTCCAAAGCCTATACCATTAATTTTAATCCCCTCCCACCCTCCTACCAAACATGTCATTCCTAATCCCGAGGAGGGATTAGCAATGCAGTCCCATTTAATACAACTTAAGACCACTGGCCAAATCGTCCCTTGGAGTTTTGGACCTAGAGCGGTGCTCCTAGATTTTGGACAGACCTGACTGTATAGAAAATCCAACAAATTAATAATGTGAACCCCAGGATCTTCATAGCGAGTATGAACATGTGTGAAATGCTCGAGCGTAGTGAAAGTCAAGTGCATGCAACTCAATTCCAATCAGACAACGTTTGACCCTAAGTGATAAACAATTTCTTGTATTAGAACATAGACTTTGGATTATAAGTATTGGTTGGTTATACTAAGGAATGTAGATAAATTTAGTTAGTTGACTTGATTAGGTTGGAGCGAGACCCCGTTCCTTTGTTAAATCTCCTTAGTACTCATAGGCTTCTTTAACAACTCTTAGGAATCTTGTTTGATTAGTAACTAGTCACGCTCAGAGGAAACTTCTATATCCCTTGGATTTAATGATAGGTCAAATCTATACACCCCTTAGAATCACCTTCTCAAGGACTTAGTACAATCGGGAACACGGAGCAGAGAAACTACATATAAGCGAGGTATTCGCGGTTTGAATCGAATTCTCAATCCTGGTAGTGACCAATGAACCCTATGCTCTGATCAAGCAGAAGGTCGGGATCAACTAGGATTAAGAAATGATATGACAATTTTCTATCCTAGCTAGGCAGAAGGTCCATATATCCGACTCAGACCCACTACACAACTTTCCTTCCGTGTTGGCCCGACCACTTGCAACCAAAAGTTTATAACTTCGTCTTTGAAAAGCATTAGGAGTATATAGCCGATAGAGACTTTGTCTTTTAGGCCCCAGGAATTGCCCAAATGGGCAACAGATAATTAGGAATTAGGTCCCAAATTACATGCCATATCGGCATACATTTTGTACATATGAACGTAGAAAGATGGCTTGCCTGTTAAGCTAGACATGATTAAATAGGATAAGTCTGGACCGTGGCAAAACTACTTAGTAAAATTAGGCATCTTGCCTCAAACTCACACTTGCCCCTGAAATCAACCACAATACCCATCATCTTTAACTCCTTTCTATAATCATAGGTGCCAATGCCATAATACGCATCATCGATGAAGAGAAGACAAATGTATTGAGGGATCGTTTCCCATTTCATGTCAAGGATAGATCCTAAATTACCCCTTGTTCCGACATACGGATCAGGACATAGATCTTGAACCTTGAGAATAGAAACAATGTTAAGGGGGGTAGACAAGTTATGAACCCAGTTGAGTTAAGTAGGTATACATGTCTACCCGCTCATAGGCGCAGCGGTAGCATGGTTGGCCCTTGCCCCACTGGCCCAGGATCGAAAGAAATTACTCCCAGTTATGCACAAGGTTAGGTCATTAAATAGGATCTAAATTTTAAGGGGGGTGGTGCCTAAAATGTACTAGACTAGCATGCATAATATACCCCTACCGCGCATATAAACTTGAAATCAATAAGTTTTAGGAAAATGAAATAATAGAATTCTTGCTTATTACCTTTAGCCAATTTTGGGGACGAAATTATTATTAAGGGGGGTAGATTGTAACATCCCAAATTTTTGCCAACCTGGAATTAGACGTCCTTAGGCAATGGGTTGATCCTAACACCTTATTAACGTGTCAGAACCCAATCCCATACTCAAAAAAATCGCTTGTTAACCCTTTTCCTTCACAAATCTCACCTTTCACTACCTTATCCTTAACAAAGTAACTAGGTGGTAAACTAGATTAGTTATGAAATTCGCTTGATCCACTTTAAATACGATCTGCAAGACCCAAAAACTTGTAGAATCATTGACGCTAAGTTACCCTAAAAATCTAGGATCAATCTCATTACCCAGTTGCTCTCGGGAGCACATGGAAACTCCGTATCAGATCTGGACCGCACGTCGGAAGTCGGATTAACGCGAAGTTAAACGGTTAGGACCACCTTGTTGGGCTTGACAACCATCTCGGAAATCAAATCCAAATAGTGTCCCACTGCTATTCGCTTGAGCTCGGAGTGAAGAGTGTGAGAAAATGAGATTTTCTTATTAAATTCAAAATGATTTAAGTAATCTTGCACGTGTCGCTTGCGAACAATTTTTAAGCAACCAGACCGTCGGAATCTGACCCAAATACACCCTCGGATCAGGAGAAATTTCATACACGCGTCAGTGTATTTGAAATCTCTGATCGAGTTTCACTGACCGTTGAACTGAAACTGGTCCGCCACGCGTGATCTGGGAATCCGACCGGAACGAAAACTTAACTAAACCTAGATCTAGTGTTAGTGAGCTTAAGTCCAACCGCACACAGAAAAGGGGCCGCCAGAAGTGCTCCGTTGGATCGAAACAGCCTCACTTTGGCTATAACTTAAGTATACCTTGACCTGGAGTCTATTTTGAAGAGTTTTGGGCCTATATAAGGACCTTAAACCCTCACTCTGTCATCCCATATGAATTTGAGAAAAACCTAAGAGAGAGAAGAGAGAAAAGAGAGAGAAAGTGTGAGAGATGTGGGAGGATCTCCCTGATGCTCTACCCTGCCGCTAAGCAAGCTCAACCATCTCTATCTAATCGCTTTCCCGGCGATGCTGACTTCGTTTCTAGGTAAGAAACCCTAACCCTAATTTGATATAGGGTTATGAACATTACAAACGATGAAATAGCTAATCTATTTCATTCTATAGGTTACTAAACTGTCGTATACTAAAGCTTAGCGAATCTATCAACTCCGTTACGATTCTACGACAAAAGGTGTGGACTTTAGATGTATAGGTTATGGTTTTCAACACTTTCAATGTCAGATAATGATAGATTCATGATCTGCATGCAATTGCACATGTACAAAGTGCTGTCCGTTTCATTTTTCGGTTATACGTTAACTATGTTGAATATACTGTATTCTCTGTATTTGTAGAAAATACCGTATATGTACAAATTTTGAAAGTATGTTAGCCATGATTAATTACTGTATGAATACGCTATATATATGTATAATACTCACTCGGCGAAAGGATTCGCCCTAATACATGCTTTTTTGCTAGTATACGTTATGTATGTTAAAAGAGTGTATTCTAAGTGTTTGTGAAAATGATTGAATGAGTATAGAATTCTCATTTGTGCTCGCCATGACTAATTGTCATGGATATATGATTGTTGTATTGGTGATACCCCTTTGACGAAAGGATTTGCCCTAAATCACGCCACAACCAATGACTGAATGAACATGGAACTTGGATTCCTACTTGCCATGACTATCTATCGTGGGTGCACGCGTGTTATAATTGGGGGCAACTCCCTAGTGAAAGGATTTGACCTTATACCTATGTGATCACCATACATCATGTATGTTGATGTATGTAGTTTAAAGTGTTTATTGAAATGTCTGAATAAGTAGTAGTTAGTAAATTGTAATGTATAAGGGTGTTGAGATAGGATTCTTAGCTACCTTAGAGATGTATATGATTTCCTCCATGTTGTTTGTTTAATTTAACCGCTTACTTATGAAATATAGGTGTTTGTATTTTCCTGTTTATATTGTGCTTTATTACATGTTTTATAACATGCTTGTCAACATGCTTGAATTACTTTGTTTATTCTGCTTTACTCTACATGCTTCTGGTCATGGATTGATTGTGTTTGGGGCTATGATTATAGTCCAGGCAATCGGTAATGGGATTGAATTTGTGGTTGAGATTCATTTGCCACGTGAGATGTGTTCGACGAACCCGAGTCGTACTTCGGTTGGCGATAGTGGTTGGCCATGCGAAGTACTTATGTACTTCATGTCGTTTAACTTGTCGTGCGCTCAAGCTAGCCGAGCTCGTCAAGTAACCCGATCTGTCTAATGTATGTTCACCATGTTTGGACACTACTGCTTGAACCTAAGGTACCGAACTTACCAGTGCAACCCCGTTAACCTTGGTACCTCGATCCGCTAAGACTCATGAGCCAGGCATGGTGGTATGGGACACCGTGGCCGAGCTGTCGGCCTATGCTGGGTCCATGTGCCTCCCCGTAGTGACCAGTGAGCAACCATACTCGTGAGCCGATTATGGTGGTATGGGACACTATATTCGTGCTGTTGGTCTACATTGATAAGGTGATGGGGGAGTGGTGCAACGAATGCATGTAATAGCCCTGACAGCCCTTTGTAGTGACCTCGAACATACTCTGAATTTGTGGTGAGGCGACAAGTTTTGCCACGGTGAATAGAGTATGAACTAGGCCTGTGTCAATTTAGTGATGAACCGTTAAAAAGGTGATGGGGGAGTGGTGTAACAATTGCGTGTAACAGCCCTGACATCCTTTGCAGTGCCCTAGAACCACACTATCGTATGAGTTTATCTAGGTTTGATGACCCTAGAATGGATCATGTTCGGGAATGATACAAGGGAGGTACCTTAGTTTCCCAATACTGTTGTTTGAAATGGACTAATAACAAGTCGGTAATCATGCTCATCATCGCATTGCATGTGCCTGGAAGATGTGGAGCACTGAGGGTGCCAGCATGCCGCGGACGTAAGATGGTGCCACACGAGGGAGTATGTTGGAGAGGGCATGCATCATAATCGCATCTCATCCTTGGATTAATTACAGTACTTAGGAATGTTGATTGTAGTGCTTTATCATTACTGCTTGACTGTTTTGATAACATGTTAACCTATGCTTTACTGTTCCACTGAGTTGATCACTCACTCCCACGTTACGGAACGATGTTCCGAACACCCACCAGACTTTGTCTGATTGCAGATGGCGACGCTACTCCTGAGGCGGAGCCGGACCGCTAAGGTAATTGGACAGGGAATTATTAAAGGAATAAATTTGCTTAAAAATGAGAATACTTTTTGCATAAAAGGATTAACGCATAATCTTTTAAGCATTTCTCAAATATATGACGATGAGCATGTGGTTACATTCAACAAAGAAAAATGCGAAATCCTAGACCTCTCAGGTAAATCAGTGATGAAGGGTTCTCGCACAAATAACCACTGCTATGTCATCAAAGGTAAAGGAAAGGATGATCCCTATGCCTAGAAATATTGAGCATGGAAAAATAAGTCCAGGTCATGCATCAAGATTTGGATATTTGCTGAAATGATGCTATTTTACTGTGCTCCTAATGATATATCTGAGGTTCCTCACCTCAATCTTTTTGTATATAAACATTCTAATGTTTATAATTTTAATCTGTACAATGCTTGTACACAATTTTGCTGTATATACTGTTGATAAATTGATATACTAAAAGTATACATGAAAGATTATCTGAAAGCTGAAAATTGAAAACATTCACCTTTGATATGTCTGTCGATAAGTCATGAGCATTTTCAATCAAATCGATCAATAGTCGATATCATCGACATCTCTTCAGAATTTAGAAAGTCACATGATTGAGACTGTTATCGAAGTCACTATCGATAACATCGAATGAGGATCATCGATATAATCGATGATAAGTTCGATGATATCGAAAGATGCAGCCTGATAAAAGGCGGTTGAGCGAAAAAATTCATTTTCTTCTGAAAAGGCATTTCACATTTTCCTGCTCATCCCCTTAGCTGGAAGTAGATCAGTGGGTCCCGGAAGCTCCTCAAAACCGGTATTACCCTTCCATTCTATCTTTCATGCTTTTAGGTTGGGTATTTCCAGTTTTTCCAAAGAGAAATTTTGTCTATTTCTTCTCTCGAATCTCTATCTACATGGGTAAAGACAAGGAGAAGGCGTCAGGTCCTGGAGAGTCCTCTAAGGCCTCTTCACAAAAGACCCTTACTTCAAAAGAGAGAGCGAGAGCCCCTGATCGGGCGACCCCCACTCGTCAGAGGTCACAACAAATGTCATGTGGTGGGTCCCAATCCGACATACCAGCCCCTCCTCCAGCTAAAGCAAATCCACTTCCAGCTAAATACACGGGTAGGAAGCTCATTCATGAGAGGAAGGTAGACAAGGATTGTTTAAAACCGTACAATCTAGAATCTCTGTTTGCTGCAATCGATTGGTTGCGTGTTCTTGATTTTGGTGGGCCATGTCATCTTGAACTAACACGCAACTTTCTCGCCACTTGTCACTCACCCATGTCTGATCCTCCTTCTATCATGGTATCTCTTGATGGTGATGATGTACTGATCACTCCTGCTACAATTGCAAACATCCTAGGGCTGAAAATGTCACCCGATGGTCTCCCTGAAATGGACCTCAAAAATGTTGAAATTCGGTCCATAGTTACTAAATACCTCTGTCATGGTAGAGACATTCCTTGGTACCAAGGAAATGCATTGAAATCTAAGTTCATGGAACCATGATTTCGGGTCTTGCACGGTATCTTTGCCATAAACATCTATCCTAGAAGTACCAACTGGTCCAATCTCACAGGATTCATGACCATGATAGTGTATTCAATAGCCAACGGGATAAAAATCTGCCTCCTGACTCTGATTGTACATCAGTTGGTCTACATCATTCATACATCCAGGGATCTTCACCTGCCCTATCCCTAGATCATAAACATGGTATGCAACGCCATCGGCTTCCCAACGACCAGTGATCCGGAACTTCTCCTCCAAGTCTTTAATAAAAATAACATTCGAAGGATGGACTTGAAGTTCCATAAGTATCCCGATGATCCAGAGGAAGGAATTCACGTACCAGGAGAAGGAGGAGATGCTCCCACTGAAGAGTCTGGAATGACTAAGGAAGAAGCTCCTGCATTCCATCAAACACCGTCCACATCTACGCCCAGGCATGTAAAAAGATTTAAGCTCCATCAGGATAGGATTGGAGCAATTCAGCGAGATGTCTCCCAGCTCAGGGAATCAGTGAATGAAAGGTTTACCGTCTAAGAACACCTGGTAAACGGAGTACAGCAGACCGTACAACAGTTGGTTGATCTGTTCACCTGCCGTCGAGACGTCACGACACCTTCTTCCTTGGTTCCATAGTGCTGGTCTCTGGATGTTGTCACATACACCTTACTCGTACTTCTGCGTATGAGCATTAGTATCTTTTTGGATGCTCTATGCTCTCATGAGTGTATGTGATAACCCACTAATCTGCACAGTCTGACGTTTTTTTTTTTTTTTTTTTTTTTTTTTTTGTTGTATATGCTCGTGGATGGGTTAGATACTGATGGTTGAATTTTGGGTACGCATGGATGGGTTTGGTAATTTTATTTGGATGACTGATATACTACCGCCAAACTGGGGCAGTATATACACTTTTGAATATTTTTAGGATGGATGATTATAATTCACCCATATTTATTGCCATGTTTTTCATCCCCTGCTCTCTCTAGTGAATGATGCATGTGATATTTTGATCTACATATTGTCAATGCATACATAATTGCTGAAATGTGATGATTACATTTATCTTATATCACTGCTCTATTTGGTCTACTATGCATACATAGTTTCTAAAAATGATGACTAATTAATCAACTGAGTTGATCATTATACATCCATCTTTATAAATGTATGTTCTCTAAATGTTGGTTCTCTCAAATACTTCAAACTTCAGTCGATATCCACTGCTATATCTATCTTTGTCAATGACTGACAAAAAGGGGGAGAACAGTCCCAACACCCCCGAAAGGAAAATTGTATATCTACTTGAATTGTGATACAGGTGTTAGGGGGAGCAGCTGCATCAAGATAGGGGGAGAATGCTGTTAGGGGGAGCAGATACTGAGTGTGTGTATGATTTTACTAGACATTGTAAAATCGTGTAAAATGCATGTACACACAATTTAGGATGTGTTTGTCTAGATACTGGTCTATAGTGTTTTGGTATTTTGTCATGTAATTGTCAAAAGGGGAGATTGAAAGTGCCCTGGTTTGTCAATTAGCGTGAGTGTTGAGTCAGTAAGACAGAGAAGCTCCATAGGAAGAGCAATCAATCGTCTGCCTCAACCGGATGTGTGCCCGAACTAGCCACAAGTAAATCTAAGCCTCAATCACATGTCCCAAAACACTAGGTAAATAAAACCCTTAAAACTGATTAGAATATCATAAGGTTTTTGGGTTAGAAAACTTTTTTACAAATTTAGAAAATCTCTAAGTTTTCTACCTCTATCGATTTATTGATAGACTGTCTGATATCATCGAGCAGTGCTGTCAATGTCCTCGATGATCAATCGATACCATCGAAGTGAGGATCAAAGATGTCCAGCAACCACATATTCATCTGGACGGAATTATCGATGTATCGATACCCCTATCGATATCATCGATATTTAAAACTCGAGTTTATCGAAGTTGACTCGATATAATCGACATCAGAGCTCTTGTGTCATTGTTTTTCTAAAGAAAATCATGAAGACCTTCGATATATCAAAGTACTCCTCGATATCCTCGGAATTAAAAAACCGATGATATCGGAAGGCCTTCGATGATATCGGTCTTGGACACAGTTTTCCAGCAGATATTTTCAGTTAGTTTTTTATCTTGTATCGAGGGTCACTCGATAGAATCAATATTCAAATGTTGATGACATCGAGACTGTATTGATGGCATCGAGAATGGAGATAACCTGTCCTGCAAGCTTATTGGAAAATAATTTAGATTTATCAATGCATCCACACTGTCATCGATATCATCGGTATTCAAATTTCGCTGATATCGTGTGTACCTCGATCATATCTGTTGTCCTGAAATATTTCAAAGCAAGTCTCTCTCATTTTCAAATGTTGAGGAATCGAACCTCGTGTCAATAATATTGGAGTTCAAAATTCGATGATATTGACACCTGTCTCGATTCCCTCGACCAGCTGGCAAAAGGTTTCAAAAGCGTATGACATTTGAGTTTGTATCATCGAGCGGCCAGTCGATGTAATCCAGAGTATACGCTTGATGATATCGACCCTACTCGATGATATCGAACTCTGTCATAAATGCAACCGTTTTATATCCGTTGGAACTTTTTGCCTATATATAGAGAGAGCTTGTCTTTGGTTGCTAGTAGAGAAAGAAGAGAGTGCTTTTGAGTGTTTAACCTTAGATCATATACCCAAAGCCCTTTCTCTCATGGAAGTTCATCCTCCAATCCACCCTCACCATTGATATTCAATTGAATGGATTGGGGAATGAACTTCCGCATTCAAGGATCCTCTAACTACCATCTTAATGGCAAAGCATTGAGCTGGGATGCCTTGAATGCATGAATGATTGGAATTGCTCTATCTTCCTTATAGGAAAATCTTTAATAGAGTAGGATTCCATTACAACTTTGACCAAACCCGTCACCATTCATTGGTACACCTTCTGAGTTGCAGTTCAAGGAAGCAAAAGACTCTTCATCAACAATGGAGGAGATCTTCAATAAAGAGCTAAAACGGACTCATCCGCTTATCTGTAAGTTATTAGAGTTCAGAGGACCCTTGTGATCATTCCTTTGTAGGATTGAGCCTAAGGTGTTTCTCACACCTTGCAAGTCCTCTAGGGACTTTCGGGCGGAATCTGGGGATCGAGATCCTACTTTGTCCGTTGCTCTCGTGTGACACTTATACTTACTTCTATGCCATTTTCTTCCTCGGACGGGTTGGGCGGCTAGGCCCAGCTTCATCCGTGGACGCCCTTCTCTTTCCCATGAGAGAAAGGAGTGTGGAGAATGAAAATACGGCAGCCACTATCTCAAAGAGGGTCATAGGGTTGGAAAAGCTTGCAAGGTGAGATAGGTTGGTGCGTTTTGGGGTTTATGAGACACAAGGAGGGTTTGGGTGCTCAAATGAGAGGAAATAGGGAGATAGAAGGTGGTAGGTGATGGGTTGTAATGCCCTGAAAAGCGGGGGTCGAGCATGAACTCAACTCCCAAGCTCCAACGCATTACTTATGCAACATAATGAATGATGATTGAATGTTGTCTGTATTAGTGCATTGAACATGAGTGAGATTAAGCCAAAACAACATATCATACTCCAGAGACAAGTGAGATAGCAAGCGGAAGACTGTGATAGATATATAAACTATATAAACTGCGGTGAGTCTCCAGAGTGTGATAATGTTACCAGGTTAACTATTTATAAGTACAATTCCAAAATATACCAAATTGAGGAAGTGTAATGTCTTCTATCCCAAATACCATAACCCCGTCAATGCAATTCCAGGTCTTCATAGACCCGTCAGAGAGTTGCATATAGGAGACCTCCTCCTCAACATCATAATAGTAGTTCGGCTCTGCTTTATAAGCATCGCCATCACCTGCAGCTAAGACAGTCTGGTTGGTGTTGCAAGCACCGTCTCGTAACGTGGGAGTGAGTGATCAACTCAGTGGAACAATAAAGCATAGGTTAACATGTTATCAATTCAGTCAAGCAGTAATGATAAAGCAGTATAATCAACCATTCCTAAGTACTATAATTAATACAAGGATGAGATGCGATTATGATGCATGCCCTCTCCAACATACTCCCTCGTGCGGCACCATCTTACGTCCACGGTATGCTGTCACCCTCAGTGCTCCACATCTTCCAAGCACATGTAATGCGATGATGAGCATGATTACCGAGTTGTTATTAGACCTTTTCAAACAGCAGGATTGGGAAACTAAGGTACCTCCCTTATATCATTCCCAAACAATGATCCATTCTAGGGTCGTCAGTCCTAGATACTCTCATACAATGATGCAGTTCTAGGTCGCTGTAAAGGGCTGTCAGGGCTGTTACACGCACTCTTGCACCGTTCCCCCATCACCTTATCAATACAGGCCTAGTTTATACTCTATATACTACGGGAAGGCTCGTCGCCTCTCCTCAGATTCAGAGTATGCTCGAGGTCACTACACCGGGTACGGTCAGGGCTGTCAGGGCTGTTACACGGAATCGTTACACCACTCCCCCATCACCCATCAAAGCAGTGTAGGCCGACAGCTCGAATACAATGTCCCATACCACCGTATTTGGCTCACGAGTCTGGTTGCTCACTGGTCACTACGGGGAGGCTCATGGTCCCAGCGTAGGCCGACAGCTCGACCACGGTGTCCCATATCACCATGACCGGCTCATGAGTCTTAGCGGATCGTGGTACCAAGGTTAACGGGGTTGCACTGGTAAGTTCGGTACCTTAGGTTCAAGCAGTAGCGTCCAAACATGGTGAACATACATAAGACAGATCGGGTTTTACTTGATGAGCTCGGCTAGCTCGAGCGCACGCCAAGTTGAACGACATGAAGTGCATAAGCAGTTCACATGGCCAACTACTATCGCCAACCGAAGTACGACTCGGGTTCGTCGAACACATCTCACGTGGTGAATGAATCTCAGCCACGAATTCAATCCTGTTACCAATTGCCTGGACTATTCAATAGCCCCAATCACATTCAAGTACAGAGAGTCAAAGCAATAATGGATCAAGATTTCACTCATACAGTCAACTATCTAATATTGTCCACTTAAGACTGTCAGGGCTATTGCACGGAATCGTTACACCACTCCCCCATCACCCTTCACGCCCTTTATGGAATACAACTTAAACATGAATTTAAACATATGCATTACATAGATAAAATCATACAATCAATTGAGCATGTTATGAAGTACAACATAAGCATGAGTTTGTACATATTCAATTCCTAATCACACAGATATTTAAAGAAATCATACACATAGTTAAAGGAATTGACAATCATATCTCAACACCCTTATACATTACAAGTTACTAACTACTACTCATTCAGACATTTCAACAAACACTTTAGACTACATACATCAACATCCACTACATATGTTGATCACATAGGTATTAGGGTAAATCCTTTCACTAGGGAGTTGCCCCAATTATAACACGCGTGCACCCACGACGGATAGTCATGGCAAGCAGGAATCCAAGTTCCATATTCATTCAGTCATTTCCACAAACACTTGGGCTACACATTTAACATATATAGCATATAGTGGTTGTGGCGTCATTTAAGGCAAATCCTTTCGCTAAGGGGTTGTCTAGCACACTTTAATCATGTTCTTACCTTCAATACATATGGCAGGCATAAATCATAAATCCATATTTATTTAGTCATTTCAACAAACACTTAGACTACATACATTAGCCTACATAAGCTATGTTGGCCAAAAAGTGTATTAGGGCGAATCCTTTCTCCAAACAGGTCATACATCCATAACTAGCATATATACACGGCAAATACTCATGGCAATCATATCAACAAAATTTATACGGATACAGTATTTTCTACAAATACCTAGAATACACAAAATTCCATATTCTTCGTATTTAACCGAAACGAAAGACAGACCGCACTTTGTACATGTGCAATAGCATGCAGATCATGAATCTATCATTATCTGACATTGAAAGCATTGAAAACCATAACCTATACATCTAAAGTCCGTACCTTTTGTCGTAGAATCGTAACGAATACGCTAGAATCTCTAAGCCTTCGTCTACGGCAGTATGTCAACCTATAGCACGGGATACGTTAGCTATCTTGCTACTTGAATCAATTCAAACCCTAAAACAGGTTAGGGTTAGAGTTTTCTTACCTAGAAATGAAGCTGAAAACGCTGGAAAAGCGATTAGAACGGGATGGTTAAGCACGTATGATGGTAGGATAGAGCACCAGGATCCTTCACCCACATCTCCCACACTTTCTCTCTCTTTTCTCTCTTCTCTCTTCTAGGTTTTCTCAAATTCGTATGGAATGAGAGAGTGAGGGTTTAAGGTCCTTATATAGGTCCAGAACTCACCAAAATAGACTCAGGAACAAGGTGTACTTAGATTATGTCCAAAGTGGGTCTGTTCCGTCTCAACGGAGCACTTTTAGAAGCCCCCCTTGAGCCAAAGGTCGGACTTAAGCTCACTGACCTTGGATCTAGGTCGAGTTATGTTTTCGTTTCGGTCGGATTCCCAGATCATAAATGGCGGACTAGTTTCAGTTCAACGGTCAGCGGATCTCGATCAGAGATTTCAAGTACATGGATATGTTTGGGCAAATATCCCTGATCTGAGGGTGTAATCTGGCCTGATTCTGACGGTCGGAATCCTTATAACTGATCCGCAAGCGACACGTGGTAGATTACTTCAATTTATATTTTATTTTTAATTAATTTCACCTTTCTCACACTTCTCGCTCCGGGCTCAAGCGAATAGCACTGGGACACTATCTGGATTTGATTTCCGAGATGGTTGTCAAGCCCAGCAAAGCGGTCCTAATTCTATAACTTTGCGTTAATCGGACTTCCGACGTGCGGTCCAGATCTGATATGGAGTTTCGTGACGCTCCCGAGATTGATCCTAGATTTTAGGGTAACATAGCGTCAATGATTCTACAAGTTTTGGGTCTTGCAGATCGTATTTAAAGTGATTCAAGCGGATTTCATGGCTAATCTAGTTTAGCACTTAGTTAACTTTGTCTAATTTCTAAAGGATTTCGTCCTGAGTGATTTCTACCTGAGGTGATATTCGGGCCTTTGGTAGTTTGTATAGAAGGAGATTCAAGTTATTAATACTTAACTGAATTATGCCCTAATTACAACAGGAGAAGGTCCTAGGGCAGGAGAGACTAATGTTTCCAACTAACCTATTCGTTTTGTGAAATTCCATACGGGTAATGGCTAAAAGCCCATTTTATTTCTGTATTTACTAGTTACAGTAATTTATAGTTTAAGTATTGTTCTTCATCACCTAAACCTTAAGATAATGTCTAATGTGAAAATACTTAAAAAAATAATAATTTAAAGAACAAGGTGGTGAGAGGTGAGATTTGTGAAGGAAATGGGTTAAAAGCAATTTTAGACTGTGGGATTGAGTTCTGACAATTTAATAAGGTGTTAGGATCGACTCATTGCCTAAGGATGTCTAATTCCAGGTTGGCAAAAATCCGGGATGTTACATGGGTTTTGAGGAAAATGGTGGAGGTGGGTATGTATTGTAGAAGAAGAAGAATATATGAAAATGAAGGGGAGATTTAAGAAGAAAAATCAGATTTTAGAGGGGTTGGAAAGGTTTAGAAGCTAGGTGGGGGGAGAAATGAAGCATAAGAGAGGAAATAGGGTGGTCCCACACGTGTACATGGCCCCACATGAGTGGGTTTGGTCGGCAGACCGCCGAACCCGTGGGCCCACTGGACATAGGTGGGCGCAATACGGTCGGCGCGGTGGCGCCGCAGTCCGCTGGACCGTGGGTAGTGGCCTCCCCCTCCCGGGGTGTCGGAAAGGTGCGGGGGACCTCCTTGGTCCCACCATTTCTAGTGGTTTGGGCATCCGTGTCCGCTTGAGGTGGTTTCGGGTTTCATCTTGTACATATTCACGCTTTCTGGGCCATTTGAGTGTGGGATTCTCTGATTTATCATCCAAACCCGTCGATTGATGGTCTAGAAAGGAATCAGGATTATTTCCCATGATCACAGATGCATACGAGTCACATTTCAATGGTCAGTTTCGCCCATCGCTGAAACTTGGGATCCTATGATCATTTGTACGTTTTATCGCCCCCTCCTAAGTCAAAGTACGTTAGTGTGCATCGTGTTACCATAACCCAAGTCCAGTTTAATCCAAATCATGCGCTGATACCAACTTGTAAAGCCCCAAAAATTGGGGGTCGAGCATAGCTCAACTCCCGAGTTCCAACGCATCACTTATGCAACATAGATGATGATGTGTAAATGTTGTCCATGTTAGTGCATTAAATATGACTGGGATTACACTAAATCAGCATATCATACCCCAGAGTTAATGTAATTAGGCAAGCAGAAGACTGAGATGAATATATAAAGTATAGGTATGTGTTTCAAAACCTCTAGAGTATGATCATGTAGCTAGGCTGAATATATACAAATGTCGTTTTAAAATACACAAAATGTCACAATGTAAACATTAAACTATTACAGTATCCATGTAATCCCGGTAACACAGCTCTAGGTCTACCTAGACCCGCTTGAGAGCTGAACGTAGGAGAACTCCTCCTTGTAAAAGAAGTCCAGCTCCATTGCATAAGCCTCGCCATAATCTGCATCTAAAACGGAGTCGGGTTGGTGTTTTAAAACACCGTCCTAGAGTGGAAGTGAGTGATCAACTCAGTGGTACTACAAGGCAAAGGTTAACATGTTATCAATTCAGTTAAGCAGTAATGATAAAGCATTACAACAATCATATCCTAAGTAATCTTTTTAATGTAGGAATGATATGCGTAATGATGCATGCCCTCGCCTGCACTTCCTCAGCAACATCATCTCACGATTACGCATGACAAACTCTTTAAATGTGCGCTTCCTCACCGAAGCACATGCAATGCGATGCATGGTCGTGTTAGCCAAGTAATTTATTAGGCTTATTGATATAGCAGATTCGGGAAGCTAAGGTACCTCCCTTTATATCACTTACCCAAATAATGATCCATCTAGGGTCATCAATCTTAGTTAATCACATACGATAGGCAAGTTGTAGGGCATCACCCCTGATGAAAAGTAGTGAATAGGTAAGTTCACGAGTTCATACTCGAGGTCACTACAGAGGCTCGTCACCTCAGCGTAGGCCTAATTTATACTCGAGGTCACTACGAGAGGCTCGTCACCTGATCGTAGGCCAACAAATCGAATACAGTGTCCCATACACCACCATATTCGGCTCACGAGTTTGGGTTGCTCACTGGTTACTATGGGGAGGCTCGTCACCCCTGCTTAGGCCGACAACTCAACCACGGTGTCCCATACACCACCATGTCCGGCTCATGAGTCTTAGCGGATCTTGGTACCATGGTTAAACGGGCTTTACATTGGTAAGTGGTACCTTAGATTTAAGCAGTAGCGTTCATACATGGTAAACACACAATAGGCTAATCGGGTTATTTGACAAGTGCGATTGGTACGAGCACACGTTGAATTGATTGGCATGGAGCGCGTAAGCACTCCGCGTGGCCTAACCACTGTCGAAAATCACCGTACGACTCGGATTCATCGAACGTATCTAATATGTCGAAACTAGTTCAGCTACTAAATCTAGAACCATTACCGATCGCCTGGACTACGTAGTAGTCCCAAACATACTTAAACGCAGCATGTGGATACATGTGATATTCATAACAACATTTAACAGATAATTTAAATATAAATCCCATTTGAGCATTTTATTGAACATATTGAACATATTGTTATACATATGCATTTCAACCATAATTCACATGGTAATAATTTACATTACATGAAGGAAACTACAAATATGGGTAGGGTGGTTGAGAATCCTATCTCAACACCCTTATAAATAACGATTCATCAATCAATTTCTCATTCAAACATTTTATCAAACACTTAGACTACATAATACTATATACATAAACTAGATTAGTCATAGCATATATTATGGCAATTCCTTTCATAGAGGAGTTTTCATACATACAACAAACATGTGTTCTAGATTAATAGTCATGGCAAGCATAAATCTTAATCGCAATTCTATTAAAACATTTCAACAAACACATGGAATGCATAATATATTCACATAGTTCACACACATGTATACTTCATCGAATACATCGTAACTAAGGTCATATGGCAGTAATCAAGTCAGACATAAATCATTGCTGACATTGACAGCCTTGAAAACCATAGCCTAAACATTTATAGTCCGCACCTTTCGTTGGATACACCCGTTACGAACTTTGTTCGTACACTACATTTCCGTTTACAGCACAATGGCTACCTAAATCAGGAAATAGGTTAGCTATTTCATTGATTCCTCTATTTGGATTCCTAAAATGAAATTAGGGTTAAGATTTCTTACCCAAATCGGAGTTGAAATGACTCATGTAGCTAGATGTAAAGACAATCTAGTGCGTGTAGGCATAAGAGAGAAACACCGCCCTAATCTCCCAAACTCTCTCTCTCTTCTTCTCACTCTTTTCTCTTTTTTTCTCTTATCTCTCCTAGGGTTTGGAGAAAATTCGTATGGAATGGGAATGAGGTGGTTTAAGGTCCTTAAATAGGCCCAAAACTGGTTCAAATGGCCCAAGGGCCATGGTATACTTAGGTTATAGCCAAAGGGTGTCTATTTCGGGAAAACGCGACTCATCTGGAGGCTCATTACTCACCTACGTCATGGGGTAAGTTCCTTGACCATGGATCTAAGCCAGGTTAAGGTTTCGGTCTGATCGGAGTTATGGATCGACCATGGAGGACCTGTATCAGTTCAACGGTCATCATCACTTGATCAGGGCCACAAGTATATCGATATGTGCAGGGAAATTTCCCTGATCCAAGGGTGTGTTTGGGTCAAAATTTGACAGTCTGGAGTCTCCAATTTCGCTCACAAGTGAATGGCCTAATTCACTTAAGTTGAGTTCATTTCCTAAAGATATTTGTGTTTCTCACGCACTTTGCTCAGGGCTCAATTTGTGCATTTCTGGATACTGTTTGGGCTCGATTCCCACAATGCTTGTCAAGCACAGTAAGGCAGTCATAACCTTATAGTTTTGTGGTAATCAGACTTTCAATGTGCGGTCCAGGTCTGATTCAGAGTTTCAATGATCTCTTGAGAGCAACCGGGTTTTGAGATTGCTCCTACGTTTTTAAGTAATGTTGAGTTAGCGATTTTAATAGTTTTGGGTCTTGCAGTTCGTATAGATAGTGGTTCATGCTAATTCCACTGGTTATTTAGTTTAGTACTTAATTAATTTTTGTCAAATTTCTACAGAATTCGGTCCTTAGTGATTTCTGCCTGAGGTGGTACTCGGGTCTTTGTACGGATTTTTCCGAGACGTTACAGGCGAGCTACTCCATGCCTGGATATCTTATCTCCGTTGGGACTAGCACCTTGCTGGTATAGTAAATAGGTTGCTACTTCCCTCCGGACTCCCTGATGAGGGCCGAGCTGACGGCCGAAGGTGAAGCTGCTAAGTAGAGAAACAGGGGCTCCCCTTTCTCCAGCTTGGACAACAGCGGTGGCGACCCTAAATATTGCTTCAACTATTGGAAAGCCTGCTCACAGTCTAGGGTCCACTCTGCCTTCTTATTACCATTCAGCTGCAGAAAGAAGGGGAGGCACTTGTCTGTGGCTCTAGAGATGAACCGGCTGAGTGCGGCAACTCTTTCAGTGAGGCATTGGATCTCCTTCCTTATTCGAGGTGAGCTCATGTCCAGGAGAGCCTTGATCTTGTCTGGGTTCACCTCGTTGCCTCTCTAGTTGACCTAGAAGCCGAGGAATTTACCTGAGCCCACACCAAACTCACATTTGGTTGGGTTCTCTAAACTTAATTCTCAACATCTGTCAATGATTTGCATACTAACAGTCAGAAATTCTAGCATAATTCACATAAAATAAATTGAATTTGTCTTGTGATTTAGATTAACATGATATTCAAACTTTCTCTTAATCCATTTAAGTGTAAGAATTTAAGCGATAGTCTATTCGGTTGATCAAACTCCAACAATGCAAAATTTCACCTTCATCTTACATACTTAAAGCATTCTTAAGTACACAAACTTTTGTTTTCCAAGTAGGTTTTTACTTGAAGAATAAAAAATTTTCAACAATTTTTGCTCAAAAACTAAGAAAACACTAATTAGTTTACCTAATCCACACCCCCAACCTAAAATCTGCGTTGTCCTCAATGTAAAAGATATAAGCATGCAATGCACATGAGATAACGAAAAGAAAGGATAAGTGATGGAAAGGTAGTACCTGAAGAAGGAGAATTGAACTTTTCCAAAGTTCTCAATGTGAAGATGGGTTAGCAGGAAGACTAAACAATATGAAGTCAAACTATCCTAATCATAAATCCTATGAAAGCAATAAACCTAATCCTAAACCTAGAAAGCAAGGAATAGCTACTCGATCATGCAGTCAGGTTCCTCCTCCAGCTATTATCTTGATAAATTTCTCAGAAGGTTTCTTAACAAGATCATCCAAAAGCTCTTTTTGCAGTAGGCTTAGATATCTTGGAGCACAAATGTCCAAAGAAATTTATGACCCTCAGCAAAAGAAATTTCTTTTAATCCCTTAAGGTATCCAAAGTATATACAATTTACCTCTGACAAAAAAGTTTCAATGTTAGTACACCATAGTGAATCAGAGATACAAGTAGATGAAATTCAGAAAAATTCTCTATAGGGGGTATAGTTTTAATACATTCCAAAGTTTCAGACTTTGGTTCAATTTTCAGTTCCTCCTTTGATGGTAAACATTCCGGATCTATGGAAGGAGGGGCTTCAAAATAAGGGTTCCCATGGTTAGTAACAACTACTGAGGTATTGTCTCACAATGTGTTCATTATGTCTTATATCATAGGATTGTTTGAATCTACAAAGTATGCTAAGCAATCTTCCAAAGAGTTGAGAGATTCAATTAAGAATGACTCATTCTCCATATTGAGGTCTGTGATGATATGCCCAAGGATTCCTTGATCTTCTTTTAGAGTAGAGGGAAACATGATCTCTTGCTCTTCATCTTGGTGAGAGTCAATCGTCACCGGATACATCTTGCTTTTCCCTGCATAGATAGATTGAGAATTAGTAGGCAAAGATTTAAGGAGAAGACTCGGTTCCTTGATACTAATCAGTAGAGACTTTTTATTGTCAAGGGATGATTGTTCAAATGGTGGCCTTCGTTGGGTAGTTTCAAATACCGGAGTCATATCAAGTGAGTCGTCCATCTCCTTAATCAAATCATCATTTAAATTAGGGGAGTGGGCCGAGCATGCCTCAAAAGAGTCATACAGTTCACTTGGAAGGAACTCATCCTCCACATTTAAATCAAACGTGTCAGATGGGTGGAGTAAATCATTATGGTCGACAACTTCCTGTACCTCGTGATCATTTACCTGGACGATAATTGAAATCGATTATAAGGAATTTTGGGCTGTAAACACATGATTGTCATCCAACTCTTCATCGTTTTCTAATTCAATACAATTCACAAGTGAGTTAAGATCACTTTCCTCACATTGTGTTTCTAGATTGGGTTAAGGCTCGAATAAACTAGTCTCTTCCTTGTCCTTGAGGTCAAGTGTGTCATGTGGGTGAAGGATGTCAGCATCACTATATTTGAAAGATACTCATGTCTTTTGATCATTCCTTTGGACAGTCATCGAGATCGACTATTCGAAAAATTGAACCGTATGCTCATTAACATAATTCAACTCCTCCGTCTCAATTTCAGTATTCTCCACAAGTGAGTTAGGATCACTTTCCTTGCATTGTATTTCTGGATTGGGTTGAGGTTAGGATAACCTAGTCTCTTCCTCCTTATTGATGTGCAACTAAATTCTTTGAATTGAGGAGTCGAGCAATTCACATGATGTTCTAATTTCTATGAATGATTGCAAGATTTGTTGGCTAATTTGCTCTTGAGCATCCATGAATTTTTGAATTGATTCCTCTTGGATTATTTCCGGTTCAATCTCATAAGTAGGGGATCCAAGAGAGTTGTCATTAAAATCAATTGTTGGTTCATCTCTCCAATTTTGATGTTTCCACTTGTCGTAGTCATACGAGTCATAGTGGGAGAGTTTGATGGTTGTTGGTACGCATTATCACCCATAACATAATCATCCATTATTTTCTTCTTACTGGATGGGTGATAATTGTTCTCACTCCAATAATCATGTAATGATTTCTTAACGTGTAGAGTGTAATTATTCTCCCTCACATGATCACGTATAAACTTCTTAACCGGTGAAGCATTATATTGCGGTCGGTTCTCGATAAAGGTTTTAGAAAATTTTTGAGACATAGGTTATTTCCTAACATAATCATCTGACAACCCTTCCTGATATCTCTCATCTTCTAGAAGTATATTAGCATACTTACATGCCCACTCTTGCATGTACATGGTGAAACCTTAATTCTGAATCTATTCCTAAAATAAATTCCTAAATAAAAAAAATTTCTACAACAATATGGAACGTAAGTAGAGGGAAGAAGTTACCAGAAGAGAAGAACTAGAATTGAGAATCCTACAAAGTCGAAACAATCAAACTATGTTAGCAATGTTAGAAGAAGAAAGAGAAAAGAAAAATAAGATGAATCCTAAAACCAAAATTCTAAAATTAGAAAGTTCTAAAAACCCTATATTAGAAAAATTTAGAAAATAAGAAAAATCTAACCTAGAACAGAAATTAAACCTAGAAAGAAAGCTAGAAAAACTAAAACAAATAAGAGATCTAGAAAAGATAAGAGAGAGAGGGTTGGAACGAAATTGCCGAATAAGAGTTGCTATGTTAGGATCCTACAAAATAGAAAACAATGTTAGTTTATAAAAAAAAATAATTCAGAAAAAAAAATCCTAACCTAAAAACATATCAGAAACATAAATCCTAATCTTAACCTAATTCTAATACTAATTAATTCTAGAAAAATGTAGCCGTAGTCCCCGGCAACGGAGCCAAAAAGTTGTTCACAACCCCAAGTGTAGGGTCGCGATGTAGTAATAATCTTGCTGAGACCAAGGTCAAATCCATAGGGACTAAACTTGTACATATTATGAAATAATTAGAATTAGAACTAGAAGAAGATCTAAATCTAAATCTAGAATAAAAGTGAGTAATTGTGAATAGCGTTGATTGAAACTTGAAAATTTAAAGGTGGGAACTAGGGTGCCATGGATCCACTTGTAGCTATCAAGATGTTACCCTGCTTGATTTAAAGAAACACAATTGGAATTGGAGTCATATACTATCCAATTGGAAGATGAAACAATTAAATCAAATCTAAACTTTCACTGACTTAATTTTTAATTGAGGAGAATTGTAATGATTGGAAGGGATTCCATCACCCTACCATGCCTAGGAGATGATGGTGAACAACAAGATTTACCAATCTCATAATCTCAAAACAGGAAAAAAACATTTCTAAAGCTATCATAACATCTATTGTAATTTAAGTCACAATAAATCATAGAAAACTGAAAATATTCTTTTAATATCAAACTAGAAATCAATGAGGTTCATCAAGAACAATAATCAAAGCAAGAAAATCATCTAAACATGCTACAAGTGTCACCTCTTAGCCTTAGCTAAAAGATTTAGCCAACCATAGACATGATTGGATCTAAAACCATAAAAGAAAGCATTAAAAATAAATAAAAAATGAATAGAAACTCTTGGGAGGCTCCTCCACCCTTTGGCTCTACTCCTTGTAACCCTATATATCCTTAGAAGTCCTTAGGAAACCCATATTTATATCCTTGTCTGCATAGATTCGCAAAACCGCCTCAAATTTATGCACTCCGCATAAATTCTGCGTAATTTTTCGATGTCATCGAAAACTGCATCCATTTTGTTCAGCAACCAAACTCGATTTTCCTATAACTCTTCAATGTCATCTACCGACGATTGAGGTCTTCGAAGACTGGCTTCAGTGCCATCTAACAGCCTTGTTGACATTGAAGCTCAAATTCTGTGAATTTCTGCACGAATTTCTGCACTTCCTTCTCCACTTGGTTTTCTTGAATCTTAGGGTCTTGAAATCTTCAATCTTAATCTCCAAAGATCCATTCTTTGCCTTGGTGATTCTTAAGCATCAAATCCATGCTTTTAACATTCTTTTCAATCCAAGCTCTTAAATTCACCTTGCAATACAAACATGTGTAAAATACACCTCGCAATACAAACATGTGTAAAATACACCATTAAGCATTATCATGTTCATAAAACCAAGATAAAAATAGGGGGAATATGTAATATTTGACACTCAACACACTGCACCTTAGTGTACCCAGCAACCTCACCTAAGAAATTTGTGATAGATACCTTCGAAACCCCTATCATGTTGATCGTGTAGTCCCTAAGGTCGCAACAATGAAAACCATGCATTAATCTGATACTCCGTTAGTAAGATACGGCCCATCAAATCCATGGCCCAAGTTGCATATCTTATAACACAAGCAACCTTTACTGTGCTTGGCTTAATGGACTTGAGCCCATGTGAGCCTAAAGCCCACTTTCTAGAACATAGAAATTATTACAAGATAGGGCAATCACTAGATGACAAATGAAGAGGTAACACATATGAGACAAAAAAAAAAGTGTTCTACTCCAAAATCCATCATTAGCCCTCTCCCCATGCTTTAGAAACTAACCATGACCCATGTCTGCCTAATCCTACACATGCATCCAATGCATGCCTTGTTTTGTGTCACATCACTTCAAACAACCAATTGAAACACTCCACTTCATCATCCACCATGCATCACCTACAACCCACAATCTGTATCCATCCTCTAATTAATGCATTCGGAGATTTCATCCACCTTAGCTAATGCATGCTTAACACCATCCACCTTATCCACCCACTACCCATAGCATACACCACATTCCACATAACTTTTAGCACCAATAAGACCCTAAATTTACCACATTAGCTTGCGACCTCAATCCGCTTTCTTTATAAAAGAGTTTACACTTAGAAAAATTATATATTTTGAGAGAGAGAGAGAGAGAGAGAGAGAGAGATAGTGGGGCCAAGGTGTGGCCCACCATTAAACCTAGAGGGAATGGCCACTCATCATCATCCAACCATCCATCCATTTGATGTGAATCTATGCACCATCCTTTCATTCTCCTCTTTCTTTCTTCCTTTGATATTTTTGTGATGTGTGTAGGGCCCCTGGGTTCATGTATGGCTGGCCATCGTGGTCAGTAAGGTGGCCCATGTCGGTATGGTCCACCAAATGAACATTATATCCACACCTTTCACATGTAATCCCATTTTCCTATATGGATAATAACTTATAAAAATATTATAAAATTAATTGTGTTAAGATCATAAGTAAAACTTGGTGGTAATATATATCACAATAGAAGGTAACTAACTTTGGACAAAATTTCTTGGCCATCTAACAGTCTAATCTCCTATAGCATCAATTTTACTTGGCTATTGTCCAGCAACGCATAGATGATCCTAATTTATTAAAAATAGACACATTTTTTGTCCCTTTATGGAACCCAATAGAAATATTTAATCCATTGGATTCGTAATAAATCAGAGTAGCTTTCCAACAGTGTATAATACGCCTCTATCGGAGTTCGGACGATTAAGATCTTCGCCTCGTATGAAAATATATTTAGGGGCTAGTTGTGGCTACATATTGTGCAATCCATATTCGTGATTCCAACGGTCAGATCTATTTAAGTTTTCTCCTTAACTTACTTGAGTTAGAGAATAATCATATGTAGGGCCCCTATGGTCAGATTCTTTGTTGATAGAATTTAGTAAATTTTGAACCGATAGGTACTTCCGTAAGGATAAATCTTGAATTGTTATGTGTGTTCCAGAGGAATCTAAGACCCTGTATGGTTGGAAATTTATATATAGAATGAATGTTGTATTCCAAAACTATTCATTGGCTTAGATTTTTAATAGAGAATATGATCTTAGAGATTTTATTAACACATTTCATGTGTTGCTTGATGTGTCTGTTCTAACATCCCGAATTTTTCACGGCCAAAGTTTATACTCATGCTCGAGAAAACCAGGTGTTAATAATGTATAAATCGGATGCTTTAAAAATCACACCTTATTTTTTTTTTTTTCATTTAGATCACATCTAAATACATTCATGAAGGTAACATTCACGAGAATGAAATCTACTGTATTGATTATTTCATCAGAGTAAAAGGATTTAGTAAATAATCAAATGCCCTCTTAATGGGAGCTTATTACATTTATCGAGTTCGCAATGAAAGTATAAAACTATCTTTCTATTCTTTCAGTATAATTTTTTACAGGGACATGGTCCCCTAGGTCTTCAATCTGTACGTCACCTGCATCATCTGTACGGTTGGAGAGGGTCAACGCCCACTCATAGTGATGATCATCTGTTAAGATTAATAATAATTCAAGAATTCATAAAAGTAATGTAAGGGTTCTGATACGTCTTGTACTCCACTACTACAAGGAGTATCAGTATGCGTAAACAACCAACATGAGATGCATGCCTAGTAAAGTGTGTGCGGATCATCATACGTAGTGATCATCAAAATATGGAATACGATTCATAGAAAACCCAACTCGACCCGCATCCCATAACTACGGATATTCGCTGGTATGGCCAACGCTATCGTGATTTACGTGAACACCTCAAGGCGGCACAATACATGAGTCAGATGAATTATGTGACACGATTTGTTCATGGAGTGAATATTTACAATATCTAATCCCGGAATTGATGTAACATGCATTGCGAATAACTTACATTGATTTGTGCACCACTAACCCAAAACCTATGAAATTACGTGTCGACCAAGAGGGTCTCTACCCAGAGCGCATTACGTCCATGATAAAATATTCGAATCACTAGTTGTGATACCTCTTAACACATCTCTTGCACTTATAGAGGGATAAATTAAATTATGGGGGTTTTGGAATATCAAGACACATGCCCAAGCCTTAAAGGTAAATAACACAAGGCTAATAAAATAAGGAGGAGAGTAGCATAACTCAACAAGAGGAGAGTGGCAATGGCCAACTCAATAAAGAGGAGAGTAGTAATGACTAACTCAACAAATAGGAGAGTGGTAATGGGTAACTCAATAAAGAGGAGTGGCAATGACCAACTCAATAAAGAGAAGAGTAGCAAGGGCTAACTTAATAAAATTGGTAAAGGCAAGGGTAAGGCTTGAATCCATGGCCTCACATAAATTTATAAAGGTCAAGCATAATTAATGTCATATCAAAATTCCCAAAGAGTAAATAATAATTGATGTTGGTAAATTAAACATTTGTAGTGAATATCAGTGTCATGAAAGCTTGTAAATGGCAGGATAATAATACCTTAAATCAAGTAAGTTTTAAGGATAAAAACCCTCACCTTGTCAACCTTGATCTCTCCCTAACGTTGTTAGGTATGTGTCTTCACGCTTCAAATCTAGTAGCATCAATATGATTCATTGAATTACGTTATTGTATAGTCTAAAATGATAAGGTTAGGTTGTGATTTAGGCTAGGATTGGGGTGAATATCAGAATAGGTGTGGATATATTTTAATTCACCACTATTCATAACCCAATCGATTTCTGCTTTCAGTCAATCTTTTGTTGAGTCAATTTGAACCGTTTTAAGAAAATTATAAAATTGTGAATCAATACCTTTAATCTTAGTCAGGGGTTAGGATGATCTTACTTAGTATCTATCAGACTTGAATCCGAGCGTAATCCTTCGCATGGCAGCCAGTCTCTCTATCTCTCTCTCTCTCTCTCTCTCTCTCTCTCTCTCTCTCTCTTTCTTCCTTTTTCTCTTTTCTTCTTTTCTTTCTCCTCTCCCACAGTCGGATGGGAATGGCCTCTCTTTCTCTCTCTTCCTTTTTCAGTGGTGTGTTGTCTTTTAGTCGGAGGCTTTATAGGTTGCTTAAGAAGCTCTAGAAGTTTCTTGCGTGATCTTTGATCGCGGAGTAAGAAAACCGGAGGGTTTCCTTATGCAATAGTTGTTTGCATAACCGAGAAAATAGGGCTGTGGTGCTTGTTCTCATAAGTAGTTACTTCTTGGATTCCTCCTTCTTTCTTTCTAAGATCATCCTAGATCTGGTTGATTTATAGTTTGGATGCTCTGGATCTTTCAGAGATAGGGAGAGGATGGATCAGATCTTGACCCTACGTAAATTCTTGGGACACCCATCTCCGCAGCTTGCTGTTGTACTCCTGTGGAAGACGACGGATTGCTGCATTCGATCATCCTCCATCTTGTCTTCTGTCGACATGGGAAGCTTCGAGATTATTTTAGGTGGGCCTCAGACGGCTGTGATCTCAAGAGAAGCTTCGCATCGGATACGGAGGTTTTTCATTTTTAGAAAGTCCAGCCGCACATGGCCTACTTTCACTTTGCTTGTGTGCGCACAAGTGTGCATCTGCGTGTGGGGCCTTCGTGGTTATGGTCGGACCATCAGTGCGAACCGATTTGATGGTTCAGATCATCATGAGGGTCCCTGATGGTGGTCCACTACGTAATACAGGGTCGGTTCTGTTCAAATTTCATCATGGGTGGGATTTGGAAAGACGAAGGAAATCCTTCGTAGTTTTCGGGTCAAACTCGGTTTGACTGGGTTCTTGGTTCGGTGCAGTGCAGGTACATCCCTGCTGTTTACATGCACCACCTGGAGTAGGGTCCACAACAATGATCTCAATGGATCCAGACTGTTCATTTGTTTTATCAGCTCATGTTAAGGTCCGGTCCAAAGGATGGGCCCCTGGTCAGAGATCAGGCAGGTCCGAAGCTTAGGTGGGCCATATCAAGTGTATGTTTGTTTCAACCATGGATCTTGTTGATCTAAGGGTTGATCTTCGACATGTATGGTCAATTTGTGATATATAGGCATGGTGTAAAGTTTCTCATCGAACGGATCGTGATAACCTTGTGATTTAGAATTTAAGGCCTAGGTTAATGGCATTTTCGTAATTATTGTTGATCTAAGAGTTTTGTGAAATCTAATGATTCTATGTGGTTGTATGCACCTTTTTAAGCAATTCTTACAAATGGACTCTTATCTAAATTATTGCAGATAGGGATCTATTCTCCAGTTCATTCAAGGGAAGGTTCTTACGTTAAATCACATGATGGTTAGTCTTGTTTTAAAATCAACGGTCAGATGACTTGATCTATGAATGGAGATTAATAGTTAGATTCATGTTGGGGATTGGATGTAAGGTTAGGATAGTTAAACTGGTATCATACACATGTATGTATTAAGTCGAACTTCTTGGTAACACTCGAGGACTTTCAATACTCAGATATTGAAAAGTTTGGGGTGTTACATCCATTGAATGTATGTTGTCCATAACATCCATCCTCTTATTGTGGACCCACTTGTAATTTATGTGTTTGATTTGTTCATCCAATCTGGATAGCCATGATCATTGATGTGTGTCATATTCGTGGTTTGCTAATGTGTGGGCCCCACTTTCCATTTGATCTATTTCCTTTCTTTTACACTTTTTTTGTTTGATGAATTTTTTTCTTAAGTACCTAATTGTATTGCATGTAGGCTACATATTACTATCAAATAGTTCTAACAAACTACAGGAAATAATTAGTCATTCAAATAAAAAGCAAGTGAGATTGGGTTGTCTTGCTGACTGTTTTTCTCTCACAGGGTTATAATGGACAGAATCACCTCTAGAATAAACATATTTAAACCAATTGAATGGTAGCATCAGACTACTTATGCCAAACTACAGTTGTAACGGCCCAAATTTCAAGGGTCGAGCAAAACTCTACTCCCGAGATTCAGAATATCACTTATGCAGTATGGATGATGATATTCATATTCCTTCCATATTAATGAGTCAAGCATGCATGGGATTATACTAAACAACACATCATACTCTGGATAAAATTAAATTAAGCAAGCCGAAGTCTAAAACATATCTATTTAAGCATGCGGGTGTTTCAGAAACCTCCAGAGTATGAGTACGTAATCGGGTTTAATATATACATGAATTGTTTCAAAATGAACAAAATATGGAAATGTAAAGTATCCAACTAAGCCAGATATCCCAGTGGTCCCTGCGCATCGACACGGGGTTTACTTCGACCCGCCTGAGACCTAAAAGTAGGAAATTCCTCCTCATCCATAAAGTCCTCCTCCATTGCATAGACTTCATTAGCACCTACATCTAAATCAGAGTCTGGTTGGTGTTTTAAAACACCGTCCCAGAGTGGGAGTGAGTGATTAACTTAGTGGTACTATAAGGCAAAAGTTAACATGTTATCAAGTCAATCAAGCAGTAATAATAAAGTAATTAAACAATCACTTCCTAACTACTCTTTTCAATGCGGCAATGGAGTGCAAGTAATGATGTATGCCCTCGCATCGAAGCTCCCTCACAAGCGACTCTAACAACCTATTTCGTATATGACAACACTTCCTCAAAATGGTGCAACTTCATCGCCTTTAAAGCACATCCTAACTAATGTAGTGTGATGCATGGTCATGTTAGCCAAGTAATTAATTAAGCTTATCATACAACAAGTTTGTGAAGCTAGGGTACCTCCATTTATATCATCGATCTGAATCGAAGGATCCATCTAGCGTCGTCACTCCTAGTTAAGCACATATGATAGGCAAGTTGTAGGGTTCTCACTCCTAATGAAATGCATACGATAGGCAAGTTACAGGAATTTATACTCACGGTCACTGTGGGAGACTCGTCACCTCAGTGTAGACCGACAGCACGAACACGGTGTCCCATACTACCATTGCCCAGCTCACGAGTCTTAGTTGCTCATTGGTCACTACGGGGAGGCTCGTCACCCTAGAATAGGCCGACAACTCGAACACGATGTCCCATACCACCATGCCCGGCTCATGAGTCTTAGCGGATCATGGTACCATGGTTAAAGTGGATCTTTACATTGGTGAGGGGTACCTTAGATTCAAGCAGTCGCGTCCATACATGGTAAACACACAATAGGTCAATCGGTTCGTTAGGCAAGCTCGATTGGTACGGGTACACGTTGACTTAATCAACATGGAACGCATAAGCACCCCTCGTGGCCTAACCACTGTCGACAATCGTCGTGCGACTTGGATTCATCGAGTATACCCAATGTGGCGAGACTAATTTGGCCACCCGAACAGGGTTGTTACCGATTGCCTGGGCTACATTGTAGCCCCAATCCAACTCATATGCAGCTAACAAACGCATGTGATATTCATCTCAGCATTTAACAAACAATCCAAGTGGATTCCTCATTTGGGCATTTCATCAAACACATCAATCATGTTACCAAACACTTGCATTTTATCGATTAATTACATGGAGGAAAATATGATTACATGAAGGAAATTATACACATACATAAGGTAGTAAAGAATCCTATCTCAATACTCGTAGTAAATACAAATCCTCAACAATTTCTCATTCAGGCAATTCATCAAACACATAGACTAGGTTAGTTACAACATATGTTTTATCAATTCCTTATACAGAGAGATCAACATGCATATGTCAATGATGAATCCTAGATCAATAATCACGGCAAGCACAAATCATTTTCAAATGCTTATTCAAACATTTCAACAAACACATGGGATGCATCTTTTACTCATCACAGTTCATGTGTATATCATACAAAAATTGATGTATCTAAGACAATACGGTAGCAATCAAGTCAGACATAAATCATTAGCTAACATGAAAGCATTGATAACCGCAACCTAAGCATTTATAGTCCGCACCTTTCGTCAGGATGCTCAACTCGGACTTAGTCCAAAACCTACGTTTCTGAAAATGGAACGTCAGGCACTTAAATGACGAAACAGGTTAGCTAGGTTGACGAATAACTGAAATGGCCAAGCTATATGTCCTAGAGGGGGTGTGAATAGGACAATGCCAAATAAAAACTTATAATAGCGGAATTAAACAAAGTATGATAGCCAATGAACTAATTAAATAAATTGCAATGCAGAAATGAAATGCAACCTCAAACTACTGAATTTGAGAGGTTGATACAAACGTTGTTCTAAGGACAACCTTTCACCAAAAACCAAATGTTTATGGTAGGACAACCTTTTATCTAGAAATGTCTTTGTATCAATTTCTCAAATCAAAGAGGAATAAAGAAATAAATACAAACTGCACTGAATAAATTGAATTTACAAATGTCTTGTTCTAGGGACAGCCATACACCATAAAAATGGCAGGGCAACCTTGCTGGAACAATTTTGGAATTTAAAGCTTGAATCAATAAAGGGAATTGCTGGAAATAAATTGCAGAAATAAATCACTAAATTATTACAACATTCCCACACTTGCTTGAAATTTCAAACTGTTACAACATTCACATCCACAAGGAAAATAGAACTGAATGATAAAAGATAAGGAATTAAATAACCATTCAATCCACAAGACAAGAAGTTATAGTGGTTCGCCTGTGTGTTCACCAACTGTTCTAAAACAGCCACACAGAATGCTACTCCACTCCTAATATCCTCACACAGGGGATATTAGCGTTCTCTAATAAAACTGGTTTTCACAGGTTCACCAAAAACCTTCACAATTGTGTCTTTATCACTTGGGCTTACACAATTCAAAAAACCCCACAATCTGAGTTTTCTGGCTCTCCTCAGATAACCATACACATAGAGATTTTTCTGGCAAATCTCATACAAAACCAAAATAGAAATTACAGGAATTGTAGAATACCTGGATCTTATCCTTTTGCAGTAGCCCGGAAGAACCGATCAGAGTAGAGATTCAATAATGATAGTTCAATGTCCAATACTCACTTTATCGAGGTTCTAAGTTCTAATTGATTTTAAATGAAATCACAAAGGGCTAGCTCTATTTGATTTTAATTCCAAGAAGAAGGAATACACGATTTCCCCTTTTCAAATATGATTGGAATTTAGAATAAAATCAAATGCAAAAAGCTAACAAAAGGAATTAGAATGAAGTGCAAATTAGCTTAAAAATAAACACGACTTATCTCAGAGTGGAGCCTAGAATATACTTGTTTTGATAGATTTTTCGATGATTAAACTCTGAAATTCGTGTGCTATTTATAGCTGCAGAAATTCGTCTTCGACTGGTCTAGGAGTTCCCACGACTGGTCTTAGGAGAAACAGATTTTTGAATTTCTGCGCGCAATCAGGAAAAACGATGTTCGACCGGTCGTAGGCAGTCCACGACTGGTCGAAGGTCGTCCACGACCGGTCGAGACCCCTTCTCGACTGGTCGAGCGACAGTGAATTTAGTCGCTGGAGTTTGAATCGAGGCTCCACGACTGGTCGAGGTTCGAGTGGAGGACATCCCACGACCGGTCGAGCAGACTCCAAGACTGGTCGTGAGCGAACCAGAAAATCTGATAAAATTGAACAAGTCCAAGACTGGCCTAGGAAATTCTTAGACAGGTCGAGCCAGTGCTAGGACTGGTCGAACCAGAACCAGGACTAGTCTAAGACCAGATCAAAAACATGTTTAAACATAGTTGTATAATGTATCCAAAATGACCTACCCTAAGGTCAATGACTATGGTCTATCAAACCTGAATAATGAAGTATGGACATTGAACTCTACTTCATTCAACGAATGATAAATCTTTTAGTACTTGAAGCCTGAAGTACGAGTCGTCCAAAGACTTGACACCAACATTTATCTTGAGTTTGCTTTTGAGCTTCACACCTTCAAACACTGCTTGTATCTTGAACTTGAATAACCTTTGCTTGAATCAAGAATACTGTGTCTTCTTTATATCTTCAAAATGTACCTTGAAGCCGCTTGAAGAGTCCATAAGTTGATATGGTGTCTTAAACATAGAACACACCCAAGACAAGGTTTTGACACACAAAATTTGACAACCAAAGAGGTATCATATAATAGCACTAACAATAACTATCCTGGATTTCTACAACGTTATTAAGGTTAGGATTTCTTAGCCAAAATCGTAACCGAAAGAGGTCGGGTAGCGCAACGGGGCAGAGATTTGGTGTGTGGATTCGAGGGAGAGGATTCTTGCATCAATCTCCCAAAATCTCTCCTCTCTTTCCTCTTTTCTCTTCTTTTCTCCTCTCTCTCCCTTATGAATTTTGTGAAATTCATATATGAGAGAGGAAGTGTGAAATAAGGGCTATTTATAAGCCCAGAAGTGATGCAAATGGCCCCAGGGCCACTTTATACATAGGTTATACTCTTTGGGCTGCTGTTCTTGACGAACGGGGCTCCTTGACAATGGATCCATTTCAGGGCACGATATCAATGGCCATACTTACTCAATTGGGGCCACAGTTATACGAATATGTGCAGGGAAATTTTCTTTTCCCGTGGGTGAAGTTTGGTCACAAACTAACAGTCCGAAATCCTCAATTTTGCATGAGAACGAATGGCCCGATTCACTTAAGTTTTGGTTCGTTTTCTAAAGGTATTCGTGTTTCTCACTCACTTCACTCATGACTCAAGTTGTATGTTTTTGGACACTATTTGGGCTTGATTCCTGTGATAGTTGTCAAGCCCAGCAGGATGGACATAGTCCTATAGTTTCGCGGTCATCGGACCCTCGACGTGCGGTCTACGTCTAATACAGGGTTTCAATGTACTCCCGAGAGCGACAGGCTCTTGGGATTTCTCCTAGGTCTTTAGGTGACATTGAGTCAGTGGTACTCATGGTTTTAGGCCTTCCCATTTGTGAACATGGTGGCCTAAGCTTAATCCATAGATTATTTAGTACTTAACTAAATTCTGCCTAAATTATATAACAGGATGCGGTCCTTGAGTAGTCCTGACTGAGGTGGTAATCGGGTCTTTGTACGGATTTTTTCGGGATGTTACAACAGTAAAAAGTCAAGAGTAATCAATCATCCATTAGAAAAAGTGCCATTTTTCTTAATCAGTTTCTGTGTTGATTTACTATAAAAGCAATGGAGAAAAAGAGTTAGTTCAATCTTGTTGTGTTAAAGCATCGAATCTCTCAATTTTTTTCCCAAAAGATTCCAGTCATCATTTGAAGGGAGAAGTAAAACCCAGATGAAGAACAAAAGCAAAAGAAAGAGAAAAATAGTTATTTTCTTCTTTTTGGACAAAAGATCAGGATGGTCCATTCATCAGTTGAGCTAACTTGTGGAGCACATTTGTGGCTAAATCTGTTTAGTCCACTTGATGAGTGTACTAGCCAATTGTTGACCATAACAATCACAATGTCCAAGCATGAATTCTAACATTTGTATGAGGATTTGGTGGATACAAAGATGGTGTTCATGTGTTACTATCATTTCCGTTAGTAAAATGGTCAGATGAGTTGCCGGTTCATCTATTTATATGAAAACATTGATCAATCTCACTACTGAGTTTGCACTCTTCTTTGTTTCCAAAATTGGTTTAGACAGCTTGACTCTTGTTCACAACCCCAAGTGCAGGGTCGCGACGTAGTAATAACTCGGTGAGACCGAGGTCGAATCCACAGGGACTAAACTTGTACGTATTTTGAAAATAACTAGAAGTAGAACTAGAATCAGAAACTAATTTAAATTCTAGAACAATTAAAGTAATTATGAATAATGTTGACTTAAACTATCAATTAAAAGGTGGGAACTAGGGTTCCAAGGATCCACTTGTAGCTATCAAGATTCTACCTTACTTTATTAAAGAAACACAACTGGAATTAGAGTCTTATCCTATCCAGTAGAAGATAAACTATTCAAGCACAATATGAACTTTCATTGAGATAGTTCACACATGAAGATCTATTGCTTGGAAGGGATTCCATCATCCTACCATGCCCATGAGACAATGGTGAACAATAGGGTTTACCAATCTCCACAACTCCAAATAGATTAAGAAGATATCAAAAACCTCCATAGAATCTACTGTAATTGAAGTCACAATAAATCGTAGAAAACTGGAAATATTCTTCAAATCAAACTAGAACACAATGATTGTTAAACATAAACAAGAATCAGAGCAAGATAAGCATCCTAACACGCTACAAGCTTCACCTTTTAGCCCTAGCTATGAGGTTTAGTTCACCATAGACAAGATTGAAACCAAATCTCTTAAATAAAACATGAAAAATAAACTGGGGAAGAATAAAAACTCTTGAGAGGCTGCTCCACCGGTTGTATTTGCTCCTTGAAACCTAATTTGTCTCTAGAACTCCTTAGAGAACCCACATATATACCCTTTGTCCAGCTGACTTTGGAAACTGCCTCAAATTTACACACTTTGCGTAACGCTTTCGATGCCATCGAAGGAAGAATTCCAGTTTGAATCGGATTTAAAAGTCGCACCCTTTCACATTGCGTAAGTTGTCGATTTTATCGACCGTCCCTTTGTTGTCATCGAATAGATCATCAATGCCATCGAGCATGTCCTCAAGCCATCGGAAAGTGTCCAAAATGTTCTAACAAGTTGCTCTAGGATTCTCCAAAAATCTCAATCCCATTAGACGGTCTTCGATTCCATCGAACAGAGCTTCGAGCAATCGAACAACGCTTTGATGTAATCGAAAAATGCATCCAATTTGTCTAGCAACCAAACTTGATTTTTATGTAAGTTACGATGCAATCGATCAGGTCACAATTCCATCGAACACTTAGGGCCTGTTTGCTTTTCAATTATAGGGGTAAATGGGGGTGTAAATGGGCAATTATTATTTACCCCTGTATTTACCTTTGGCAGCCACCCTTTGACAATTACTTGATGTTCACAGTCGGTTGAAACCGAGAAAAGGAGGATATTTTAGGGGGGGCCACTTTTATGTGTGTGCTTGATCCATGTCATCCATTTGTTTTCCCCTCTCATTTTAGGGCATGAGCCAAAAAATGAGGCAAATCCAAAGCTTAGGTGGACCACACCACATGAAATAGTGGGAATTGAAAACTTACCATTCATTTCTTCTATGGTGCCATCAGAAGTTTTGGATCAAGCTTATTTTTATTTTTTCCCTTCATCCATGTCTGTATGACACTATGAACAGTTTGGATGGCAGGCATGCATCCATGTGAGTCCTAGGCTCATTTTAACAATTAACGGTAGGCGTTCATTTCCACCTATTTCCTATGGTGTGGTCCAGTTGAGCCTTATATCTGCCTAATTTTTTGGTTCATGCTCTAAAATGAGCACCTAGAATAAATAGACGGTGTGGATTAGAAACGTCCATGAAGATGGGCCTCATAAAATTTACCACCATAATTTCCTTTAAATAACAACATTTTGTGACACGATTTTCGAGGCAAACTTACAGCCACATTTCCTCTTTTTTCAAGTAGCTGTAAAAAGTAATAATTACCTGTTTACAACTCATTTATACTGTATTTAGAAAAACAAACAGGCCCTTACTTCGATGCCATCGAAGGGTGTTTGATGTCATTGACAGTGACGCTTCAAATTTCTAGATTTTTGTACTTTGATCCATCGACATTTTTCCTTCTTTACTTGGTTTCCTTGAATCTTGGGGACTTGAGATCTTTAATCTTGGTCTCCTAAGATCCATCATTTGCCTTGGTGATCTTTGATCAGGAAATCCATGTTTTTAACATCTTTTCAATCCAAGCACTTTAACTCACCTCGTAATACAAACATGTATAAAATATACCCATTAAGCATTATCATGGTTGTAAAAATAAGATATAAACTGGGAGAAATATGCAATATTTGACACTCAACACACCCCCCAACCAACATTTTGCTAGTCCCAAGCAAAACATGCATGACATAAACTTCAATTCTCAATGTTCAAACCTCTTTCAGAAAACAATCTTTGTGCAAACAAGTATGAATGATTATTATCCAAAGAGGTGAGAGTGAAAATTTAAAAACCTAGAGCCGAATCACACAAGCAATCAATCAAATAGGTTCTTCATAAATCACTTAAGAATATAAGTTCATATATCAAGTTTTTCCAATGTGCGTAGTGAATTCCAACTTACTTTCCATAAAAATAGAATCATTTCATAATGTTAGCCATGCTCATCACTTCAAGATTAATTGAATAATCAAGCATTGATTCCGAACTTATCCCATTTTTCTTCATTTTTCAGTTTTTTATTATATATCGACGGTCCCTTTTTATTTATTCTTCGTTTCATTCTTTTCATCTTCATTATTTTCAGACTTTTTATTCTTTTCTAGTATTTTCATCATACATGACCTTTTTGTCGATGTCTCTATTTTTTTACCGGTTCTTTTCATCTTTTTAAGGTGGATAAAATTCTTTAGACTTAAGTCTCAGCATCTATCAATGGTTCACATACTAACAATCAGAAATTCTAGTATAATTCACAAAAAGCAAATTGAATGTGTCTTGTGATTTAGATCAATATGATATTCAAACATCCTCTTAATCAATTAAATGAAAGAACTTAAGTGATAGTTTACTTAGTTGATTAAACTTTAACAATTCAAAATTCAATATCCATCTTATCATCATACTCAAAACATTCTTAAGTCCACGAACTATCGCTTTCCAAATAGTTCTTTTACTTGAGAAATTAAAAATTTTCAAAATTTTTTTACTCAAAGGCTAAGAAAACACTAATTAGATTGCCTAATCCACACCCCAACCTAAAATCTACATTGTCTTCAATGTAAAAGATATGAACATGCAATGCACATGAGACAACGAAAGAAAGGCAAGTGATGGAAAGCTAGTACCTGAAGAAGGAGAATTGAAGCTTTTCCCAAAGTTCCCAATATGTAAATGGGTTAGTACAAAGACTAAACAAACGTAAATCAAACTATCCTAGTCCTAAATCCTATGAAAACAATAAACCTAACCACACCTCCCTTAGAATAGGAGGTCAATCTTGATACATAAGATCAATCAGAGGTATGGACATGCCCTTTGAATCAAACTTCTCAACAAATGGCTTTAAACGATGTCCATTCACTTTGAAAACATTGCCATTCACTGGATTCTTTATCTCGATAGCCCCATGAGGATAGACATTCATAACAGTGAAAGGGTTGGTCCAACGAGATTTAAGTTTACCCGAAAAAAGATGTAATGAAGAATTATACAAAAGGACTTTTTGACCAGTTATGAATGATTTTTGAAGGATATTCCGGTCATGAAGCACCTTTGTCCTGTCCTTGTAAATTCTCGAGTTCTCGTATGCATCGTTCTGGATTTCCTCCAGTTCATTTAATTGGAGTTTACACAGCGAGCCAGTGTTGTTCAAGTTAAAGTTCAGATTTTTTATACCCCAATAGGCTCTATGTTCCAACTCCACAGGCATGTGGCAAGCTTTATCATAGACTAGTCTAAAGGGAGACATTCCAATTGTGGTCTTAAAAGTTATACGGTAAGCCCATAAAGCATTGGTCAAGTGGATTGACCAATCTTTACGGTCGAGATTAACTGTTTTTTTTTTTTCAGAATTTGTTTAATTTTCCTGTTGGAGATCTCAACTTGCCGCCCCACTAGTTTGTGGGTGCTATGGAGTGCTCGCTTTATGAGAGATGCCATATTTTTTTCATTAAGTTCTCGAAACGCTTATTGCAAAATTGTAACCCTCCATCACTAATGATGGCCTAAGGCGTTCCGAACCGGAAAATGATATTTTCTTTTAAGAATCTAATGACCGTTTTATGATCATTGTTCCGACACAATATCGCTTCCACCCATTTATTGACATAGTCTACTGCTAACAAAATATAAATATTTTCAAAGGATTGGGGGAATGGCCCCATAAAATTGATGCCCCAGCAATCAAATGCTTCAATGGTAATAATTAGGTTTAATGACATCATATTTCGACCGGACAATCCTCCCAATTTCTTACAACGCTCACAAGTTTTGCAAAACTCATGAGTATCTCTGAACATAGTGAGCTAATAAAAACCACACTACAGAATTTTGGCCGTGGTCTTTTTAGTAGAAAAGTGACCACCATAAGCTTGAGAATGACAAAAGGAGATAACACTCTGATGTTCATTCTTTGGCACACATCTCCTTAGAATTTAGTCTGGACAATATTTAAAAAGATAATTTCGGCAAAGAATTTTTTCTTATCTTACGCAGTCCAATATATTAGTGTGAAACCTGTGGCAAGATAATTAGCAATGTCAGCAAACCAATGTAATTGGGAGAGTTTAAACAATTGTTCATCAGGGAACATATCATTTATTAGTGTCAGTTCAAGGGAATCAGGAAGATCAAACCTAGAGAGATGGTCAACTACTACATTCTCTACTCCCATTTTGTCTCGTATTGTTATGTCGAATTCCTGGAATAGAAGTATCCATCTTATCAGGCGAGGCTTTGCATCGTTCTTAGAGAAAAGGTACTTTAGTACTGTATGATCAGTGTAAATGATGATCTTGAATCAGATTAAGTAAGACCTAAATTTGTCCAAAGCGAACACTACGGCTAAGAGTTCCTTCTTTATAGTAAAGTAGTTCACTTTGGCATAATTTAGAGTTATACTCGCATAGTGAATCACATAGGACTTCTTCTCTTTTCTCTGGCCTAACATTGCCCCAATAGCATAGTCAGATGCGTCACATATAATATCAAAAGGTATGCTCCAATCGGGTGGTTGCACGATAAGTGTGATAGTCAACATGCCTTTGAGCTTAGTGAAAGCATCTTGACATTGCTTAATCCACTCGTTTGGTGTATCCTTTTGAAGCAGATTACATAAAGGATGAGAGAGATGACTAAAGTCCTTTATGAATCATATATAAAATCTGGCGTATCTTAAGAAGGATCGCACGTCTCGTATGCTCTTGGGTGGAGGTAGGTTAAAGATAAGATTAATTTTCGCCTTGTCTACCTCAATTCCCATTGACGAAATTATGTGTCCAAGCACTATTCCCTTGGGAACCATAAAATGGCATTTATCCCAATTCAAAACCAAATTCTTCTCCTCACATCGCTTCAGCACTTTCTTTAGATTTTCCAGACACTCGTTGAAGGATAGACCAAAAGCAGAGAAGTTGTCCATGAAGACCTCTAAATATTGCCCCACCATATTAGAAAATATGCTCAACATGCATCGCTGAAAAGTAACAAGGGCATTACACAGTCCGAATGACATCCTTCGGTAAACAAAGGTGCCATAGGGGCATGTGAACGTTGTCTTATCCTGATCTTTAAGGGCTATCTCTATTCGATTGTAGCCCGAATATCCATCAAAGAAGCAATAGTAAGAATGACCGGCTAAATTTTCCAATGTTTGGTCAATGAAGGGCAAAGGAAAATAATCCTTCCTCGTAACGATATTCAATTTTCTGTAGTCACTGCACATTCTCCAATTGGCGATGACTTTAATTGGCACAAGTTCACTGTCGGCATTCGCTACAATGTTGATTCCAGACTTCTTGGGAACCACTTGAGTAGGACTCACCCATTGACTGTCAGATATAGGGTATATGATACCCACATCGAATAACTTAAGTACCTCGACCTTAACCACTTCTTTCATATTTGGATTGACTCGACGTTATGGTTGTCGAGAGGTTTTCGTATTATCCTCAAGATGAATGTGATGAGTACAAATCAAAGGATCAATTCCCTTGAGGTCCGCAATCGACCATCCAAGTGCTCCTTTATAATCAATGAGTACTGAAATGCGATGAGTACTGTAATGCAATGAGTACTGTAATGCAATATGAGTACTGTAATGCGATGAGTACTATAATGCAATGAGTACTGGGCACCATGCCAAGGTGATGCAATATGAGGCTTACACAGCCGATGTAAATGCAATGCGAAGTAATGTCAGTGCTCATATCTAATCCACATATCAAGTACATTTCCATCATAAGGAAATCACCAGGGTCCATTACACTACTGGATGACTGTCGCTCTACAGACCCCGCACAGTCAAACGAGCGTAAGAGACCTCACTACCCGCCTGTGGACAACCAATCATCAACAAGGCCTGACGGTAGTGGACCCATTCATGAGCTGGTCAGACTCAGCCTAGCAATGCCTCCTTACATCAGGCGAGTAAGGCCACACCCCTATCCAACCGACTACATGACAGTGGGAGTCGCGGCCTAACGGTATAAGGCCCTCGTGCGCTCATATATTCCACTCGGTCACGGCGTTGGAGCAGATCCTTGGTACCATGGAAGTTTTGGGAATTTCACCCATGGGCATCCTATGCACCCGGTATGCTCAAGTAACATTTCCAGTGTCCAAACATGGCCATCCACGATATATCTGTGGAGGCTACAACTCTGATGAAGCAAGGGCAAAAATGCTCATATGTTATGCAATGCCAGATGCATGAATCACACAATCAACCATGCATCAATTTCAAGCATCCAACGTGCTCAAGAGGGAATACTATGTCCCTCGAAGAAGGTAACATGCAATGCCCAATGACACAATATGACCATACACGCACAGTGGTTCAGTGTCAACCAAGCATACAATGATATACATGGGTCATGAAGATGAATTTAATCACACTATATGGCGATATACAATGTAGTACACTCCTCCTATCTAAGAAGGGACCAAGACTAGGTATTTAGACAATATCCACAAGGAATCCCACCTCTAGTGGGGGCCCATTTACCTGGGGTAGCCCACAAGACTAAGCATACAACTACATGTTTAAGTAACACAGAAGTGAGTCTAGCAAGAGTTTAAGATGAGCATCTAATGACATTTAGATACAAACAGGCCTATAGGGGTCCATAATGGGGACATTTAACCACCATTCCCAAAGAGGCATCTCAACCACGAAGTATATGAATACAAGGCCCATGGCCCTACATTCAAGATAAGAACACAGGTAACCACATACATATATCCCTCATAATAGACCAGAAAAAGATATAACACCACTTTTAACAACATGGGCCCCAAGAGAGAAATTAAGGCCCAAGGCTCAATTCCCAATGGCCATAGAATCCATGCATTAAGTTGGACTTGGTGGGCAGCCCGCATACACAATATACGGCCCAAAATAAGTTTAAGTTTGGATGATGAAATGTGTCCAACTACATTAGCCCAATAACTAGCAATTTAAGTAGGCAACAAAGGGCCCGATACTATCCTTATCTTAGCCCACAAGTCCATCAAAATAGTGGAAGCTGGCCCAATATATGGTTGGGCCAAGCTGGGATGTCCCAACCCACTTTAGGCTCATGGGATGTCTCAAAAATCTGATCTAAGATGGGGTCCTCATGTGATCACTAAAGGTGACCCAAAAGAATGCACTGATTAAGCCCAAAGATTATAAGAAAACCCAAGCATGCAACACGTACAGAAGTTCTCAATATGGTGGGTCCCATGTCAAATAAAGTTTCAACCATAACAATGTACATTGAGTCCCCTTGATAAACGTTCGGCCCACTCAGCTTCTTGGGCCTGCTAAAGCCCAGAAATTAGTCAAATAAGTGGGAATGATCTCATGAAGGCCAACAATATTCACAGGGGGCCCCACCAGATGAAGGGTGTGTATACATCAAGAAAAGATCAAGTGGGCCTGCTACTGGATTGTGAATCCAGCAGCAACCCAAGACAAAGAGTGCTTCCATAATTGGGCGATCCAAGGCTTGAACGGCCTGGACCAATCATGCGTTAAGGTAGGGTCCACATACATACACATTGAGCCTTAAACAAATGACCTAGGGTCTATGGTGGGCCTTTAACCATCCATAGAGAAACCTATGGGCCTACCTTAGGATCACCCAGGAGGACATCCAACCTCAACTGGTTTCTAAAAGGTAGCCCGCCACTACTCATATAATGTAAGGTCTAAAGCTCAAGCAATGCATGGCCTAATGGGCCATACACCAAGCCCAACTCATAGGCCATATATTAGGCCCTCAAGTAAGGTTAGGGCCCAACCACAAAGGTCATAATTCCACATGTGGTGGTGAGCTTCATGGGCAGCCTAGTAATTCATTTACATGGGCAAGTTTCACATTTAACACAAGTGAGTTGGACCTCACTTTTGGCCCAAGTACAGGGTCAGTTTAGTGGGCAGCCAAGGGCCCAACTTCTTGTGTATTATTGCCCCTAAGCCCATCACAATAGATAAGAGACTATAGGCTCGAGATCAATGGGCCTATCCAAAAGAACTGAGTCCACAAGGCCTACTTGCTAACACAAACATGCATATACTATATCACATAATGGGCCCTAAAGAAATTGCCCAAAATAAAAGTCATCCAATTCATACATTATGGTGGACTTGAGGGCAGCTCATAAGTCTAAGAATACACATGGGCAAGGCCTATGCTGATCACAGTGTGGGCCTTGGCACACCAGCCCAAAGACTTCGCAAGGCCCTCCATAATATACATTTATGTGGGCCTTGCAAGTCAGCCCATAATTAAGCATTTTATGAGGGCATCAAGGCCAATAAATACACATGATCAGCTTGTAGACGGCCCATTAGGCCCATGAATCAATGAGGTCAGCCCTTGCGCAATCTTGGGCTCAAGGGATTGGTTTCAAGCCCATTGGGCCTATAAAACTATCAAAAATTCTGGTTAAGGCTAGCCCACAAACCACTACAAAGGTGAGCCTCAAGAGGCACTAATTAAGCCCAAAATATCTAAGGAAGGAGAGCAAAGAGTGTGTGCAACACTCCCTTAAATCTGATGGGCCGCCACGGATCCAAAAGATCAACTATGCACAAATTTGGGCCCCTTGCTGGAATTTCAGCCCACCCACTTCCTAGGTCTGCTGGAGTCCAGAAATTTATTTAATTTAAATGGGTTACTGACCCATGGTGGCCCACATATATCACAGTGGGTCCCACCGGATAAGAACGACGATATACAACACTTACTTCAAGTGGACCATGTCGTTAGAATGCAGGCCCAGCAGCCCAGGGTAGAGGCATCCCATGGTGGTTAGTCATATGGGCCTGGGTATTTGGCCCAAAACTGACCCAATTTACAGGTCATGCCACGGTCAGTCCAGGGGTCTAATGGCCTTGAAAATTTGTAGGATGGTCCATCCATAGGTCGACCACAACCCCACAAAATTTCAAAATTTTTGGACATCTAGAAATAATTTAATTAATTTGAATGAAACAAGCTATCCAAAAAATCGGACTGGCCTGGACGTCCCAACGTGGTAGGCCAGTACGGGCCTTGCCACGATGTGCACAAGAGTCCATTGGCCCTGAAATTTTGTAGGTGGGTCCCACCATAAGTGGACCACCTCCCTGTAAATTTTCATAACTTTTTTATACTCAGAAGTATAAATAAATTCAGGAGTTATAATGTATCCAGGGTGGAATGTTGCTGGAAATAACTGTACAGAATTTGGACCATCCAAATGTGTGGGTTCTGGGCCACCAAAATTCTTGAAATTTGGACCCAAGTTCCTTATCAAGCCTACAACAAGGTGGGACCTAGAAATATGGCCCGCCTTCTAAAAAAAATATTTTTTAAAAATTTATTTTTATAGAACTATGCTACTGGACTGCATAGCAGAAATTTCTGGCAACTTACTATATTGGCCCACCCTTTTGGTTGCCCAAATGGGGTCTAATGGCCGCAAAATTTTGCAGGTAGGTCCTACCATGGGTGGGACACCTCTCTGCAAAATTTTAAAATTTTTAGGATAGTAAAAGTATTTTATTTAATTCCTACAATTTATGGACAGCAAGGTATTTCAAAAAAAATTATGCTGCAGAAATAATGCTGCTGCCCCTGATTTGTGCACCCCATTAAAGCGGGCCCAGGTCTGCCAAATTTTAAGAAAATGTAGGACCAACATCCCTACACAAGTATACAATAAGGTGGGGTCCACAAAGGTGGCCCACCATTTCAAAAACAGACTGATAATTATGTTTGTACAGCAAGCAGGGTTGCTAGACAGTCCAGAAATCTGGACTATCCACCCTCCTTGGCCCACTCTTTTGGGTGATCAAACAGGGACGGATGAAGGTGAAATTCAACATACTTCTAGGTGGGGTCCACACCTCAAGAAATAATCAAATATTGGAGGTAAAACATCCTCTAAATAAGTCCATAATCTGTGCCAAAAATAACCCAAAAACAGTCCAGAATTTTTTTCTGGACAACAAGGTATGTCTGAAAATAACTGAACATAACCACTGATTAAATGGGAAAATACCCCATAAAATTTGTGTTAAGATCCACCTTAGTGGGCCCAACAAACATCCAGGCCATACCCCCTTCATGAAACCCATTGCATGTGCCCAAAATGGAGCAAATAGAGTGTCAACGTCCAAGGAATGGACAACCATAGACGTCCACTTTGCTTGGACGGTCTGGATATTCCAGGGCCACTAAGTGGGCCACACACATCAGGAAATCAAGAATAAAATAATAGAAAAATAAAAATAATCCAGCCACAAGAGAGGAAAATGGCATGCATCAAAAGAAAATGCCATGATGGGGTCCATGGAGAATGGCCCCATCCATGGATCATGCATGCAAGGAAAAAGGGCCATTGGCCTCAACCATGGAGACATGAGGGACCTCCATCACCACTTGATGGGTCCCACAAGCTCCTAAGAAAGAAATGAAGAAGGATCTAAGAGCACCCACCTAGATCAACCTTGAAACTTACATCACCATCATCTAGAGGCTCCAAACAACATGGATCAATGGATAAGATCAAGTGAGAAGGGGTAGATGAGGTGGTATTTTAGGGAGAAGGGGCTGGAATGGAGGGAAGATGGGCTGGAGAAATGGAAAGAAATTGCTAGGGAAGAAGAGAAGAGAGAGAAATGAGAGGGAAAGAGAGAGAGAGAGAGAGAGAGAGAGACTTTTAAGACTTGTAATGATGGCTCTCTCTCTCCTAGGCAATGATGGTGGCCTATGGTGATATTAACAAGGTTTAGGGTAATAGTCTTTCTAGAAATCTCAGCTTAGGGTGAAATGATGGTATGGAAAAATGTGCAACCCATGGTGGGGTCCACCAATCATGCAATCAATGGCCCATATCGATCATGCTCATAACTTGAGATGTACACGTCGGATTAACGCATGGGACGCGGCGTTAGAATCGCGGCTCCGATACGGACACAATGGCATAGGTCTCGGGTCAATTTGAGTCGGGTCTACGTGACCGAACTCAAGGATGACGCAAACACTGCCTGATGGTCGCGGATCACCGAAATTTGACTAGTAGAACCGCGAGACCAAAATGAACGAGATGCATACTCACACAAGCACATGCACACATGCGGACTCAGGTCGAGTCTCACAATCCTCCCCACCAACAAAGAAATTTTGTCCTCGAAATTAACAACACTGGGACATCAAAAAGCATAACATCATATATATATATATATCACAATCATCAATGACAAGAGGAGGCAATACAAGCAATCAATCATTGAACAGATAGGGATAACGCTCCCTAATCTCAGCAAACCTGCAATGAAATCCATCAATATGTGCTCCCACTTTCACTCTGGGACACTCAACGGCTGCAAGGGACTAAGAGGGTCTCAGATGATCGGCCTAGACTCGCTGACAAGCGTCACAATCGGCCATAAAACTAGCAATCTGGCATACCATTTCTAACCAAGAATACTGCCTTGACAACAAAACAAGCTCGAGATCGGCAATACAAAACTATTCAGCGGGCAAGAGTATCTCACCAACCAAAATGGAACACGATAATATTATCGGCCTAACACAACGATCTTCTCAAAAATGTCGATACTAACAATCCTTTACGGCAGACTCTAATGGCAATCTGAGTGAACAAAAGCCCTTAGATACAAAAAGGGTGCGATTCACCAAAACACAAGACTTACTTACGGAGACAAGGAGAATACCCGTAACAACTCCCCTAATAACTAAGGGTCCTGATGAGTCGCGCAAAATCAAGCCTGAGGTGGCTGGGGAGGTGTCTATCTCCTCTACATCTGCTGTCTCTGCTACTACTACAGTGGCTGTGAAGGTCCATCCTGCTGATGGGGACACTCGCGCCTACGGTGTCCCGTCTGCCCACATCCATAACAAATGCCAGTAAACGGCTTAGAAGAAGAAGATGCTATATGCGATGCTGATGCTCTGGCAGCTCGATAGGCTACGCACCTCTGCCGCTGTCGACGCTGTCGGGAGCTACTGGAGGGGTCTCCCTAATCCGGCCTCTCCTCTAATCACAAACCCTCTGTGAACTGGTCCACTCGGCCTCGCCCTGAAGTAGAAATATCGCAAACGGAGCACGCTACAGAGTCGAATCTCGCAAAAGGGGACTCGCACGCTCCTGTTCCGCCCATTCGGGCGCCTCAAGAACAGGATGATGGGTCTGAAGAACATCAGTGACACATGCATCAACTGCTGGAGATGCTCAGCTCCTACAGGAATCGCCAGATAAGCAGGGGTAGAACTGGCCTCTGGCGGAGGCACAGGTAAGGAGGGATCCTCAGGAATAGGTACGACAGGCTCCAGAGGGGAAACATGAATCTCAGATGGTGGAGTAAAAGTCACTCGGATCACTGGAGCGAAATGAGAACCATGCCCATGGGCACCACGACTACAGGCGTCACAATCATGGCCACCTCGACTAGACGGCATGGTCTACAGAAAGAATAAAGGTGATGGACACCTAGGAATTAGAATCCTTGAAGGCTCAACCGGAACGAAGGAAACGCACTCGGGACACTACTCGTCCTAAGCTCACAGCAGATATGTGATACTATCCCAAGTTATTCCAAAATTACTTGCTATGCTCTGATACCAACTCCTGTCATGCCCCAGACTCGGTAACCAGACTCACAAGGAACCCGATGGCCGGTTCTTGCCGCAACAGCCTCCGTAATACCCCATTCTCGGCTCCTGAGGCAGGTTCCGATCCTGGGATCCTACAAGGAGGATTTTTATAACAGTATAATCATTACCAATATGAGCACACCCAAGATCACAGCAAGTACATCAGGAAGTAACAAAGGATACACATCACAAAATCCACTAAGAATTTGAACTTTTACAAGCTTACATCAGGTCCGAAAAGACATACATAAGATAATGGAAAAAGAGAGAAAAGAGTCAGCAACACTGGAGTCCTCAAGCTTAACTCTACTCCACGCTCTGCTGCTACGACGCCTGCCTAGGATCTCCTGCACGCATCAATCGTGCATAAGCTAATAGAAAGCTTAGAGGGTGGTGAAGGTGTGTGACAATGGTTCTCAGAAGAAGATAGAGAATGCAGAAGGGAGTCATGATCAATACCAATACCACTAGCCTTACCAAGGCTATCATGAATGCAAGAAACTATACCAAGGCAGTACGATAATGTAGGAAGCCATACCAAGGCTATATAATGCAATGAGTACTGAAATGCGATTAGTACTGTAATGCAATGAGTACTGTAATGCAATATGAGTACTGTAATGTGATGAGTACTATAATGCAATGAGTACTGGGCACCATGCCAAGGTGATGCAATATGAGGCTTACACAGCCGATGTAAATGCAATGCGAAGTAATGTCAGTGCTCATATCTAATCCACATATCAAGTACATTTCCATCATAAGGAAATCACCGGGGTCCATTACACTACTCGATGACTGCCGCTCTACAGACTCCGCACAGTCAAACGAGCGTAAGAGACCTCACTACCCTCCTGTGGACAACCAATCATCAGCAAGGCCTGACGGTAGCGGACCCATTCACGAGCTGGTCAGACTCAGCCTAGCAATGCCTCCTTACATCAGGCGAGTAAGGCCACACCCCTATCCAACCGACTACACGACAGTGGGAGTCATGGCCTAACGGTATAAGGCCCTCGTGCGCTCATATATTCCACTCGGTCACGGCGTTGGAGCAGATCCTTGGTACCATGGAAGTTTTGAGAATTTCACCCATGGGCATCTTATGCACCCGGTATGCTCAAGTAACATTTCCAGTGTCCAAACATGGCCATCCACGATATATCTGTGGAGGCTACAACTCTGATGAAGCAAGGGCAAAAATGCTCATATGTTATGCAATGCCAGATGCATGAATCACACAATCAACCATGCATCAATTTCAAGCATCCAACGTGCTCAAGAGGGAATACTATGTCCCTCGAAGAAGATAACATGCAATGCCCAATGACACAATATGACCATACACGCACAGTGGTTCAGTGTCAACCAAGCATACAATGATATACATGGGTCATGAAGATGAATTTAATCACACTATATGGCGATATACAATGTAGTACACTCCTCCTATCTAAGAAGGGACCAAGACTAGGTATTTAGACAATATCCACAAGGAATCCCACCTCTAGTGGGGGCCCATTTACCTGGGGTAGCCCACAAGACTAAGCATACAACTACATGTTTAAGTAACACAGAAGTGAGTCTAGCAAGAGTTTAATATGAGCATCTAATGACATTTAGATACAAACGGGCCTATAGGGGTCCATAATGGGGACATTTAACCACTATTCACAAAGAGGCATCTCAACCACGAACTATATGGATACAAGGCCCAAGGCCCTACATTCAAGATAAGAACACATGTAACCACATACATATATCTCTCATAATAGGCCATAAAAAGATATAACACCACTTTTAACAACATGGACCCCAAGAGAGAAATTAAGGCCCAAGGCTCAATTCCCAATGGCCATAGAATCCATGCATTAAGTTGGACTTGGTGGGCAGCCCGCATACACAATATACGGCCCAAAATAAGTTTAAGTTTGGATGATGAAATGTGTCCAACTACATTAGCCCAATAACTAGCAAATTAAGTAGGCAACAAAGGGCCCAATACTATCCTTATCTTAGCCCACAAGTCCATCAAAATGGTGGAAGCTGGCCCAATATATGGTTGGGCCAAGCTGGGACGTCCCAACCCACTTTAGGCTCATGGGATGTCTCAAAAATCTGATCTAAGATGGGGTCCTCGTGTGATCACTAAAGGTGACCCAAAAGAATGCACTGATTAAGCCCAAAGATTATAAGGAAACCCAAGCATGCAGCACGTACAGAAGTTCTCAATATGGTGGGTCCCATGTCAAATAAAGTTTCAACCATAACAATGTACATTGAGTCCCCTTGATAAACGTTCAGCCCACTCAGCTTCTTGGGCCTGCTAAAGCCCAGAAATTAGTCGAATAAGTGGGAATGATCTCATGAAGGCCAACAATATTCACAGGGGGCCCCACCAGATGGAGGGTGTGTATACATCAAGAAAAGATCAAGTGGGCCTGCTACTGGATTGTGAATCCAGCAGCAACCCAAGACAAAGAGTGCTTCCATAATCGGGCGATCCAAGGCTTGAACGGCCTGGACCAATCATGCGTTAAGGTAGGGTCCACATACATACACATTGAGCCTTAAAGAAATGTCCTAGGGTCTATGGTGGGCCTTTAACCATCCATAGAGAAACCTATGGGCCTACCTTAGGATCACCCAGGAGGACATCCAACCTCAACTGGTTTCCAAAAGGTAGCCCGCCACTACTCATATAATGTAAGGTCTAAAGCCCAAGCAATGCATGGCCTAATGGGCCATACACCAAGCCCAACTCATAGGCCATATAGTAGGCCCTCAAGTAAGGTTTGGGCCCAACCACAAAGGTCATAATTTCACATGTTGTGGTGAGCTTCATGGGTAGCCCAGTAATTCATTTACATGGGCAAGTTTCACATTTAACACAAGTGAGTTGGGCCTCACTTTTGGCCCAAGTACAGGGTCAGTTTAGTGGGCAGCCAAGTGCCCAACTTCTTGTGTATTATTGCCCCTAAGCCCATCACAATAGATAGGAGACTATAGGCTCGAGATCAATGGGCCTATCCAAAAGAACTGAGTCCACAAGGCGTACTTGCTAACACAAACATGCATATACTATATCACATAATGGGCCCTGAAGAAATTGTCCAAAATAAAAGTCATCCAATTCATACATTATGGTGGACTTGAGGGCAGCTCATAAGTCCAAGAATACACATGGGCAAGGCCTATACTGATCACAGTGTGGGCCTTGGCACACCAGCCTAAAGATTTAGCAAGGCCCTCCACAATATACATTTATGTGGGCCTTGCAAGTCAGCCCATAATTAAGCATTTTATGAGGGCATCAAGGCTAATAAATACACATGATCAGCTTGTAGACGGCCCATTAGGCCCATGAATCAATAAGGTCAGCCCTTGCGCAATCTTGGGCTCAAGGGATTGGTTTCAAGCCCATTGGGCCTATAAAACTATCAAAAATTCTGGTTAAGGCTAGCCCACAAACCACTACAAAGGTGGGCCTCAAGAGGCACTAATTAAGCCCAAAATGTCTAAGTAAGGAGAGCAAAGAGTATGTGCAACACTCCCTTAAATCTGATGGGCCGCCACGGCTCCAAAAGATCAACTATGCACAAATTTGGGCCCCTTGTTGGAATTTCAGCCCACCCACTTCCTGGGCCTGCTGGAGTCCAGAAATTTATTTAATTTAAATGGGTTACTGACCCATGGTGGCCCACACATATCACAGTGGGTCCCACTAGATAAGAAGGGCGATATACAACACTTACTTCAAGTGGGCCATGCCGTTAGAATGCAGGCCCAGCAGCCCAAGGTAGAGGCATCCCATGGTGGTTAGTCATATGGGCCTAGGTATTTGGCCCAAAACTGACCCAATTTACAGGTCATACCACGGTCAGTCCATGGGCCTAATGGCCTTGAAATTTTGCAGGATGGTCCATCCATAGGTGGACCACAACCCCACAAAATTTCAGAATTTTTGGACATCTAGAAATAATTTAATTAATTTGAATGAAACAAGCTGTCCAGAAAATCGGACTGGCCTGGACGTCCCAACATGGTGGGCCAGTACGGGCCTTGCCACGATGTACACAAGAGTCCATTGGCCCTGAAATTTTGTAGGTGGGTCCCACCATAAGTGGACCACCTCCCTTTAAATTTTCATAATTTTTAAATACTTAGAAGTATTTTAATAAATTCAAGAGTTATAATGTATTCAGGGTGGAATGTTGCTGGAAATAACCGTACAGAATTTGGACCATCCAAATGGGTGGGTTCTGGGCCTCCAAAATTCCTGAAATTTGGACCCAAGGTCCCTTATCAAGCCTACAACAAGGTGGGACCTAGAAATATGGCCCACCTTCTAAAAAAAATATTTTAAAAAAATTTATTTTTATGGAACTATGCTGCTGGACTGCATAGCAGAAATTTCTGGCAACTCACTATATTGGCCCACCCTTTTGGATGCCCAAATGGGGTCTAATGGCCCTAAAATTTTTCAGGTAGGTCCTACCATGGGTGGGACACCTCTCTGCAAAATTTTAAAATTTTTAGGGTAGTAAAAGTATTTTATTTAATTCCTACAATTTATGGACAGCAAGGTATTTCAAAAAAAATTATGCTGCTGAAATAATGTTGCTGCCCCTGATTTGTGCACCCCATTAAAGAGGGCCCAGGTCTGCCAAATTTTAAGAAAATGTAGGACCAACATCCCTACACAAGTATACAACAAGGTGGGGTCCACAAAGGTGGCCCACCATTTCAGAAACAGACTAATAATTATGTTTGTACAGCAAGCAGGGTTGCTAGACAGTTCAGAAATCTGGACTATCCACCCTCCTTGGCCCACTCTTTTGGGTGATCAAACAGGGACGGATGAAGGTGAAATTCAACATACTTCTAGGTGGGGTCCACACCTCAAGAAATAATCAAATATCAGAGGTAAAACATCCTCTAAATAAGTCCATAATCTGTGCCAAAAATAACCCAAAAACAATCCAGAATTTTTTTCTGGACAGCAAGGTATGTCTGAAAATAACTGAACATAACCATTGATTAAATGGGAAAATACCCCACAAAATTTGTGTTAAGATTCACCTTAGTGGGCCCAACAAACATCTAGGCCATACCCCCTTCATGAAACGAATTGCATGTGCCCAAAATGGAGCAAATAGAGTGTCAACGTCCAAGGAATGGACAACCATAGACGTCCACTTTGCTTGGACGGTCTGGATATTCCAGGGCCACTAAGTGGGCCACACACATCAGGAAATCAAGAATAAAATATTGGAAAAATAAAAATAATCCAGCCACAAGAGAGGAAAATGGCATGCATCAAAGGAAAATGCCATGATGGGGTCCATGGAGAATGGCCCCATCCATGGATCATGCATGCAAGGAAAAAGGGTCATTGGCCTCAACCATGGAGACATGAGGGACCTCCATCACCACTTGATGGGTCCCACAAGCTCCTAAGAAAGAAATGAAGAAGGATCTAAGAGCACCCACCTAAATCAACCTTGAAACTTACATCACCATCATCTAGAGGCTCCAAGCAACATGGATCAATGGATAAGATCAAGTGAGAAGGGGTAGATGAGGTGGTATTTTAGGGAGAAGGGGCTGGAACGGAGGGAAGATGGGCTGGAGAAATAGAGGGAAATTGCTAGGGAAGAAGAGAAGAGAGAGAGAAATGAGAGGGAAAGAGAGAGAGAGAGAGAGAGAGAGAGAGAGAGACTTTTAAGACTTGTAATGATGGCTCTCTCTCTCCTAGGCAATGATGGTGGCCTATGGTGATATTAACAAGGCTTAGGGTAATAACCTTTCTAGAAATCTCAGCCTAGGGTGAAATGATGGCATGGGAAAATGTGCAACCCATGGTGGGGTACACCAATCATGCAATCAATGGCCCATATCGATCAATGCTCATAACTTGAGATGTACACGTCGGATTAACGCATGAGATGCGGCGTTAGAATCGCGGCGCTGATACGGACACAATGGCATAGGTCTCGGGTCAATCTAAGTCGGGTCTACGTGACCGAACTCAAGGATGACGCAAACACTACCCGATGGTCGCGGATCCCCGAAATTTGACTAGTAGAACCGCGAGACCAAAATGAACGAGATGCATACTCACACAAGCACATGCACACATGCGGACTCAGGTCGAGTCTCACATCTCTCTTTTATATTTGGTGTTGATGATATATGGACCACATGATGATGCATGATATCTAGGTCGTCCATTCAGTGGGGACCATCTAGCCGTCCACCGAGAAGGGCCTATCTTGCTACCCATTTTCGGGCTAGCCCGGATGAAGGGAAAACAGTATCCCGAGTCGATTCCGGGGCTACATGGCCCACCCTAATGGACCCCACCACAAAGTATGTATTTTATACCCATGCTAGCCAACCATGGGGTCCACTTTCCTGATTTCTAGCAGGTGGCTAGATGGTCAACCTAGACGAAAAGGAAACCACAAATATTTGCTCGATCCTAGGAAATGGTGGGCCACACGTGTGGTTCCACCTTAATGTATATGTGTATGTAATGTCCATCGTCCATTGCAGGACAGTGGAACCCACCTTAGATGCATGTAATCTACATTGTCTGTCCGATTTCAGGACGGTGGGTGGACCACGAGATGGGTGTTATATCCTACGCCGTCCATTGTCTTAGACGTGGGCCCACCCCACATGTGTGACACGTTTGGGTGGGACCTACCATGATGTATTTGTTGTATATCCACTCCGTCCTTGTCCAGGATGGTGGATCCCACGGTGACATATGCATTTCACACACACCGTCCATCTATTTTCAGATTGTGTGGGGCCCACCCCACATGTACTGCACATGTGGGATGGGACCCACCTTGATGTACGTGCCTTACATTCTAGCCGTCCATCTGTTTGGGGACGGTGGGACCCCCTGCAATTGTGTGTGTGTTGCGTGGGACGCATCATGTGACATGTTTTGTATTTCACCGTCCATCTATTGAAAGACCCTCTAGGATGTATGTGTTGTATACGCACACCGTCGATTTGGATTGTGCTGCGTGGGCCCCCCCGCGATGTATGTATTAGATCCTAACCGTCCAACCATATGGTGAGATCGCCTTGAGGCTTGAGACTAAAAATAAGACAGATCTAGTTATCAAGTGGACCACACTGCCAAGAACAGTAGAGATTGAACGTCCACTGTTGAAATTCTTTCGAGAGTACAGAAGTTCTTAATCAATATAGTATTTGTTTTTCCTCTGGATTCAGGTCTTTGTGACCATATGAACAGGTTGGATAGAAAATAACGTTATGGTGGGCCCTACCTTGAAGATGTGTTGTATTCACACCGTCCACCTGGGTAGGTGGTGTGAGATGCCACCATGATATTTGTGTTTCATTCAAGTTGCCAACTGTGGGTCCCACGTGATATACCTGTGAGACCCACGTGATGTATGTATCTCCACGGTCCAATCCTTGGACGGTGGGACTTACCTCGATGCATGTGTGGGAAATAGATTGGCTAGAGTACCCTCACACCAGCTACGTACCTACTATGTGTGTAGGGCCCACCTGATGTAAATGAGGCCCTTTGTAACGTACATAAGGTCCATGTGTGAGACCCATGTCGAAGGCCCTCAGTGATATATATATATATATATATATATATATATATATATATATATATATATGCGGCCCATGTATGGGGCTCATAGTGATGTATAGGCGGCCCCGATATGAGGCCCATTATGACGTACTTGAGTCCATGGGACGAGGCCCATTTGTGAGGCCCATTAATGTAGCCCACTTGTTGTGAATAAGGCCCATGTGTAGGGCTCACCTATTGTGTATTCGAGGCCCATGGGCGAGGCTCAATGTGAGGTATTCGAGGCCCATCGTGACGTATTCGTGGATTATGGGCAAGGCCCATTGTGATGTATTCGAGGCCCATGGTTGAGTCCTAATGCGATGTATGTATGGCCCGCTACGTTGTGTATGAATCCCTTGTAAGGGCCACTTCTTGGGAGCAATGTTGGTTAAATGTCCACATTGATGGGCAATGATGGTTGAAAGTCCTCATTGAGACCTTCCCTTAGGCCCATTGATTAGGCCGAATACCCATTCTGATTGTCGAGGTCGATTCTGATTGTTGAGGCCGATTCCAATTGTCAAAGCCGATTCCGATTATCGAGACTGATTCTGATTATTGAGGCCGATTTCGATTGTCGAGGCCGATTTTGATTGTCGAGGCTGATTCTGATTATCGAGGCCGATTCTGATTACCGAGGCCGATTTTCATTGTCGAAGCCAATTCTGATTATCGAGGCTGATTCCGATTGTCGAGGCCAATTCTGAATATCGAGGTCGATTCCGATTATCGAGACTGATTCCTATTTGTCGAGACTGATTATCAAGACTGATTCCGATTGTCGAGGCTAGTTCAAATTATCTAGGCCGATTCTGATTGTCAAGGCCGATTCCGATTGTCGAGGCCGATTCCTATTGTTGAGGCCAATTGTTAAGGCTAATCCAATTCTGATTATCTAGGCCGATTCCAATTATCGATACTAATTCTGATTGTATAGTCCGATTGTCGGGGCCAATTATCAATGCCGATTGTCGATACTAATTATGAGTATGTGATAGCATAACATCATGTACATGCCCATACACATCATTTGCATGTTTGTTATGAGATGTGGTTGACCATTGCATATGTCATTGGGCAGGTTGTTATGAGACTCGCTGATAGGCGGAGGTTATCTCATATGAGTGCACGGTATGCGCAGGATTGATGTATGACTGGATTGTATGACTAATGCATCTTGCATTGTGTGTTGTGATTATTGTATGCCCTAGTGACATCAGGGCTGTAGCCTCGACATGAATATTGTGGATGGCCAGATGGGACACCGAAAATCTGTTCTAGCATCGGCCTGCCATAGATGGCCCTGGGTGAAAATCCCTAAACCCTCTTCGTACCAGAGGATGCCCCAACGTTGAGACCGAGTGGATATATATGAGTGCATGAGGGCCATATACCAGTAGACTGCGTCTCCCACTATGTGGTGGTCGGTTGGGAGGGTGTCTGACCTTACCAGCCTGAGTGAGGGGGCAATATCTATGTTAAGTTTGAACAGCTTGAGGAATGGGTCCGCTATCGATGAGTTAGGCTCGTTATTGGCAGGCGGATAGTGAGGTCTCTTTCACTTACCCAGTTGTGCGCTCATATAGGGGAGGCAAGCTGGCGTAGAGTGTAATAAACTCCGGTATGATCCCAGAGAGGAACCATACTAACATGTAGACTTATTGAGCAGGAATTGCATACTCATTCATTCATTTATTCACTATCCACTCGGGCTGGTGGTGCGCAACTAATTGTTGTGTACCTACCCATGGCCAGGATTTCGGTTGGGCACACGACTAACCTGAGATCAGGAGTTTACCTCATTGATTCTGACTATCCAAATTTAGGTATGGGACTGGTTTGTATATAAGTCCCTTGTGGTGGACCCCATAGCTTGTGATACTACGTACTACCATCTCGACTTCACACTCCAGCTTAGTCATTTCATTTGCATCGCATATTGCATTGCATCATCGGCATCTGATAGTTGGCTTACTATGTCTCCGCATTGCCTAGCTGATCTACATTGCTTCCTTAGTATATGACATTGGTTTATTTCCTTTCATCGCATATTCTGGATAAAGTTGATAATATTTCTATGAACTTGCTGTATTTCCACTTACTCTGATATTTGCGTGCTTGGTACTTATCTTGTGCACACACTTTCACCACCCTCTAAGCTTTCTATAAGCTTATGTATGATAGATGCGTGTAAATAATGTTAGGTTGCAACAGCATTGAGCATGGAGCATGCAGTAGCCTTCTGAAGCTTTGATTTCGACATATGTATTTCTCTTTCAGCATTGTATTCAAATGATTTATATTAGTGGATATGTGATGATGATGTCGCCTTTGTGATTTGGGTATATTTGTGGTTATGCTTCTTACGAGATAAATGTACGTTGGAAAATCCTCCTCGTATGATCCCAGGATCAGAATCTGGCGTATGGGTGATGGGAGCCGAGAATGGGGTACTACGGAGGCTGTCGGCATCGAATTCGGCGATCGGGATTCCTGTGAGTCCGATCTCCAGGTTTGGGGCGTGACAGAAGTTTGTATCAGAGCATAACTTGGGAATACCTGAAGATAACATCACATATCTGCTGATAGCTACCCTACACTCTATGATTGTTGAGAACTTAGAATGGTTAGATCCCCACGTTTGAATAACTTAGAGATTTTCTGTTATAGCTCCCGACCGTTGAGATCGTGAGGCTGCATATTATTCCAGTTTTGATCGTTTCTAATCCAGGATCCGAGGTTCAGTAGAGTCACCAAAGTGTTGACGATGCGTCTTGGGAGGACGAGGTTGAGGTTAAAGAGCACTATCTTCATCATTTTGTAAATTGATTGTACCTTGATATATATACTTGATGATGTATCTTCTTCCCTTGTCTGTTCTGTAAATTTTGAGGATGAAATTTTTATTAGGTGGGGAGAGCTATAAGATCCGTATCCTAGCCCGTACCGTTCAGTAGGCATCCACGGTCCCCCCGGTAGAATTTCACCAATCCTTGACCTGAAATCGTTATTTGCGCGTAATCCTATGTCACATCCGGTGATTCCGAGTCGGCTCGACCCAAGACTTCTACCCTTGCGACTGCGCCGTCGCCGCGGTTCCGATGCCACATCTAATGCGGTGAGGCGATACCTAGGCAAGGAGATGTGGGCCCTCATTCAGTTCGAGAAAACGCGGTGCATTTGCAAACCCAAGAGAATCTTTAATCAATCAATCTCATCAATCATGTCAAATGTCAAGTACAAGCACCCTCCCCAAAGTCAACTCTCTCTTACATGTCAAGTACATACCCATCACCCATCACTCACTCCCCATCACTCCATCACTCACACCCATCCCTCTCTGTCTTACATCTCTCTCTCTCTCATTCTCTCTCTCATTCTCCAAGAAACTCCAATGTCTCAACCCCTCCATGAGAGAAAGCTTGGTGTGGCCCACCTTCCTACCTCCCATTTCCACCATCTAAAGAACATCTCAACCAATGAAAATGTGCCCTTAGAGCTCTAGATCGCATCGGTGGAAGGAAGAGTCCAAGATCTAACAGTGGGTGTTCATTTCATTTGATTTTGATGTAGGGTCCACATGATTTGGGATCCACTTAATGTATGTATCGTATAGGGAGGGCCCATAGTGGCGGGGTCCCTTCCTCTATCTCAGCGTCTCCATCTCTCTCTCTCTCTCTCTCTCTCTCTCTCTCTCTCTTCCTCTCTCTTCTATTTTGGTGTTGATGATATATGGCCCTCATGATGATGCATGTTATCCAAGCCGTCCATTCAGTGGGGACCATCTAGCCGTCCACCGAGAAGGGCCAATGTTGCGCCCATTTTCGGGCCAGCCCGGATAAAGGGAAAACACTATACCGGGTCGATTCTGGGGCTGCATGGCCCACCCTGATGAACCCCACCATGAAGTATGTTTTTTATACCCATGTCAGCCAACCGTGGGGCCCACTTTCCTGATTTCCAGTAGGTGGGTGGACGGTCCAGTGCTGCTGGCAACGTCCAGCATCCTGGACGAGAAGGAAACTGCAAATATTTACTCGATCCTAGGAAATGGTGGGCCGCACGTGTGGTTCCACCTTAATGTACATGTGTATGTAATGTCCACCGTCCATTGCAGGACGATGGAACCCACCTTGGATGCATGTAAGCTACACCGTCTGTCCGATTTTAAGACGGTGGGTGGAGCACAAGACGGATGTTATATCATTTGCCGTCCATTGTCTTGGACATGGGCCCACCCCACACGTGTGACACGTGTGAGTGGGACCCACCATGATGTATTTGTTGTATATCCACTCCGTCCTTGTCCAGGACGGTGGATCCCATGGGTGACGTATGCGTTTCACACACACCATCCATCTGTTTTCAGATTGTGTGGGGCCCACCCCACACGTACTACACGTGCGGGATGGGACTCACCTTGATGTACGTGCCTTACATTCTAGCCGTCCATTTGTTTGGGGATGGTGGGACCCCCTTGCAATCATGTGTGTGTTGTGTGGGACGCATCATGTGGCATGTTTTGTATTCTCCCGTCCATCTGTTAAAAGACCCTCTATGATGTATGTGACGTAACGCACACCATCTATTTGTACGGTGCTGCGTGGGCCCTCCCGCGATGTATGTATTAGATCTTAACCGTCCAACCATCTGGTGAGATCACCTTGAGGCTTGAGACTAAAAATAAGACAGATCTAGTTATCAAGTGGACCACACTGCCATGAACAGTAGAGATTGAACATCCACCATTGAAATTCTTTCAAGAGTACAGAAGTTCTTGATCAATATAGTATTTGTTTTTCCTCTGAATTCAGGTCTTTGTGACCGTATGAACAGGTTGGATAGAAAATAACGTTATGGTGGGCCCTACCTTGAAGATGTGTTGTATTCACACCGTCCCCCTGGGTAGGTGGTGTGGGATGCCACCATGATATTTGTGTTTCATTCATGTTGACCAGCTGTGGGTCCCACGTGATGTACTTGTGAGACACACGTGATGTATGTATCTCCACCGTCCAGTCCTTGGATGGTGGGACTTACATCGATGCACGTGTGGGAAACGGATTGGCTGGAGTACCCTCACACCAGCTACATACCTGCTATGTGTGCAGGGCCCACCTAATGTAAATGAGGCCCTTTGTAACATACATAAGGTCCATGTTTGAGACCCATGTGTGTGTGTGTGTGTGTGTGTGTGTGTGTGTGTATATATATATATATATATATATATATGCGACCTGTGTATGGGGCTCATAGTGATGTACATGTGGCCCAGATACGAGGCCCATTGTGATGTATTTGAGGCCATGGGATGAGGCCCATTATTGCAGCCCATTGATGTAGCCCACTTGATGTGAATAAGGCCCATGTGTAGGGCTCGCCCATTGTGTATTAGAGGCCCATGGGTGAGGCTCAATGTGAGGTATTCGAGGCCCATTGTGACATATTCGTGGACTATGGGCAAGGCCCATTGTGACGTATTTGAGGCACATGGTCGAGGCCCAATGCGATGTATGTATGGCCCGTTACGTTATGTATGAATCCCTTGTATGGGCCACTCCTTGGGAGCAATGTTGGTTAAATGTCCACATTGATGGGCAATGATGGTTGAAAGTCCTCATTGGGACCTTCCCTTAAGCGCTTTGATTAGGCTGATTAACGATTCCGATTCTCGAGGCTAATTCCGATTGTTGAAGCTGATTCCGATTGTCGAGGCCGATTCCGATTATTGAGGCTGATTCCGATTATCGAGGCAGATTCTGATTGTCGAAGCCGATTTTGATTGTCGATGCTGATTCTTATTATCGAGGCCGATTCCGATTGTTGATGTCGATTTTGACTGTCGAGGCCGATTTTGATTGTCAAGGCCGATTCCGATTTTTGAGGCTGATTCAGATTGTCGAGGCCAATTCCGATTATCGAGGCCGATTCCGATTTGTTGAGACCGATTATCGAGGCCGATTCCGATTGTTGAGGCTGATTCCGATTATCGAGGCCTTTTTCAATTATCGAGGCCGATTCCGATTCCAATTCCGATTATCAAGGCCGATTCCGATTGTCGATATTGATTTCGATTGTATAGGCTGATTGTCGGGGCCGATTATCAATGTCGATTATCAATACCAATTATGAGTATGTGACAGCATAACATCATGAACATACCCATACACATCATCTGCCTGTTTGTTATGAGATGTGGTTGACCATTGCATGTCATTGGGCAGGTTGTTATGAGACTCCCTAATAGGTGGAGGTTATCTCATATGAGTGCACAGTATGCGCAGGATTGATGTATGACTGGATTGTATGACTCATGCATCTTGCGTTGTGTGTTGTGATTATTATACACCCTAGCGACATCAGGGCTGTAACCTCCACAAATATATTGTGGATGGCCAGATGGGACATCAAAAATTTGTTCTAGCATCAGGCTATCATAGATGACCCTGGGTGAAAATCCCTAAACCCTCTTGGTACCAGAGAACGCCCTAACTTCAAGACCGAGTGGATATATATGAGCGCATGAGGGTCGTATACCAGTAGGCCGCGTCTCCCACTGTGTGGTGGTCTGTTGGGAGAGGGTATGACCTTACCCGCCTGAGTGAGGGGGCAATATCTAGGTTGAGTTTGACCAGCTTGTGAAATGGGTCCACTATCGGCGAGCTGGGCTCGATATTGGCAGGCGGATAGTGAGGTCTCTTTCACTTACCCAGTTGTGCGCTCGGATAGGGGTGGCAAGCTGGCTTATAGTGTAATAGACTCCGGTGATGATCCCAGAGAGGAACCTTACTGATATGTGGACTTATTGAGTAGGAATTGCATACTCATTCATTCATTCATTCACTATCCACTTGGGCTGGTGGTGCGCAACTAATTGTTGTGTACCTTCCCATGGCCAGAATTTCGGTTAGGCGCGTAACTAACCTGAGATCAGGAGTTTACCACATTGATTCTGACTATCCAAATTTAGGTATGGGACTGGTTTGTAATAAGTCCCTTATGGTGGACCCCGTAGCCTATGATACTACGTACTATCATCTCGACTTGTCATTTCATTTGCATCGCATATAGCATTGCATCATCGGCATCTGATAGTTGGCTTACTATGTCTCCGCATTGCCTAGTTGATCTACATTGCTTCCTCAGTATATGACATTGATTTATTTCTTTTCATCGCATATTCTAGATAAGGTTAATGATATTTCTATGGACTTGCTGTATTTTCGCTTACTCTGATATTTGCGTGCTTGGTACTTATCTTGTGCACACACTTTCACCACCTTCTAAGCTTTCTATAAGCTTATGCACGATAGATGTAGGTGATGTTAGGTTACAGCAACGTTGAGCATGGAGCGTACAGTGGCTTTCTAGAGCTTTGATTTCGACATACGTATTTCCCTTTGAACATTGTATTTAAATGATTTATATTAGTGGATTTGTGATGATGATGTTGCCTTTGTGTCACGCCCCAAACTCGGGGACCGGGCTCACAAAATTTTCGATCGCCGAATCCGGCGCCGACAGCCTCCATAGAACCCCATTCTCGGCTCCCGGCGCCCATTCGCCAGGTTCCGATCCTGGGATGCTACGAGGAGGATTTTTAATATCAGTTTGAATCGTAATAAGCATAACCAAAGGCATAACCCACAAACAACAACCAAAAACTCCATCACATTTCCATTATGATCAAAAACTTTACAAGAACAATGAGCATGAAGGGAAATACAATGAGAATGGACAAAAAGCTCCAAAAGATCTGCTCTGCGCTCCTGCCTCAGCGCTGCTGCGTCCTCGCGTCACCTGCACGCAACGGTCGTGCATAAGCTTATAGAAAGCTTAGAGGGTGGTGAAAGTGTGTGCGTAAGGTAATAATGCAGTATGCAGTGTCAGAGTAATACGGAACATGCTAGTGAATCCATGAATACCACTAGTCGTACCAAGGCTATGCGATGCGAGGCATGAATGATATTGGCCATACCAAGGCCATGCAATGCGAGATGCAACTCAAGCATACAAATCCTCATCTATATCCACATATCAATACAGCTCAAATCTGGGATATCACCGGGGTCTAGTACACTCTAAACCAGATTGCCGCCCCACGGCGCGCAATAAGGTAAGTGGAAGAGACCTCACTACCCGCCTGCCAATATCGGGCTCGGCTCGTCGATAGTGGACCCATTCCTCGAGCTGGTCAGACTCAGCCTAGCATTGCCCCCTCCTCTCGGGCGGGTAAGGCCGTACCCCCTTCCAACCGACCACGACACAGTGGAAAGCGCAGCCTCCTGGTAATCGGCCATCGGCGCTCATGCACCCACTCGGTCTAGACGTTGGAGCAACCTCTTGGTACCATAAGGGTTTAGGGACTTTCACCCAGAGATATCTATAGCACCCCATGTAGAACAAGATTTCCGGTATCCAATCCTGCCAACCACGATACGCCTGTGGAGGCTATGGCCCTGATGTCGCTAGGGCGTATAGTAACTACATCACACAATGCGAATGCATGAATCACACTATCCAATCATGCAACAATCCTGCGCATCTCGTGCGCTCATGTAGGGCAACACCGCCTAATCGGGAGCCTCTAATCAATCTGCCCGAAGGCATATGCTATGATCAGTCACCTCTCATATCAAGCACACATATGATGCGTATGATCATGAGTCATGGAACTATACTAAACATGTAATAAGGTAATGAACTGTGCTTACAACGTAGATGGGCCTAGACGGCCTACACGCAACAAGTACGGCCTATCAATGGGCCCTAGGGAGAGTCGTAATGCGGACATTTAACCAACATTATACTTGCAATGTGGACGTCAAACCAACATTGCTCCCAAGGCGTAGCACGTAGTGAATACCATTACATGAACCAGGTTGGGGTCATGCATTGCAATGGATCTTAGGTACATCCCATTGGGCATTAAATACATCAAATGGGCCCTGTCATATGGGCCTTATATTCATCAAGTGGGCCACATCAATGGGTCGCACCAATGGGCCTTAGTTACATCAAATGGGCCTCCTAATATGGGCCTTAGAATACATCAAATGAGTCCAATCCCATGGGCCTGATATATATCAAATGGGCCTATTCCCATGGGCCTTATGTGTATCAAATGGGCCACACCCATTGGGCCCTATATGTGTAACAAATGGGCCTCAACCCATAGGTCCTAATACAATTCAATGGGCCTTAACCCATCGGCCTTATATCTCAAAGTGGGCCTCGAAACATTGTAAGGTGGAGCCCACTTAGACTATGGATTTGGCTCATTGTTAGCCTCAAGCCTTAAGCCAGGCTGGTCAAATGGTGCATGGCTTTGGAGGCAACACATGCATCACGGGTGGGCCCACAAGAAGGCCCACCATTAAATATGTATATACATACATACATATATATATATATATATATATATATATATATATATATATAGACACACACACATGCACATGCCTGCACACACACACCACACACATACACACCCACACACACGCACGCACGCACGCACACACACACAGGGGCCCCACCGTCTGCCTTAACGGTGGGTAAAACACAAACATCACAGTAGGCCCCCCCACCGCCCGCCTGGACGGTGGGATAGACACATACATCACTGTGGGCTCCAAGTGGGGCCCACCATGTTGTTTATATGCCATCCGGACCGTTGGTAAGGTCACACGGGTCGGGTTGAAGGGAAAACCCAAGTTTCAGCTTGATCCAAAACTTCTGTGGGCCCCAAAAAGGTTTCAATGGTAGACCCTCAATTCTCACTGTTTCCTTTGGTGTGGGTCATCTGAAACTCAGATAGGCCCGAGCTTTGGAAGGGGCCTACTCCATGGAGGGGTCCACCTAATGGACGGAATGGATGACACATATACATCATGGTGGGGCCCACGGCAGGGGCCGTGGGTGTCCCTGTCCGTCCGCCCAAACCGGCGCAGGCAGCGCCTGCGCCCTCTCTGGCGTTGTCAGGGCAGCAGCAGGCGCTGCTGCCTTCAACGTTATTTTTATTTTTTTATTTTTTATTTTTTTGTTTTCATACAGAAAAAGACATGTGGGGCCCACTACTGGAGGATCTGCTCCGCCCATTGCATTCTTGGGCCCGGAATACATCAAAGGAGTCCAAAGGTCGAATTTTTTTGATGTATGGTTAAGGCATGGTGGGTCCTAGAAGTTTTGAACGGTAGGGGATACCGTTTCCTATGGTACGGCCCGCCTGAGTATTGGATCGACCTCATCTTTCGGCTCAACGCCTAAAACATTCATGTGGAAGGGATGGACGGCGTGGATTGAACACATACAACGAGGTGGGGCCTGCATGAGTGGCCCACACCAAAGCTTAAACCAAGCTTATATTTGTGTTTCCCAAATGACGTCCAGCGTCCAGGGACGCTGGACGGTTTGACATTCCAAGTGCAAGGGATGTGTGGGCCTGCTCAAGTGGGCCACCAGATGGTGGATGACGTCGATACAACACATATAAGGTGGGCCCCACTTATCACAAACACCTCAACTTCACAATAAAAGAAAATGAAAAGGAGAGGGAGAGAGAGAGAAAAGAGAGAGATCGGTGGGAGTAGAGGGACCCCGCCACTATGGGTCCCTCATACAAATATACATCAAGGTGGGTCCCATATAAATGGACCCTTAATCAACAAAATGAAGGAAAAACAATGATCTAATATCACCCACCGGCTCCTTCTTGGTCCCAAGGCTTCCTTAGCTCCTTGGCTTCAATTTCAAAGGAGGAGATGAGGAATGGATGGCTAGGATGGGGGATCTTGGGGTGGAAAGGTGGGACACATTTGTGGCTTGGAAGGGAATGGGGAGAGCTCATACGTATGGGGTTTTTCTCTCTTGGGGATGAATTTGCAAATGAAGAGAGAGAGAGTGTTGTAAAGGGAGAGGAGTGATGGATGGTTGATGTGGTGGTGATGGGGTGTAAGACACCTTTTTGACTTTGTTGGCCATTTGTGTAAGAAAGGCATGGGTGTTGTAAGAGCTTTTTGACTTTGGGGTTGCTTGGGGAAGAGTGTGAGTGATGTGTACTTGACCCTTGAGATTGATGGGTTGATGGATTGATGGATTGATGGATTGATGTGACACATCGTAGAGATTCTCTTGGGTTTTGCAATGCGCGGTGTTTTTCTCGCACCAAACGCTGGCCCACGTCTCTTGATCAGAGAGTCGGATCGGCGCGCGAGTCGCGGCATCGAAACCGCGGCGACGGTGCGGTCGCAATGGTACAAGTCTCGGGTTGAGTTGACTCGGGTTGACAGCGTGTGAATCAGGGTCACGCGCAACGCCGATTAAGGGTCGAAGGTTGCCGAAATTCGACCGGAAAGACCGCGGAAACTTACGGAACGGTACGGTCTAAGATGCGGGTCTTACAGCTCTCTCCTACTAATAAAAATTTCGTCCTCGAAATTTACACAATCATCGCAACTAGCCATAACTCGCGAGAATAAGAAATATAACATCACTATATAAAACCTGAGAGATATATACAAAATACCTCACATGATCAATCATCAAATAGATGGGGATAACGCTTTCGAATCTCGGCCTCGCGCTCCCACGAAGCCTCCTCAACAGAATGGTGACCCCACTGAACCTTCACCAACGGAATGACCTTGGTCCGGAGGACCTGCTCCTTCCGATTCAGGATACGGACCGGCTGCTCAATGTAAGAAGCGTCCTCACGAACCTCTAACGGCTGCCAATCGATAACAGGAACGATGTCTGACCCACACTTCCTCAACATAGAGACATGGAAAACATTGTGGACGCCAGACAACTGAGATGGCAAGGCAAGCCGATAGGCCACGGCGCCAACGCGCCTAGTGATCTCAAAAGGTCTTATAAATCTCGGGGCAAGCTTGCCCTTCGCTCTAAAACGAACTACGCCCTTCATGGGCGAGACCTTGAGATACACATGGTCCCCTACATCAAACTCCAAGGGACGACGCCGACGATCAGCAAAACTCTTCTGCCGGCTCTGAGCTGTGCGCATCCTCTGCCTGATGATATCGATAGCCTCTGACGTCTCCTGCACAAGCTCGGGACCTAGGAGACGGCGCTCTCCAACCTCGGTCCAACAACTCGGTGATCTGCATGGTCTGCCATATAGTGCCTCAAAAGGAGTCATGCCGATGGTCGCCTGATAGCTGTTATTGTATGCGAACTCAGCCAATCGCAGATGCTCATCCCAGCTACCCCCGAAATCAATCGCGCAGGCCCGAAGCATATCCTCAAGGATCTGATTGACCCTCTCGGTCTGACCATCGGTCTGCGGATGGTATGCAGTGCTGAGCTGCAAATCAGTCCCCATCGCTCTCTGGAAGCTCCCCCAAAACTGAGACGTGAACCTCGAATCTCGGTCAGAAACGATCGAGACTGGAACGCCATGCAGCCTCACAATCTCCTCGAGGAATAGCCTCGCAAGCCGATCCATAGACCAAGTCGCACGTATCGCGAGAAAATGTGCCGATTTCGTCAGACGATCCACAACAACCCAAATGGCGTCATGACCGTGCTAAGTCCTCGGCAAGCCCATAATGAAATCTGTCGACACGTGCTCCCACTTCCACATCGGGATACTCAATGGCTGCAATAGACCAGGGGGTCTCTGATGATCGGCCTTGACACGCTGGCATGTGTCACACTCGGCTACAAAACTAGCGATCTGACGCTTCATCCACGCCCAAAAATACTGTCGCCTCATGTCACGGTACATCTTCGTCGAGCCAGGATGGATAGAAAACCGCGATCGATGTGCCTCGATCATAAGATCTCTGCGTAACTCAGGGCTATCCGGGACACATAATCGGCCTCTGAAGCGAAGTCCACCATCTGTACCAATCTGCCAATCTACCTGACTCTCGGATGCAGCCTCTGCCATATAACTCTGCAACGACTCATCAGCCTGCTGAGCCTCGATCACCCTTGCGACAAGAGAGGGTTGAATCGACAAGCTTGATAACTGCACGATAGAAGACTGCAGGCCGAACTCAAAATCATACTCTACTACATCCTCAAGCATCCGCCACTCCTGAATCATCATATGCGCCACCAAGCCTCGTGGCTGACGGCTGAGGGCATCCGCCACCACGTTCGCCTTGCCAGGGTGGTACTGAAGATCGAAGTCATAGTCTTTCAGGAGCTCCATCCAGCGCCTCTGCCTCATGTTCAACTCGGACTGCGAGAAGAGGTACTTCAAGCTCTTGTGGTCGGAGAAGAGCTCGAACCTGACCCCATAAAGATAGTGCTTCCACACCTTCAGTGCGAAGACAACTGCAGCCAGCTCCAAATCATGCGTGGCGTAGTTCAGCTCATGGATCTTGAGCTGGCGAGATGCGAAGGCCACTGGTCTCCCGTGCTGCATCAGGACAACACCCAAACCAATATGCGAGGCATCAGTAAATACAATAAATCCGTCACTCCCAGAGGGAAGAGTGAGGACAGGAGCGGACGTCAAACGGTCCTTCAACTCCATAAATGCTCGCTCGCAGGCGTCGCTCCAAATAAACTCCGCGCCCCTCCGAGTCAACCTGGTCAGCGGGGCTGCAATACGAGAGAAGCCCTCAATGAAACGTTGGTAGTAGCCCGCTAAACCAAGGAAACTGCGGATCTCGGACGCGGTCGTGGGCTGACCCCACTGACGCACTGCCTCAACCTTCGAGGGGTCCACTGCGACACCCTCCCTCGTCACCACGTGACTGAGGAACTTCACCTCCTCCTGCCAGAACTCGCACTTCTCCAGCTTCGCATAAAGCTGGTGTGCACGGAGGGTCTGCAACGTAACCTCCAGATGCTGCTCGTGCTCCTCACGGGTCCTCGAATAGATCAGAATGTCGTCGATGAAGACTACAACAAACTGATCGAGATAAGGGCGGAAGACCTCGTTCATCAATTGCATGAAGACCGCAGGTGCATTGGTCAGTCCGAAGGACATGAACTGGAACTCAAAATGACCATAGCGCATCCTGAATGCCGTCTTCGGAATGTCCTCCTCTCGGACCCGAATCTGATGATAACCGGAATGCAAGTCAATTTCGAAAAGAACTGTGCACCCTGCAGCTGATCAAACAAGTCATCAATCCTCGGGAGCGGGTACTTGTTCTTGATCGTGACCTTGTTGAGCTCGCGGTAGTCTACGCAGAGCCTCAACGATCCATCCTTCTTCTTTACGAAGAGTACCGGCGCTCCCCATGGCGAACTGCTCAGACGGATAAAGCCCAACTCACGCAACTCGTCCAACTGCTTCTGCAGTTCCCGCAACTCCAACGGTGCCATACGATACGGGGCCTTCGAAATAGGCGCGGTACCGGGCATAAGATCAATCTGAAACTCGGTGAGTCGGCGAGGCGGTAATCCCGGAATCTCCTGGAACACGTCGGGAAAATCGCAAACAATTGGCAGCTGATCAATACAAGCGGCAACAGGCTCCTCAACGGCGCAAGACATCAAGCAAGACAACGGCTCTCCTCGGGGATCTGCAACGAACTGGAACTGCGGTAAGCCTGGTATACAGAATGTGACGGTCCTCGCGGAGCAGTCCAAGATGGCGTGGTACTCGACGAGCCAATCCATGCCTAAGATAACATCGAAGTCTGACATCGGCAACACGTACAAGTCGGCGGGCAAGAAAATCTCTCCCACTAGCATGGGGCAAGACGAACAGAAACGGCCTAATACTGTAGTCTTCCCTAAGGGCGTCGATACGGTCAACCCCTCTCGAGTAGACTCTGTCGGCAATCCAGTAGAACGACAGAATCCCTCGGATATAAACGAGTGCGAAGCCCCAGAATCAAATAGAACCCAAGCAATGCATGAAGAGACTGGAAGTATACCCTCGACGACTCCTCCAGTTGACTGAGGATCCTGCTGGGCCGCGTAAAACCTAGCCTGAGCCGGCTGGGGAGGTGCATGTCCCCTCTGAACATGCTGATGCTGCTGCTGCTGTCGCTGAGGCGGTCGAAATTGCTGCCTCTGCTGTTGCGGTCTCGAAGGCTGGTGCTGCTGCTGAGGTGGTCTCTATGGTGGGGGCTGCTGTCGCTGCTGCTGTGCGGGTCTCTGCTGCTGTGGTGGAAGCTGTTGCGGACCTCTCGGCTGCTGCTGCTGCTGTGGGGGCCGCTGCTGCTGCTGCTGCTGGGGACGGGGACACTCCCACATACGGTGCCCCGTCGCACCGCACCCAAAACAGGTGCCGGTGAACTGCCTCGGAGGTGGTGCTGGAGGTGCTGTTGGTGCTCAGAAGGCTGGGCGACCTGTGCCCCTCTGCTGCTGCAGTCGACGCTGCTGCGAGTCACCGGAAGGAGCGTGCCTCTTCCGGTCTCTGCTCTAACCGCGATCAGACTGAGAACTGGCCCACTCAACCTTGAAAATCTGAGCCTTCCGTACCACTCCCTCGAAAGTCGGGAGCTCATGTCCAATGACACGGCCTCGAAGGCCGTAACGCAAGTCGTCCTCAAATCGGCGGGCTCTCCGCTCATCATCTACCAAGTACGACGCAAATCGAGACAGTGCTACGAAACGGGCCGCGTAGTGGGCCACTGTCATATCGCCCTGCACCAAAGCCTCGAACTCCAATGCCCGCTGTCGTCGAATGTGATCGGGAAAGTACTGTCGGTCAAACCGATCCACAAAATCCTCCCAGGTCCATACAAAATCGGTGCCGGCTGCTCATGAGACTGACGTCCACCAGTGCTCAGCCTCACCATGAAGAAGAAATACGGCTAATCGGACTCGCCGCTCGGTCGTGCATCCCATCGTCTCGAATATCTTCTCCACATCGGCGCGCCATCTCTCAGCTACCGCAGGGTCTGGCTCACCTTGGAAACGCAGGGGATCAAGTCGTCGGAACTCCCGAAGAAGTGCACTCGCACGGTCCTGTTCGGCCTGCTCCGGTGAGACAACAGGGTGCCTGCCCTGTCCCTGAAGTGCAGCCGTCACAGCCTGTAACATCTGCTGCAACTGGGAGGCACTCACGGATACGGTCGGGTCCGCACCGGTCTCAGGTGGAGGAGCAGCATACTCCGGATGGGCAGTAGGAATCTCTGGTAGAGTATCTGCATCCATATACTGGGCAGTAGGAATCTCTGGTGGTGGAGCAGGGGTCGTCGGTGGTAATGCAGGAGTCTCAGGTGGTGGTGCGGGAGTCAATCGGATCACTCTCTGGCGCGCCATGTCCTACAGGAATATCGAAGACGCCTATCAACTTGGAACTCTCGAAGGTACGAATGTTAAGGGTCGGTAATAAAGATTGCTAAGCTATCCGGACTTGGGACTTAATCATCCTAAACTCATAGCAGATATGTAATATTGTTCTTAGTTATTCCCAGATTATGCTCTGATACCAACTTCTGTCACGCCCCAAACTAGGGGACCGGGCTCACAAAATTTCCGATTGCCGAATCCGGCGCCGACAGCCTCCGTAGAACTCCATTCTCGGCTCCCGGCGCCAATTCGCCAGGTTCCGATCCTGGGATGCTACGAGGAGGATTTCTAATATCAGTTTGAATCGTAATAAGCATAACCAAAGGCATAACCCACAAACAACAACCAAAAACTCCATCACATTTCCACTATGATCAAAAACTTTACAAGTACAATGAGCATGAAGGGAAATACAATGAGAATGGACAAAAATCTCCAAAAGATCTGCTCTGCGCTCCTGCCTCAGCGCTGCTGCGTCCTCGCGTCACCTGCACGCAACGGTCGTGCATAAGCTTATAGAAAGCTTAGAGGGTGGTGAAAGTGTGTGCGTAAGGTAGTAATGCAGTATGCAGTGTCAGAGTAATGCGGAACATACTGGTGAATCCATGAATACCACTAGCCGTACCAAGGCTATGCGATGCAAGGCATGAATGATATTGGCCATACCAAGGCCATGCAATGCGAGATGCAACTCAAGCATACAAATCCTCATCTATATCCACATATCAATACAGCTCAAATCTGGGATATCACCGGGGTCTAGTACACTCTAAACCAGATTGCCGCCCCATCGCGCGCAATAAGGTAAGTGGAAGAGACCTCACTACCCGCCTGCCAATATCGGGCTCGGCTCGTCGATAGCGGACCCATTCCTCGAGCTGGTCAGACTCAGCCTAGCATTGCCCCCTCCTCTCGGGCGGGTAAGGCCGTACCCCCTTCCAACCGACCACGACACAGTGGAAAGCGCAGCCTCCTGGTAATCGGCCATCGGCGCTCATGCACCCACTCGGTCTAGACGTTGGAGCAACCTCTTGGTACCATAAGGGTTTAGGGACTTTCACCCAGGGATATCTATAGCACCCCATGTAGAACAAGATTTTCGGTATCCAATCCTGCCAACCACGATACGCCTGTGGAAGCTATGGCCCTGATGTCGTTAGGGCGTATAGTAACTACATCACACAATGCGAATGCATGAATCACACTATCCAATCATGCAACAATCCTGCGTATCTCGTGCGCTCATGTAGGGCAACACCGCCTAACCGGGAGCCCCTAATCAATCTGCCCGAAGGCATATGCTATGATCAGTCACCTCTCATATCAAGCACACATATGATGCGTATGATCATGAGTCATGGAACTATACTAAACATGTAATAAGGTAATGAACTGTGCTTACAACGCAGATGGGCCTAGACGGCCTACACGCAACAAGTACGGCCTATCAATGGGCCCTAGGGAGAGTCGTAATGCGGACATTTAAACAACATTATACTTGCAATGTGGACGTCAAACCAACATTGCTCCCAAGGCGTAGCCCGTAGTGAATACCATTACATGAACCAGGTTGGGGTCACGCATTGCAATGGATCTTAGGTACATCCCATTGGGCATTAAATACATCAAATGGGCCCTGTCATATGGGCCTTATATTCATCAAGTGGGCCACATCAATGGGTCGCACCAATGGGCCTTAGTTACATCGAATGGGCCTCCTAATATGGGCCTTAGAATACATCAAATGAGTCCAATCCCATGGGCCTGACAGATATCAAATGGGCCTATTCCCATGGGCCTTATGTGTATCAAATGGGCCACACCCATTGAGCCCTATATGTGTAACAAATGGGCCTCAACCCATAGGTCCTAATACAATTCAATGGGCCTTAACCCATCGGCCTTATATCTCAAAGTGGGCCTCGAAACATTGTAAGGTGGAGCCCACTTGGACTATGGATTTGGCTCATTGTTAGCCTCAAGCCTTAAGCCAGGTTGGTCAAATGGTGCATGGCTTTGGAGGCAACACATGCATCACGGGTGGGCCCACAAGAAGGCCCACCATTAAATATGTATATACATACATATATATATATATATATATATATATATATATATATATATATATACACACACACATGCACATGCCTGCACACACACACCACACACATACACACCCACACACACAAGCACGCACGCACACACACACAGGGGCCCCACCGTCTGCCTTGACGGTGGGTAAAACACAAACATCACAGTAGGCCCCCCCACCGCCCGCCTGGACGGTGGGATAGACACATACATCACTGTGGGCTCCAAGTGGGGCCCATCATGTCGTTTATATGCCATCTGGACCGTTGGTAAGGTCACACGGGTCGGGTTGAAGGGAAAACCCAAGTTTCAGCTTGATCCAAAACTTCTGTGGGCCCCAAAAAGGTTTCAATGGTAGACCCTCAATTCTCACTGTTTCCTTTGGTGTGGGTCATCTGAAACTCAGATAGGCCTGAGCTTTGGAAGGGGCCTACTCCATGGAGGGGTCCACCTAATGGACGGAATGGATGACACATATACATCATGGTGGGGCCCACGGCAGGGGCCGTGGGTGTCCCTGTCCGTCCGCCCAAACCGGCGCAGGCAGCGCCTGCGCCCTCTCTGGCGTTGTCAGGGCAGCAGCAGGCGCTGCTGCCTTCAACCTTATTTTTATTTTTTTATTTTTTATTTTTTTGTTTTCATGCAGAAAAAGACATGTGGGGCCCACTACTGGAGGATCTGCTCCGCACATTGCATTCTTGGGCCCGGAATACATCAAAGGAGTCCAAAGGTCGAATTTTTTTGATGTATGATTAAGGCATGGTGGGTCCTAGAAGTTTTGAACGGTAGGGGATACCGTTTCCTATGGTACGGCCCGCCTGAGTATTGGATCGACCTCATCTTTTGGCTCAACGCCTAAAACATTCATGTGGAAGGGATGGACGGCGTGGATTGAACACATACAACGAGGTGGGGCCTGCATGAGTGGCCCACACCAAAGCTTAAACCAAGCTTATATTTGCGTTTCCCAAATGACGTCCAGCGTCCAGGGACGCTGGACGGTTTGACATTCCAAGTGCAAGGGATGTGTGGGCCTGCTCAAGTGGGCCACCAGATGATGGATGGCGTCGATACAACACATATAAGGTGGGCCCCACTTATCACAAACACCTCAACTTCACAATAAAAGAAAATGAAAAGGAGAGGGAGAGAGAGAAAGAGAGAGATCGGTGAGAGTAGAGGGACCCCGCCACTATGGGTCCCTCATACAAATATACATCAAGGTGGGTCCCATATAAATGGACCCTTAATCAACAAAATGAAGGAAAAACAATGATCTAATATCACCCACCGGCTCCTTCTTGGTCCCAAGGCTTCCTTAGCTCCTTGGCTTCAATTTCAAAGGAGGAGATGAGGAATGGATGGCTAGGATGGGGGATCTTGGGGTGGAAAGGTGGGACACATTTGTGGCTTGGAAGGGAATGGGGAGATAGCTCATACGTATGGGGTTTTTCTCTCTTGGGGATGAATTTGCAAATGAAGAGAGAGAGAGTGTTGTAAAGGGAGAGGAGTGATGGATGGTTGATGTGGTGGTGATGGGGTGTAAGACACCTTTTTGACTTTGTTGGCCATTTGTGTAAGAAAGGCATGGGTGTTGTAAGAGCTTTTTGACTTTGGGGTTGCTTGGGGAAGAGTGTGAGTGATGTGTACTTGACCCTTGAGATTGATGGGTTGATGGATTGATGTGACACATCGTAGAGATTCTCTTGGGTTTTGCAATGCGCGGTGTTTTTCTCGCACCGAACGCTGGCTCACGTCTCTTGATCAGAGAGTCGGATCGGCGCGCGAGTCGCGGTATCGGAACCGCGGCAACGGTACGGTCGCAATGGTACAAGTCTCGGGTTGAGTCGACTCGGGTTGACAGCGTGTGAATCAGGGTCGCGCGCAACGCCGGTTAAGGGTCGAAGGTTGCCGAAATTCGACCGGAAAGACCGCGGAAACTTACGGAACGGTACGGTCTAAGATGCGGGTCTTACACTTTGTGATTTGGGTATATTTGTGGTTATGCTTCTTACAAGATAAATGCACATTGGAAAATCCTCCTTGTAGGATCATAGGATCGAAATCTGGAGTATGGGCGCTGGGAGCCGAGAATGGGGTACTACAGTCGGCACTGGATTCGGCGATCGAGATTCCTGTGAGTTTGATCTCCTGGTTTGGGGCATGACACGGGGGTGCATGATGCACCTCATTCTCATCCTAGGCTTCCTCAACTGGGTGTTGAGGTTGATATGCAACCATCACTTCTATTGACTAAGAGGATCTCAAGTGGTGTCTAATCCGGGGATGGATAGGCAATCCTTCGACTAATCCTCCTTTACTCAAAAGACGTAGAGTGTTATCACAGACCCACTTGGGCAAGAAACACTCAACCCTCAAATTCTAAACAATTAAAACCTAAGAAAAACAGAACTAAAACTAAACTAAAGTAAATAAGAATTATGAGACTAGAGAAGAGTTGGAACGAAGTTACCAATTAGAGCTCATATGTTAAGATAAAGTCCTATAAAACAAAAACAAGTTAGTTCTAGAAATAAAATTGTAAAACATAATCTAAGAACACAAAAGAACTAATCCTAAACTAATTCCAAAACTAATTAATCTCAGAAAAATGCAGCCGTAGTGCCCAACAATGGCACCAAAAACTTATTCACAACCCTAAGTGCAGGGTCACGAAGTAGTAATAACTCGGTGAGACCGAGATCAAATCCACAGGGACTAAACTTGTACGTATTCTGAAAATAACTAGAAGTAGAACTAGGATCAGAAACTAATCTAAATTCTGGAATAGTTGGAGTAATTGTGAATAATGTTGACTTAAACTATCAATTAAAAGGTGGGAACTAGGGTGTCAAGGATCCACTTGTAGCTATCAAGATGCTACCTTACTTGAATCAAGAAACACAGCTGGAATTGGAGTCCTATCCTATCCAGTGGAAGACAAACTATTCACAATCTGAGCTTTCATTGAGATAGTTCATACATGAAGATCCATTGCATTGATTGGAAGGGATTCTATCATCCTACCATGCCCAGGAGACAATGGTGAACAACAGGATTTACCAATCTCCACAACTCCAAATAGATAAGAAGTTATCAAAAGCCTCAACAAAATCTACTGTAATTGAAGTCACAATAAATCACAGAAAACTGAAAATATTCCTCAAATCAAACTAGAACTCAATGATTGTTAAACATAAATGAGAATCAAAGCAAGATAATCATCCCAACACGGTACAAGCTTCACCACTTAGCCCTGACTAAGAGGTTTAGTTCACCATAGACATGATTGAAGCCAAATCTCTTAAACGAAACATGAAAAATAAACTAGGGAAGAATAAAAACTCTTGAGAGGCTGCTCCACCCTTTGGATTTGCTCCTTGTAACCTAATTCGTCTCTAAAACACGTTCGAGAACCCATACATATAGCCTGTCCAACCGACTTTGGAAATCGCCTCAAATTTACACACTCTGTGTAACGCTTTCGATACCATCGAAGGAAGAATCTCAATTTGAATCGAATTCGAAAGTTGTGACCTTTCGCATTGCGTAAGTTGTCGATTCCATCGACCGTCCCTTCGATGTCATCGAACAGATCATCGATGCCATCAAACATGTCCTCGAGCCATCGGAAAGTGTCCTGATCATTCCAGCAAGTTGCTCCAGAATTCTCCAAAAATCTTGATCCCATCGGACGGTTTTCAATTCCATCGAACTGAACTTCAAGCAATCGAATAGGGCTTCGATGTAATCGAAAAATGCATCCAATTTGTCTAGCAATCAAACTTGATTTTTATGTAAGTTCTGATGCAATCGATCAGGTCTCGATTCCATCAAACACTTATTTCGATGCCATCGAAGGGTGTTCGATGTCATTGACAGTGACACTTCAAATTTTTTAATTTTCGCACTTTGATCTGTCGACATTCTTCCTTCATTACTTGGTTTTCTTGAATCTTGGGGACTTGAGATCTTTAATCTTGGTCTCCTAAGATCCATCCTTTGCCTTGGTGATCCTTGAGCATGAAGTCCATGTTTTTAACATTCTTTGCATTCCAAGCTCTTGAACTCACCTCGCAATACAAACATGTATAAAATATACCCATTAAGCATTATCATGTTCGTAAAACCAAGATATAAATTGAGGGAAATATGCAATATTTGACACTTAACAGCTCTTTTTCGATCTTCTTAGAGCAATTTCTTGAAAAATCTTTCCTTCTCTTCTAGAATTTCATGAATGACATCCATTTTCTCCTTGAAAATGTGCTCCGTATTTTTCGTGACCAGAAGACCCATCTAGCATAGAGCACAAAGTCTTTACAGTTGTTCCCAGAACATGTTCTGGAACACGTTGTAGTTCCCAAACATGTTCTGGAGTAGATACATTGTTCTATGGATCACCATTTCAGGAGGGTTGGATTATACAGTTGTGCATGTCCCACCGCGAACTTTTGGCAAACCCTTTTAAACACTTACACATTGATGGTGAACCGCTATTATCACAACTAGCAAATGAACCACATACAGCATACAAATCACATTCACTTGCTAGATCCCAAATTCAACTATTATAACCCTAGAAAAACACTAATCCCAAAACCTAATTTACAAACATTGCTTCCAAAAAATCCAAAACCAACACATATAAAACCCAAATGGAAAACCATAGCTACAATGTGATGAAGAACATATGGGTTTAACAGAATCCATGCGACAACACGAGAGAGAGAGAGAGAGAGAGAGAGAGAGAGAGAGAGAGAGAGAGAGAGAGAGAGAGAGAGAGAGATTATATCGAGATCGGCGTGTTCTAGCTTGAGGGATGGCAACAGCCAAGAGATCAGTGTCTTCAACCAGTTATGGCAATGGCAGCCAAATCAAGAGAGGCCGGAGAGGGAAAGAGAGATTGAGAGATGCTGGAGAGAGAGAGAGAGAGAGAGAGAGAGAGAGAGAGAGAGAGAGAGAGAGAGAGAGAGAGTCAGTCGGTTTTTGTAGGGAGAAGAGAAGGGTTTGGGGAGAGAAGACGAGAGGAGGGAGATTGAACTGATTTGGGAAGTGGGATACTAAAAAATGATTTTTATTTATGTTTATAATCACCACTACTGACTCATTCATACATCAACATCAACACAAAAACGCCGCTAATTCACATATACACGGGCGGTTTGTGTTGGACGCCCGTGAAAATGCGTCGATAATCCACGTATATCTTGTAGTGCCTTGTGGTGGGCCCCATGATATGTAGCAAAGGGTCCCACCATGGGAGATGTTTATTTTCCATGTCTGAGTATTGGGATGTCTCACCACTTCATCAGGAATAGCCCCCATGTGTTTGAGAAGTTGACCCAAAGTTGGGACCAATGTATTCCTGAAACTGCATATTTGATTTTCTAGGTTTTGGTCCAACTCTGAGCCTATATGGTGGACCCCACATACAAGATAGGCATGGTCTGCTACTTGGACATTCTAGAATATACATATAACTAGAGAGATAATATTTTACTTTGGACATAGAGCACCCCACATGATTGGGGAGCAGATCTCAAAATTAAGCCCTGAATAGTTGTGCAGAAAATTCTGCGTAGAAAATATAAATGTTCATTTTTAGCATGGCGCCAAAAATTAGTGGTGCACATCCAACAAGTCCCACATTATGCATTTTGAAGTCCATATATAGGAACACCAAGTGAAACTGATGGAACACCAAAATGTAGTTTCATGTGATCGTTGGAGGTACTCAAAATTGGGCAAAAACTATTTCTACATAGTTTCTTCAAATACCCATGTTTGGCCATCACCATAAATTGTACACGGTCAACCAATGAGGCCCACCTTTTGGGTTTTAAAGCCCATACATAGAGATACCAGGTGGTTATTTCCTTTCACCATATGTGATCCTCACATGATCATGAAACTGACTCAAAAATAGCAAGGAACCACTTTTTCACCGAAGATTTGTTTGACATAAAATTTATGTGGGGCCACACTAGTGGGGTCCATCACCTTCCCAAGTCATTTAATGCATCATCCAAAACAAGACAATGAACTCCTGGGTGCTGGTGGGCCCAAAACCTTAGGTATGTTATCTGGTGTGGGCTGTCTTGTAGGGGCCTTACCATTACCTAGTGAGGCCCAGGTTGCATGTCCTGTAAGCCTATCATTTTCTGATGGTGTGAGACAAGTGATGGACAACCTTATTGCTCGTTTGTTTGTCCTGAATTATATGAGGCTTTAGGCCCATCTAAAAAAAAAAGTAAATCTAAGGCCCAATTGGGCCCAATGCCAAGAAAACACTTGGGAACACTACAAGAAAAAGAGCTTTAGCCTCGGTTCAAAACTATGGCTAAAAAGATTAAAAACTATGGCTAAAGCCTTTAGTCTCAGTTTTGCCTCAGTTATCCAAACCGAGGTTAGAACCCCCGTGGCTAAAGGCTTTAGCCTCAATTTTAACAACCGAGGCTAAAAAGGCTTTTATAGCCTCAGTTTTTCAAGTGAAACTAAAAGAATCATTTTATCTCCAGTTGCCTCAAAATGAGGCTAAATCAAAATTTTAGCCTCCATTCTTTCCAACCAAGACTAAATCCAAATTTTAGCCTCAATTGCCTCCAACCGAAGCTAAATCTATTTTTAACCTCACTTCACAACAACCGAGGCAAAGGCCTTTAGCCACGGGAGTTGTAGTCTCAGTTTGGGTAACTGAGGGAAAACTAAGGCTAAAGAGGAATTTAGCCTCTATTAGTATCAACTTAGGCTAAATTCAATTTTTAACCTCAATTATCAATAACTAATGCTAAATCATTCATTTTAATCCATTTATAAACATGTGCATAATCATTCATTCATTTAATCAAATGCAATCATTCATTTTAATCCATTCATAGAAGCACAATACCAACAAAGATTATCTATCTATTTAAAATTTTCAAAACAAGTTACAGATGCACCCTACTACATCAAACTATTACATAGCGTTAGCATGTAGACTAGGAACACACTCGAAAAACCAAGGTCTGGTGTCATTGGGCTTGCAACAGCTGACACAACTAAGCTCTGATTGGCTAGGCCTCTCCTGTCTGTCTAGCTAGCAGGAAACTTATTTGATGACCTTCTACAATAAATGCCTACAAAGTGATCCCAACATAATCATAATCAAATTTATTCCAAAGCGTACTTGCATATAGAATTATAAAGACCCATGTTATGAGAATAAACAAGTGATGCATTTTTTACGAAAATTGTCAGCATTCATTGTGGCCATGAAATCAAACCTTGATCATTTGCGAAATTCCATGGAGAATAGCACCCAAAATCACTTTGAAAGAAACGCCTATCATATAGAAATTGGTTTTTATCAAATAGCTATTAAAATTTCAACATATCTAGAATGAATGTCATGGCCCTGTTAAAGTAAAAGTTGGCCTACCATCACAGGTTTCAATCACCCTAACAGATGTTAGCAATTAAAAAGTGACCGGTACTATAACCATTTGAAGGATTTTATGGATACTGATCTCTATCACAATACAACGAAAGCCATGTAAACATACTCAATTAAGACTGCAATTTCTAATACAATTCTACTTTATAAAACAATGTATATGGAAAGATGTTAGGTGAATCAAGACATACAAATTTCTTTTCTTGGGAATATTTGTTGGTGACTTCCTGAAAGTGTGCCAAGGCCTACACAAATATCAGTAGGATCGAGTCAGAACAATCTGCTTATATTCATATATTTATTTCAAATAAATAGATAAATAACGAAATCATTAGCACTGCCTATTTGGTTGACATCCACATACTTGGAAATGCAATGGATTTATTTGGCATAAGAGGATCCACCTACACTGCCTATCTGGTTGAGATCCACATACCTATTATCACTCAAACAAGGCCTTCATCCCCATTCGTATCATATTCATCTTCATCTAGCACACACATCAATACTAATTAGGAGGCTTATGCAAAGGAGGCTTTACTGATGTTGAATGGAACTCAGCTAGGAGGGAAAAATATTCATCTTTCTTGGGGCCGTAGTCCTAACAAACAGGTTATATGACTAGATTAGTTTTGAAATATTCGCATGAATGGAAAGTATAGAAACTTTGAGGAAGACAACTTTCATTTTGATTTTATCACAAAGAACTAGATTTATATAGCTATAGTTTCACTGTATTGTGCTCATTGAGTTGTTTCATAGGTCTGGTTTCAAGCCCACAAGAACATTGGAGGTGATCATGTTCACATCGGAAGAGCCTACTTGTTATGACATCAGCTACTTGGGAAGGTCTGGACCTAGATTCTTTTCACAAATGCTAATTTATTTTCATTTTTATTTTTATTTATTATTATTATTATTTTTACTTTAGGCTCGAGGTGATACAATTATCTTGTTGGTGACTTTATTTGTCCTGTGACTTAAACCCAAGTAAGAACTTGTGGAAGTCAATTCTATTTTTCTGGAGAATGAACTGAGTCAGACCTGAAACATGTATGCTTTGGGTGAGTTATAATGATTCTAGTCCACAGGTGAAACCGAGTTTTCGTTGTTCACAATATAATAATAAGTGTTTGCTATTGCTGTTAATTCTTATCTTCAAGCATTGATTATAATGTTCCTAGGCTCAAGAGTCTTCTTAGGCCACCAAAAGATTGAACTAATTTTAGATGGAGTTAATCTTTGGAAACTTTTTCTAGAATGGCATTTTCCCTACCATTCAATAAAAAACAAAAACAAAAACATGTGAATAGATTGAAAGAATAACAATCCACTATCAAAATAGTGTGAAAAGTATACTAAGAAGCAAAGGAATGAGAATGCCCATTCATCAAAGAAACAATGGATGATATTAAAGAATCTCAATCAATTGTTTCAACTTTCAACAAACATCAGTGTTTTCTAAACTTAAATGTAGCTAAGCAAGCAGAAAGGAACTTTGGTAGCTTGGTGCATGACTAACTTACGGATTCCGATGACTAGGTCTTGCATGTGTTCCTCGTGATTTATCCAATTTGGCAACATACACAAGACTCTCAAGTGGCAAACTCAGAAATTCTACATTGCTAGCTGCAATAGGTCATGAGAATCAAAGCCCAATAAGTAGGGAACTTTGATAGCTTGGTCATGACCTGTGCAGTGCAGATGCTGCCCCATATGAAGAGGTGTTGGATCCATATGTGAAATGGCTCATTGTCATCACAATCTGGCAGTTGATGGTCCAGATGACTTGAAAACCTAGAAGTTAAAAGTGTTACATCACCATGCTCTAAAATGTTTCACTACGGTCATGCTTTAGGGGATAGTAGGAGGTGAACCATTGATCAAGAACCAAATAGACAGGGTTGATTAATTTCTCTATATTGAATAAAATGTACATATGGATAGATGAATGAATGTGTGTATGAGAAAGTTAAAAACATCCTTAGATCATGAGTTACACAAAAAACACGCCAGAGTAGAAAAGGAAAAAATAAAATAAAATCAAAGAAGACTAATGATTCCATACCGATAGAACTGTTTCCTAGCATCCAATTCTTTTGGACAATCATTCTTGAAGCTGATGCACAAGGATTATTATTTGTTAATAGCTATAAAGAAGATACAGTTCAAAACCCTAGCTGAATTAGAATTCCAAGTCTCTGTGTGGCGTATACCTTACACAAATATCCAAGCATCTAAGTTGGGTACTCCAGTTTTACCGAATGATTCAATTTTTGTAGATTGTCCATATCTATCATATATATCAGAAAAAAAAAAATTGCTGGTAATCCTTGTTAAGCTACAAAACAAGAACAAAAAGGACTGAATCACAATCTTTGCCCCATATGGCATAAATGGAATAGAAGTCTTCATCAAGGATTTTATTAACCGTTTTTAATTACAAGAACCCAAATACTGGCATGTCGAAGTATTTTCCAGCAGCAGTAGAGGACCCACAACTTCAGTTTCCATTCCCTCCAGCTTCCCTTGAAATTGGTATACCCAATGAAGACGGAATTCACAGAATTCCGTCTTCATTGGGTAGCTGAATTCAACCTCTATGTTGATGTAGCCGAATTCATAGAATTTCCAGAATTCTAATAGAAGCTTCATAGATTTTCTAAATTTATATAGTTTTGAGAACCAGGTGGAAACATAACAAGAAAGAGAAGAAGCAGAAAGCCATCTAATCCTGGTGGCCGGTTTACCTCCGCTACTGTACACAAATTCGATGATCAAGACCGTTGATCTTGATCTTTCATGCAGGAGATAGAGACCCATTTCAAGTTTTTGACTGTTGGGAAACAGGGCAGGAATGTAAGGTTTAGAATTGTCCAGAGACTTGAAAGACAGTGATATTACTTTTGTATGATAGTGGTATTGGTGTGGCTTTGGAAGGCTAGCAAATGCAAACTGAGACCAGTGTATATTAACATTGCAAGAGACATTTCTACAGTGTATATTAAATTGTTGAATCAAAGCATATGAGAAACCAGAGGTTTTCTTTTTAGCACAAAGAGAATGTTGTGGGAAATGGAAATTTCTAGATAAGACGATCGACTAGGCATCTTACCAAACACTTTCAATGCGCTTTCTACACACACATTTCACATAAAAATTGACAAGTGCAGTTCCTTACTTTAGCCCATAGTCAATTCCATTCTCATCTATGTAGGAATGCACCCATTTCTACACACACATTTCACATAGAAAAGATTGCACAAAGAGAATGCATTAAGAACGCTCATCAAAATGGACTGGTTGGGTGTCTCTGAATCTATACATGCATGAATGATATATATGTAAATGAAAGAAGGTTAGAAAAGAAAAATGAGAAGATCTCTAACCTGAGCAGATAGTCTTCCACCATCTCCACAGAAATTCCACGTCACACACACAGCAGCTGCCACTGGTAACTGACACCTACCATTAAAACTAGCAGACTCATGAGCAGTCCCTGCTCCGTCTCTACTCGGCCCCATCGTCGTTAACAGCGCAACTGCTGCACCTCTGAAACCCTAGAGAATCAAAATCTCTTTTTGGCCACACACAACTAGTTCCGGCAGTCCACCTCCTTCTTCCAAAAGCCTGATTTCATCTCTTCTCCGGCAACAAGATTTTTATCCATGTACTCTGCTGTGAGCAGAAACTACTCCAACAACCCTTGCTTCTGGCCTAGCCCTCCATTATTTCTAGCAACCCACCACCTACGGCAACTATCGCCTCCAGCAGCATAACCAGCCGTGGGATCAACTGATCGTCCCAACTACGTGTTAGATGGGATTTGCAAAGGGAGAGAAGAAGGAAGAGAGGGAATTTATAGCGGACAGAGAGAGTTGGTTTTGGGAGAAGAGATCTGAGCCGCTGATGAGTGCAAAAGCTTTCTTTCGAATGAAAGAACACTGCAAAAAGCAGATCTCTCTCACTTAAAAAATCGACAGAACCTCAGAAATCGCAGATCTTCTAAAATCGAAATGTCTCATTCAGGCAAAAAAAGGAAGCACAGATCAATTGATATCCCTTCCGATAAGGTAAACACAACTTTTATATCATCGATCAAATATCTAGGCCGCAGAAATCACAAATCTTCACAACTAAGAGCTTCCGCAGCTAAATCTGCTTCTATTTCAGCCGATTGAAGATTCTAAGTTCAAAAGACACGTTTTGTCGCATCTACAAGCTTTCTAGGTATGAATCTCTCGATTAAAGATTGAAAATTGCCAGAAAAATGGAAAGAGATATCGAGAGAAAAGGGGCGGAAACTAGGGTTTCAGCTCTTTTTCGGGAAATCTGAGATTTTTTTTTCTACGCTTTTTGCAGCGAGCGGAAGGAGCGGAAGGAGCGAAATGAAAGCAACGGACGCGGAATGGCGAAAGGGATAGAATCCATATGATGTATATGTCTCTGGTGAGAAGGTGCAGTGCATCGCGAGAGCACCGATTTCCCGCAATGTAGGCCCATGGATGGGGTGGTTCGAGCCGTTCGCGGCGTGGGCTCGTCATGGATGGCCCCAGAACAAATGATCCCAGTGGTTGGAGAAATGGACGGTCGTGATAGAAAAGTGGAAAGTTGTAGGTCTGAACTGCAGAGTAAGGTACTATGTGTGCAGTGATGTGCGTGAACTAATCCATATGGTTTTGCTTTTCAAAAGTGGGCCAGATCATGGATATTTCCATCCGTGAAATTGGGTCCACCCGCTCATCAGTGGTCCTCACCTTGCGGGTCAGACAAGTGCAGTCAATTGATCTGACGGTGTGGCCCACCCAATGAATGGACCTGTTTTATTTCACCCCAACCGGTTCTAATGGGGTGGCCTACCTTTTGGACTGCACCATGAAGGGAAAACTTTTGGCCTCCGTTTCTCACTAACTGAGGTAAAAGGGCGAACTTTTGGCCTCAGTTTTTCACCAACTTAGGCAAAAGGACAGACTTTTGGCCTCGGTTTCTCACCAATTGAGGCAAAAAAGTCAAGCTTTTGCCCTCAATTTCTCACTAACCGAGGCAAATGGGTAGACTTTTGGCCTCAGTTTCTCATCAACCGATGCAAAAGGACAGACATTTGTCCTCAGTTTCTCACCAACTGAGGCAAAAGGGTAGAATTTTGCCCTCAGTTTCTCACCAATCAAGGTAAAATGATATACTTTTGGCCTTAATTTCTCACCAATTGAAGCCAAAGGGTAGACTTTTGACCTTAGTTTATCACCAACTGAGGCGAAATAGCAAACTTTTAGCCTCAGTTCCTTTACAACCGAGGCGAAAAGGCAGACTTTTGGCCTCAGTTTCCTAACAACCGAGGCTAAAAAGTAAACTTTTAAATTTAGTTTCTTAATAACTTGGGTAAAATAGTAATCCAAGCCTTGGTTTCTCACCAACTGAGGTGAAATGGTAAACTTTTAATCTCGGTTCTTCACCAACCGAGGCGAAATGGTAGATCTTTCGCCTCAGTTTCTCATCAACTAAGGCTAAATAACAAACTTTTAGCCTCAGTTCCTTTACAACCGAAGCAAAAAGGCAGACTTTTTGCCTCAATTTCCTAACAACTGAGACTAAAAAGTAAATTTTTAACTTCAGTTTCTTACCAACTAAGACAAAATAGTAATCTTTTAGCCTTACTTTCTCCCCAATTGAGGCGAAATGGTAAACTTTTTATCTCGGTTCCTTACTAATCGAGGCAAAATGGTAGACTTTTCACCTCAATTTATCACCAACTGATGCAAAATAACAGACTTTTAGCCTCAATTCCTTTGGAACCGAGGCAAAAATACAGACTTTTGGCCTGAGTTTCCTAACAACTGAGGCTAAAAAGTAAACTTTTAACTTTAGTTTCTTACTAACTGAGGCAAAATAGTAATCTTTTAGTCTTAGTTTCTCACCAACTGAGACAAAACAGTAAACTTTTAGCCTCAATTTCTCACCAATTGAGGTAAAATAGTGAACTTTTAGCTTTGGTTCCATTACAATCGAGATAAAAATGAACTTTTAGCCTCGGTTCCTTAACAATGGAGGCTTAAAAGCACATTTAGCCTCCATTTTTTGAACTAAGGCTACAAAACTGTGGCTAAAGGGCAACTTTCTTGTAGTGGAATAAGAAGCTCATCATGGCAATCCTCCTCAGGTTCATTGCCTAGTGGGCAGCATGCCTTGCACACTACCACTAGTTAGTTGGGCCACACTTAGTGGGGCTCATTTGAATTGTATAAGCTATAATAGTTGAGCCTACTTGTTTTATTTATGCACAAGGCTTGTGGGCCCAACAAGATATAAAATTTGTACAATGTTGGCATGCTATAAAACTGAAAATCGGCGCCCACGCTGATTTATATGTTATGGTTTGGTAGTGGGGGTGATTAGGCTGATTTGTGAATGTTGGAGTTGCCACTAGCCAATTCATCTCAGAATCTTGTAGTCGGCTAAAACCCGCAAAATATATAAGGTTGGAGAAATCTGAAGACTCTCCTACCTTAGATTGACTCTTGGTCTGTGATTCAGGATTCCGAGTAAGGGACCTCGGTTACAAAGAGGGAAGGTGTTAGGCACCCTTTTTGCCCATACGAATGTACGGTCTTTACTTGGTGTGGCAAGGAAATCTTAAGGGATGGATGCTATGGTCGGGATAAGACTAGGCACACACGAATTTCTGATGCAGCAAGATCTGAAATTTCAGCAAGCTACAGATCATACGTCTGAGAATATGTCTAGAAAGTGGATGTAATGATGTTTATGTCAAAAGGTGAAGAAAAATGGACTAGATTGTTAGAAATTTCTGATGTGACAGGATCCGATGTATGACAAGCCACAGAGCATACGTTCACTAGAGATATAGAGAAGTCGGGGGGGGGGGGGGGGGGGGCTGAGAAGGGAATAGATGTCATGATGAATGCTTGTATGTAAAATGGATGGATCTTTGGCTTAAACTTGAGTAGGCTAAGACATGGATTGAACTATGATCAATCCGTGCTAGACTTGGGGATTGGGATGGTTGGGAAGGTAGGGAGTAGGCTAAGGGGATAGCTGAAAAATCCAGACTTGGAGGCTTGGGATCTCCTCCTCACCCTCACCCACTTCCATTCACTTCCTCTCCATCTCACTTAAGCTTGGAAATGAGGAGTGGTTGTTGTGAAATGTGAAGAAGAGTGGGCTATTTATAACCTTCTCCAATGGCAATGTGGTAATTTCTGTATTTGAGAGGGGTAAATGATGACATGACAAGTGGTGAATGGTTGAGGGGAGAGAAACGCCACGTGGCGCTCTTCCATTGACTATTGGGATTGGTAAAACAGTAAAATAAGGTCGGATAAGGGGGTAATTCCTAGAGAAAGTTGACTTTCGGACGCTAGGACAGCTGTCCCCAGAAGTTCACACACCGGCTGTGAGCAGCGGCACTCCAAGTACCGCCGGCGGTAGTTAACTACCACTGGCAGTAGTTGGACTACCATCCGTTACGAGCTTGGGCCAGGCACAAGCGTGCGGGTTTGTTCGGCACATTGGTTCGTCCGATAGTCCCCTTTTTGGGGTCTTAGGGTTCAGATAGGTGGGCTTGGGGTTTGGGTAATGGGCTCTGGTCAAGGTATAGGGTATAGGCAGGGGTTGTATGTGGATTGAACGGTTTGGATTAGGGTTTTAAGTTGCAGGTTGAGGGTTTGAGGTTTGGTTCAGGGTTTTCGGTTAAGTTTAGGTTTAAGCTGGGATTAGGTTTGGGATGTGATCATGATTCTTGAGTTATCTTAGCCTTCTCAAGATGTTATCCCGGGTGAGGTATCTACAGATGCCCCTCTTTGGACGAGGTTACGAGCAACCGAGTGCGAAAGCTAGTGAACACCCCACCCTTCTGGTAAGAAAGGATAGTGATTCGAATATGTTGTCTACCATTACATCAGTGTCAATTGATTGTTTGGAAAAAGATGACTTGCACATATCATGAGGGCTGAGGAAAACGTTGTGATTGTACCCTATGCATTCGTCGTAGCTTTATGGATCACCAATCACAACCCTTTCACGTCAGATTGTTGATAGCCTTGGAGAGTAAGTCTAAAAAGTAAGGGCCTTTGCGCATTCGTCGCAACTTTACGAGGATTCCCGTACTGTTTGGTCTATCATTCCTTTACTATGTAATCACCCTAGGAATATTCGATCCATTTGATCATCAAAGTGGTTAGCTACCCTGCGCGTTGGTGCGGCCTTACGGGGAACTCACTACGCCAACTTGGACTTGATCAAATGTTGTGAACATCCTGGACTAGATATGTGCAGGTAATCTTTTGCCATATAGTCTGTTGATTCTGATACCTTAGTTACAATGGATTGTTGTCACTTTGATTTTGATTATTCTTTCCAGAGATAGATCCCCTCACTTCTACTAGCATTCGTACGACTGTCTAGATATAGAGATCGGGCCAATCGTACATATATCATGTACGGATTCGATTATCCTCTGGGGAAACCGGGGGAGACCGAATCTTATTTACCTGTTTGCATTGACCATAACTGGAGAATTTGGAAGATTCCTCAGTATACTGTGCGCCGCGTACATTTTTTAAAAAATATATATTTTAGCTTTTGTGTTTGAGACTATCCGTTTTGGAGCTAGACTCCTTGGGGATTTTTTTTAAAAAAAAACTATTTTTAGATTATTTTTTTTTTGGAAAATATCCGTCCAATTTCGCGGGTGAGCGTCGTCGTTCCGTCTTTATTGTAGAAACTGACAGATGGCCTCCACTAATAGATTAATGGGGCTAGTATTTTAAATATTTTTGAAGTTTTGAAAGATCCGTCCGACTCATGGGTGGTTGAGAATGTCCAGTTTTTATGAATTGATAGATGACCTCCACTAATGAACTAATGGGGCATTTTATTGCATTTGTATTTTCCTCTTCTCCCCTTTTTATTTATTTATTTATTTGCATATTTTTGCATTTTTCCAGTAATTTTTCAAAGGGTGATTTATTAAGATTCTCAATTTTCATGAGATTTGAATTTCTCACGAGATTTTGTTTGGAATCATGAGATTTTAAGAGAATATTTCCCTTTTTGCTTTTTTTTTTTTTTTTTTTTTTTTTTTGCTTTTTTCCTTTGGGCTTCACCCAGCAGATAGAGAGAAGATTCAAGCATCCCATCTTGGCATGGGGGACCGGCCCGCTTTTCCAAGAGAATCCGGTCAGGGGCGGCATTCCAATTACAGCCAGTCCGACGTTTTATCCGCTGGTCCGCTGTGCGCGCTGGTCCGAATGGTGGATCCTCCTTCTCTATTTGAAATCGTCCTTGGACGTCTAGGGACTCCATTGTGGTCCCTAGACGCTCCTTAGTGGTGGTTTTGCTTTGAGTTTTTTAGTTTTTGTGTATTTTCTTCCTTCCTCACATTTTCAGGTAATTTGATCAATGGGTCCTTACTGGATTTTCGTTGGACCATTGTTTAAGGAGTCATTGATGGATTGGATCTCCTCATGGGCTTTGGGAGGATCATGATCGGGACTATCGAATCATTTTGATTAGATCTCAACCGTTGGATCTTGCTTGACTTGTTGTTTTTGGCCAAGGAGTTGGCTGGATTTTTCCGTTTTTTTATTTATTATTTTTCATTTTATTAGAGTGGGGTGTGATAGAAAGGAGGCCCCACCTTTTTATTTTGATTTTTTTGTCTCTTTGTGTTGTTTTTAAATGATCTGGACCGTTGGATGGGTGATTTGGGGCCCACTTGAGTGCTTTGACGGTGTAGACCTTGATGGTTAGTCACTTTGTGGATGATGTACGGATGGGATTCTTCGAGTGGGTCCCACTTCACGATCTTGGTGTGCCCAAATGTATCTGAATTTGAATATGTGGTCCTAGAAATGGTCTTGTAAAAGTGGGCTTGAATTATGGACATGTGAGCCAAGAGAATGGGCTATGAAAATGGGCCTTGGCCACTTTTGATGGACTTTCCCATGGGCTTTAAATTGGGCCTTGACATGGGCTTTTGAAATGGGCCTTGGGATGGGCGTTGGAAATGGGCCTTGGAATGGGCTTTTAAAATTGGCCTTGGAGTGGGCCATGGAAATGGGCTTAGTTTTGAGTTTCGACAATGCGGGGATGCTTACATGTGGATTTTGTTTATGCAGCATGCCTCGTCGTGGCAGGAGTGAGGCTGGTTCTTCCCACCAGTTAACCGACCCTTGTTTTGTGCCTCCTGAGGGTTGCCATTTGTCTGACGTGGCTTGGGAGAGTGGCATACCTGCGATCCTGAGGGGACGTGGGGTTAGGACACATTGGCCGAATTGGTTTCATGACCCGCGGCCCCTGTCTTCGATGTGTTGGAGCACACCCCGTTTGCCAGTTTGTTTCAGATTCGTCTGAGCAAGACAAACATGTCCCTTTTCTCGGTTCTGGCAGAGCGATGGCATGCTGGGACTCATACTTTCTATCTGCCCTTTGGAGAGTGGGGGATCACACCGTATGATATCTACATGCAGCTGGGCCGGGTATGATGGAGGATCTATCTCTTTTGAGGATGATCTCCCGATACCTTCTGAGGATGATTGGATGAGTCTCCTGGGGATGATGCCGGATGCCTCAGATTTCTCTGGCCATCGGTTCAGGTTGCTTGGGCTATCTTTAAACTTTGCTCGTCGTATTCCTGAGACCGAGGCTGCAGCCATCGTGAAGGCCCGCGCCCCGATACCGTATACGATGGGGGCGATGATCTTCTACCATGGGAATGAGCTGGTGAGTTCTCGTTTGCTGACGTTGGTGGCAGATATCACCTTTCTCACACTGTACAATTGGAATGTTGTTCTTCTTGCCCATTTGTACGAAGGACTGGATAAGGCTAGTCGTTGCATTAGTAAGTCTTTGACTGGCTTCTATCCGGTTGTTGAGGTATCCCCTAGATCTGTTCCCTTACGTTTTTTCAGTTTTCGGGATGATTGAGGCTAGCCGCTGACTGTGATCGCATGCAGGTGTGCTTTTTTGACCATTTACCTCACTTGGCGCCCACTCTGATTGATCATTCGCCTCCTTTTCATCATATGATGTTGTGGTACGAGGATAATCGCAGCCTTATGCGTATGTTTTCTGATCTCATTTAGAGGTCAAATATAAATGCCCTGGTTCCTGATGATGTGAGTAATTGCCCTATCTTGTGTTGCCGTGTTGTTTTGCAATGTACTTTATGTATGCCCTTCTGTTTTTGCAGTTTCACACTCGGCCATATCTTCGGTCGAATGCGGCCCTTGCTCCTGCTGCCTAGGAGGCCTTTCAGGCCTCAAAGCGGCGACGTATCCTGGAGGACCCTCGAGTGACGAAGTGGTACCTCAGTGAGAGGCTCTTCTGGCATTTGGAGGGGAGTCCCTTGTCCTATTCAGCCCACCATCTGGGCCATCTGATTGGAGGGTGGTGCCTGAGCGAGAGCTAGCTGCTGCTTTAGAGGGCTTTGATGTTAGCGCCTTCATCGACCCAGCGAGAGAATACAACTCATTGTGTGAGCAGTATGGTATTGGTCCCATATTACGGCCCGCTTATGCTCCCGGTGATGGTGCGCGCTTTGCCGAAAGGTCGCTTGGGTCTGCATGTCCGCCGAAAGGGTAGAGACGAATACATACCTGACGAGGATGACTAGTTTCTCTTGTATCGTGTGATCCTATATGCTTGCTCTGTACAATCCTTTCTCATATATAAAAAACTTTTTTGACGCATGTCTCCTTCGCCCTTGGTTCTTGAAATATTGTTGTTGACGACCTTTACGCTTATCCGTAGATGAAATGGACCCCTAGGGTCCCGGCATAGGACCCACCGTTGATGACATGTAAATGTGGGTCCGGGCGGTAGTTGGACTAACGTCGACGGTAGTCCAACTACCGCTCGCTGACTTTTGCTCATTTTTCCTATTTTGTTAGGTGCAGCAGTGGTACAGGGGTGTCAGTACCTGCAACAGTACTCTGAGTACCACTAGCAGTAATTCAATTACCGCCTCCATATATCTTTTCTTCCAGCAAGTCCTCTTCTTTGTACATTCATCAGCCCCTTTCTGGATATTCCTTCTCCGCCTTGACCATCCGATCATCCTCTTTACCTTCCTTTTCTTCTTTTTTGTCCCCTTTCTTTGTCCTTTTCTTCTTTATCTTTTCCTCCTCTTTGTCCTTTATAACTTATCATGATGGAGGAGGATCCATAAAGGAAGGGGAGATGGGTGGTGGGTCCTTTATTTATGGTGGTGAGAACCCATTTACGGATGCATTGATGGAGATTAGTGGTGAAGTAATGGGCCCTTAGGAAGAGGTTAATGTTATTTATGTCATGGCTCCTTCCATTGATGGTGGTTGTGGGGATGGATTGATCGGATTGGATAGGTTTGATGGACCTACACCAGATGAGCCGCCAGGGTTTGTGGGTGTCGATGTGATGAGGATGAATGGGTTTGATGGTGGGGACAGTGCAATGATGGTGACGGATGGTTTGGTTGGTGGAGCGATGGTTATGGGTGGTGTGGATGATAGCATGGTAATGGTGGATGGTGTGGATGGGACAGATCAGATCCTAATGGGTCGCGGGCCCCACCTTGGAGGTTTGGATCTGACAGGCGATGGACTTCTTATGGATGGCTTGGGTCAGATATTTAGTGCGGACTTCGAGGTAGTGATGGGACAGGCAGCTGTTGTCGGGGATGAAGGTACTGGTCCAGTAAGCTATTGGGGTACTTTAGGCGTCATCGCTCCTGGGGCATGTGCTTTCTAGGCTGTTCCTGATGTAGCGATCATTGGCGGCTCGAGCCCTCTTGTTGCAGCCTTTCAGAACACTCTGCGGGATGCGATGGTTGAGTCTGGTTTCTTCCGTCACCATGAGATAGATCTGTTGGATGAGGGGATGCCCATCTTTGATGATTCTCCCGCTAACCCAGGGATCCAGATTGTGGAGGGTGCGCCAGTTCGGACTTGGCGACTGCCGCCACGCGGCACCTGTTCTTAGTGATTGCATATTTTGATCGAGAGTTTGACTGAGTCTGAGATCTTTGAACTGAGCTCCTTTGGTTTTCGCGAGGTTCTCCACTTTCACCGAGTTCGCCTGGATTGACGATTGTTGAACGCAGCTTTATATGATTGGGTTCCGGTGTTGAACCTATTTTTCTTTAATGATCTGGAGCTGGGTCCATCGCTGGAAGAGTTTGCGCGTTTATTAGGTCTTCCTCTTGCCCGGGAGCCTTACATTCCTTCGTCTGAGCCAGTTCATCCTGCTGACCTAATCTCCTGGTTTGGGTTTCCAGCTCCTATCCCTACTGCAAAGGGTAGGGTCGGTGAGCTTTCGCTTGAGCTCCTGTACGATCATTGTTCTACTGCCCGAGGAGGCTCTAGGTCAGATCGTCAGCTTCAGTGTTTAAATGCACTGATATTCTGTGTCTTAGCACTCTTCTCAGGCAAGCGGCGGTCTTCATTGGCGATTTTACTGGATGTATTTCGTCGAGTCTTAGGCCGTAGGAGTATTGTTTCAGTGGTACTGACAGAGCTCTTTTTAGGGCTGACTGAGTGTGCTCTTGGTCGGACTCGTATCCTCAAGGGTTATTGCACATTCCTCCAGGTATTTTCACTCTTATCCTCTTTCGCATCCTTTGCTTTGTTGTCCATTTGAAATTTAAGTTCAACTTGTGCCTTCTCTCAGGTGTGGTTGTGGGAGCACTTGTATATGACCCCTCTGCTTTTGTGGCCTGACTCTCGTCGTGACGATGTGTTGTCTCTGCTGCTTGATAGTCTCCCTTCGGGTGTTGAGGCCACTGAGTCGCTGTATCGCCGTATGCTTTCCCAGCTCCGAGGATGGGAGATTAGCTGGGAGGCTTCCTAACTCTGTCGCTCGCCGTTGATTTGTAGCATAGCTCACACTCCTTTATTGTTGCTGGGTCTTCGAGGGTACTGCACTTACCATCCTGCATGATTTCTTCACCAGTTTGGTTTCTTGCAAGATGTCCCGGACTTCGCCTTTTTCTGGATTATGGCATGCTCCTCCTCCTTCCGACTTGATATCTTTGTATCGGCGAGTCTGGATATCTTGACAAGGTTCTTTAAATGTGGCAGCTCTGGAGTTCGAGTCTTGGGCTCCTCCTTTAGTGACAGTGCCATATCAGCAATGGGTTACCGAGCAGTCGCTTTATTGTCAGGTTCCAAGTTAGCACTTGGCGGACGAGGCTGCTGATCGAGACATGGTTGGTGACACTACTTCGTCTTCCTCTTGTGTTGATGATTCTCTGGAGGCATTTGAGGAGCGACCATTCATTGATCCATCGTTTCTTCTTGCGACACATGGCCACCTTATTTCTGAGATCACAGTTCTTCGCCATTCTTATGAGGATATGGCTCGCCGGTTGGCCTTGGGGACGTGGTATGATGAGAGCATGTTCGCTATGCATTGCCTGGAGAGAGATGAAATCTTCTACCTACGCATGGAGATAGAGAGGCTCAGGTAGAGGCTGTCGATGTACGAGTGATATGAGCTTACCTGGAGTTTCTAGTTTTGACCTATTGCTTGTCCTCTATGCATGAGTTTATTTTTATTTTTATTTTTTGTGAAGAAAGAAAGTAATGTACTTAAAAAAGGTTTTTGAAGAAATGAAAGATTTTGTTTGTGCCAAATTTGCTAGTGTTTGCGTGCGTTTGGGTTTGTGCTTTGGATGATTGGGATCAGAATTTTGGGCTCAACCCACGTTGTGTGCACTAGTCTGGATTGTGTACTTGGGATCTTGGTTGCCTGAGAAGGTGTCCAGGATCGTGTCCTTTGGATTCAAGTAGAGTTTTGATAAAATACTGATCCGAAGTTGATCTTCCCTTGTATCCCTTCATACCCGCACTTTTATTTTTATTTTTATTTTTTATTTTTATTTTTCAGCCATTTTTTACCCGTAGCGCCCCTTCAGGTTTTCACTACGTCCGGCTCTTCCCGTCGTTTTTGAAAGTGCCCTGTTTTGTCAAGTTACGTGAGTGGTGAGTCAGACTGTCTACAGATCTTGATAGGAAGATCAATTCAAGTGTCTGCCTCAACCGGATGTGTGCAAGCTCGTCACAGGTAAATCTAAAGCCTCACATCCCATGACCCAAAACACCACGTAAAGAAAAACCCTTAAAACAAGTTAGAAATTATAGGGTTTTAAGGTGAGAAAACATTTTTTAAGATAGGAAAATCTCTAAGTTTTTCCCACCTTCTTGATCCTATCGAAGCACCCTCGATATGATCGTCCTGCACTATCGATGTCCTCGATGCCCTAACGATATTATCGATGTGAGGACCAAAAGTGTCCAACAACTAAATATTCATCTGGACTGATTTATTGATGTATCGATACACTTATCGATATCATCGATATAAGCACTAAATATGTCCAACAACTTCACAACATATCTGGACGAATTATCGATGCATTGAGACACGTATCGATATCATCGATATTCAACTCTCGAGTCCATCGAGAGTGGCTCGATAAGATCGACAAGCAGATTTCTGGCGCCCCTGTTTTTTAATGAAAATCTCAAATTCCTTCGATACATCGATGACCGTCCGATATGATCTGAATTCAAATATCGATAAGATCGTAGGTCCATCGATGATATCGATCGAGGGCGTGCATTTCTTACAGCAGATATTTCAAGTCTTTTTAACTATGATCGGGGGGCCTTCGATAGAATCGATATTTAAATATCGATGATATCGACACCGGGTCTATTGCATCGAACAAAGACATAAATCGTCTAGCAAGCTTAAAGTTAAATCCACTGGATTTATCGATGCATCGACTCTGATCTCGATATCATCGACATTCAAATTCCGATAATCTTGACGGTTCCCCGATCACTCATGAAAACCTGAAATATTTCAAAGTCAAGTCTCTCTCATTTTTCAAGTGTCAATGGATCGAACCTGTCATCGATAGAATCGGAGTTCGAAATCTGATGACATCGACAATAGTTTCGTTTTATCGACCAATTGGCAAAGAGTTTCAAAAGCGTATGACATTGAGTCTGAGTCATCAAGCAGACCATCGATGCTATCGAGATTATACGCTCGATGATATCGAACCTACTCGATGATATCAAACTCTCTCATAAATGTGACCGTTTTATATCCGTTGGAACTTTTTCCCTATATATAGAGGACTTGTCTTTTGTTGCTATGAGAGAAAGTAGAGAGAGCTTTTGACTGTTTCAACTTATAACTTATATCTAAAGCCCTTTCTCTCAAGGGAGTTCATCCTCCAATCCACCCTCACCTTTGACATTCAATAGAGTGGATTGGGGAATGAACTTCTGCATTCAAGGATCCTCCAGCTACTACCTTAATGGCAAATCATTAAGCTTGGATGCCTTGAATGCATAAGATTGGAACTTCTCTACCTTCTTTATAGGAAAACATTTAAAGAGTAGGATTCCTTCATAACCTTGACCCAACCCGAAGCCAAGTACTAGTACATCTTTTGTATTGCGGATCAAGGGAGCCAAAGACTCTTCAAGAACAGGGAGGAGGTCTTCGTCATTGCGCCAAATGGGACTCATCAACTTATTTGTAAGTATCCAGAGTCTAAGAGGACACTTGTGAGCATTCCTTTCTAGGATTGGGTCTTAAGTAGTTCTCACCCTTTGAAGTCCTCAAGGAGGCCTCCGGCAGGACTGTACGTAGTGGGTGCGTTGTGTGGTCCAATGCTCTGTGGAGAGCATAAACATCCGGGTGCGTTGTGTGGACCCTTGCTCTATGGAGAGCATAAACATCTGGTTATGAGTGAACCAGTAAAACTCCAAGGTTAGAGGTGAACCAAGTAGAAACCTCTGTGTAAATGTTAAAGGTGAACCTGATTTAAAACCTTAGGTTTGAGGTGAACCCTGGGAAACCTCCTTAGTGAAATCCGGCACACTCAAGGGTTGAGTGCGGCAGCCAGGAGTGGAGTAGACTTATCGTCGAACCACTATAAAATGACTGTGTTTGAGGTTATTTGGATTGAGTGATTTGCATTAATGTTTCCATATCTGAATATCTGATCACTTCTCACACACCTACACAGTCATATCCATCATGAACTAGACTTTATATTGTTTACTCTTTAAACAGTTTGTGATTGGATCCTCTACCAGGCTTGGAAGCCAGTAGAGTTACATTTGAGTAATCCTGAGAATTGCATGATCATAAGATTAGTGAAGTAGGTTTTGTTTATAAATCATAAATTTTATTTTTTAATTTTAAAAAGTCTTATTCACCTCCCTCTAGGACATATTGGCATATTCCGACTTCTACTAGTGCGGTCTTTACCGCCATTTCAATTGGTATCAGAGCGGGTCTCTCTTTAAGGGCTTCACCACCTAGAGAATCTTGACTGAAGTTGGGAATATGGCCAAAGGAGAGGGCTCATCAGTCACTAGACCTCCAGTATTTGACGGCTCAAACTATGTATATTGGAAGGCTAGGATGCACTACTTTCTGAGATCTTTGGATCATGACGTTTGGGATATAGTTGAAAGTGGATATGTGCCACCTATTGAACAAATTGTACTTGATAGTGGCACAACAATCACAAAGCCCAGATCCAAAGAAAAGTGGACAGCATTCGACAAAGAAAGGCAAACATCTGAAGCTAAGGTTATGAATGCTATCTAATGTGCCATGTCCCAGGATATATTCAATCAGATAAGTATGTGTGGGGCGTCCAAGGAAGCATGGGATTTATTGAAAACAACCCATGAAGGCACAAACACTGTGAAGAGATCTAAACTTCAACTCCTGACTTCACAGTTCGAAAGTCTCAGAATGGAAGAACATGAGACATTTATGGAGTTTTTCACAAAGTTAAATATAATTTACAACTCCATGGGTGGTTTGGGAGAGATAGTTCCGGTACCAAAAATTTGTAGGAAAATTCTAAGATCCCTACTGGAACAATTTAATCCCAAGGTTACAACAATTGAGGAGTGTAGGAACATAGATGAAATAAAAGTAGAAGAACTGGTAGGTTCCCTACAAACTTTTGAACTAAACTTCACACAATCCCAAAAATCCAAAAACACTGTTCTAAAAACCTCAAAGAAAACAATTCATGAGGATAGTGAAAGTGAAAAGGAAGATTAAGATGAAGAAGTGGCTTTCCTGGCACAAAAATTAGAAGATTCTTTCAAAAGAATCGAGGTCGCCCTTCTAGAGGAAGAAAGGTGAATAACAAACCTTCTGCAGACAAATTTGGTAGAAGAACCAAAGAACCATAATGCTATGCCTGTCGAGAGTATGGATACCTATCTACCGAATGCCCAAACAGAAAAACTAAGGACAAGGCAATGGCCGCCACATGGGATGATACAGATGAGTCAAATTCAGAATCAAGAGACTCAAGGAGCGATGGAGACCGAAAATCTTTGAAAATACTTATGGTCTCCACTGCTTCGATCATTCCAACTGAATCTGAGGAAGAATAGCAAGCTACTGAATCATTTCTATCTAACAATGAGGAAATTGAGGAAGAGGAAGAAAGAGAACAAGATGAATTACAAGACGCTTACAATCAACTTTACATTCATAGCGTCAATATTGTTAAAAGACTTGGAATAGTTGAGAACAAAAAGGAATTGCTGCAACTAGATCTAGACAAAACTTTAGATATCAATACTCATCTAATTAATGATTTGCAGCAATATCATTCAGATAATGATAAACTTGAAAGAATCAACATTTCTCTTAAATCTGAGTCTGAAAGATTAAATAAACAAATTAAAACATTAAATGAGAATAACATGATTCTTCAAAATGAAAATCATACACTTCAAGTTGAATTAAAGGAATCCAGAAAAATGGCTAAGCTAAACTGCAAATTTTTCCAAAGTGGTGAGAAACTAGAAAAACTGTTAGGCCTGGGAAAATGTGGAAAGGACTAAAAGGGATTAGGTTATGGAAAAAGCTAGAACAAAAACTGAATATGTTGCACAACCCTTTGGAAAATCTGTTGCCTCTAGTAGTAACATCAGACCTATCCCAGCTCGTCACAAAAATGGTAAATCAATTTATGAGCTGAACAAAAAAAATATGCAATCATCACCACTCGAGCTAGTTAACAGGATGAAGGAGTCATTAAGTCATGTGGACAAATCAGATAAGATGAACAAATCTACCACAAGTAAAACTCCTGTCACAAAGTGGGTGATTAAGGAAAAGACAAATTGCCTTGTTACACATTCAGATCGTCTACCAGGCAATGAGGCCAAATGGTGCCTTGACAGTGGTTGCTCAAGACATGTCATAGGTGACAAATCCCTTCTCTCCAACTATAAAAATTTTCATAAAGGGATAGTCACCTACGGAGATGGAGCCACTGCCAATGTAATTGGACAAGGAATGATAAGAGGAATTGATTTGCTAAAAAATGAGAATGCTTTTTACATAAAAGGAGTAGCACATAATCTATTAAGCATCTCTCAAATCTGTGATAATAGGCATGTGGTCAAATTCAACAGACAAGAATGCGAAATCCTAAACCAATCAGGAAAATCAGTAATGAAGGGTCATCGTACAAATAACCACTGCTACATTATCAGAGGCATAGAAAGGACTGATGCCTAGAAATACTGAGTAGGGAAAGACAATTCCAGATCATGCATCTAGATCTAGATATTTGCTAAAATGATGCAATTTTGTCGAGCGTCAAATGATATATTTGAGGTTCCTCACCTCAATTTTTTGTATATAAACATTCAAATGTTTATAATTTTTGATATCTACAGTAATTGTACATAATTTTGCTGAGTATGCTATTGATTCACAGAAATACTAAATAGTATACTTGAAGGGTCGAAAAAGAAAAATATTCCTCTTCGATATGCCTATCGATCTGTCATTCCAGATTAATCGATCATGGGTCGATATCATCGACATCTCTTCAGAATGTGGAAGGCCACATGATCGAAACTATCATCGAAACTATTGTTGATAACCTCGAATGAGGATCATCGATACAATCGAAAGAAAGTTCGATAGAATTGAAAACTACCTTCTGATAAAAGGGGGTCGAGCGGGAAAATCTCTATTTTTCTTGAAAAAGCTTTATATTTTTTTTGCTCAAATCCCCGGCCGGAAGTCCATCAGTAATCCCGGAAGCTCCTTGCAAACTGGTATTATCATTCCACTCCTAAATCTAGCTTGCGTTTGGTCGGATATTTTCAGGATCTTTAAAAGAAGAATTTTGTCCCTCCTTCCAAAGTTTTTTTTGGAATTCTCTTGTTGTCCATCCTATCTTTACTTGTCTCTTACTCTGAAAAATCATGAACAAAGGGAAAGGTAAGACCCGTTCACAATCTTCAAAAGGAAAAGCCAAGCAACCCAGTATGCATCAACTCATACCAACGGTAAGACATCTTGCCACTGTTATTGAACGTCTGGTTCTTAACAGCGCCATTGAGTCTTTTGGAGTGGACCTCCTTCTAGAAGTAATTGGATGGCAAAATATTCTAAATCTTGGTGGTACTTATCAAATTAGAGTGATCCAAGACTTCCTCAGTAAAAGTCAGGTTATTTATGTTGATCCACCTTGCATTCAAGTAAAATTATTGCATTACTCCAAGCACATCACTCCCATCACCTTGAGTAACCTTTAGACCTTCAAGTCACTCGCATTCCTGTTACCAGTTGGAATCTAAATGGTCTTGGTGTTTGGGGCGAGATGACTCGTGCACTATGTCAGGGAACTACTATTTCTCGGAACGATGATAACTCCCTTCACATTAATCATCTTGGACCCATTTTAAAATCCTCCACAGTATTTTTGGGTCCAATGTCTATCCTTGTGATGTGAATAGCAATCATCTGTCTCCCTTTGTGTTAAATGTGTTGTATGATGTATATCAGGAAATTCAGGTGTGCCTTTCAACACTTCTTCTTAAACAGCTAATTCGGGTCATTCAAGGAAATCATCAGGATACACTAGCTTTTCCTGTACTCATCTATAAAATAGCTCATCATGTTGGTATTCCTGTCTCATCTGATAAAGTCTATCCAGAAAAGTGGTTTGATAGTGCTTCGGCTCAGGTAGCACAACAGCTCTGTCTTCCTTCAGTTCTTCCTGAGAACAGTGCTCCTCTGCAGTCGGCAGCTCCATATGCTCCTCCGTCATATCCATGGGGATCCAACCGAATGCCATTGCTGAGTCCAGAGTCTATCACAAACTGCCAAACTCATCACCTTGAACGTCACCTATTGAACGGTATGGCGAGCATGGAGGAGCGACTTCACAATTGTGAGACATATCTCACCGTGATTGAAGAAAAAAGTCGATTCTCTCCAACAAACAAATCAACAAGTAGTTGATTTACTCACTCGTGGTGATTCGCGAAGACGGTAGAAGCTGGTTGTGCTAATTGAATATCATTTTTTTAGTGGGCTTGGTGTTTTTACTGGGATAACTGTTAATTTGCTGCCAATCTTGGGCAGTCTATTTTTGATAATTGGATAACTTTGGTTTCATTTTTTATATGGCTGAATATAATGCTTAACTTTTTTCTACCATATTTGGGTTACGTTCCCCTGGTTTATCAGTATTATGATATGGAATGCATGTGATGTTTGTTAACAAATATTCTAAACTACTAGATCACTGCTTTATTTTTGTCTAATATGCATCCATATGTTCTGAAATTGATGTCTCGTTTAAACTGAATTAATTCATTATACATCAATTGTTATGCTTCTACCTGATTGGTTCCCCCAAGTATTTCAAGCTTCAGTCAATATCACTTAATTTATCTTTGTCAATGACTGACAAAAGGGGGGAGCACATTTGTAAACACCTCAAATGGAAAATTGTGTGTCTGCTAGATGTTGTTGCAGGTGTTAGGGGGAGAGCTGCATCAAGCAAGGGGGAATTTACAAGAAAGGGGGAGCAGCTATGGGTTGTGTACATAGGTTAAAAATTGGAAAATTGCGTAAAAACATGTACACACAATTTAAGGTGTGTTTGTATAGAACATTTTAGGGTGTTTTGGGGGTTTTGTCACGTAATTGACAAAGGGGGAGATTGAAAGTGCCCTGGTTTGTCAAGTTACGAGAGTGGTGAGTCAGACTGTCTACAGAGCTTGATAGGAAGATCAATTCAAGCGTCTGCCTCAACCGGATGTGTGCAAGCTCGTCACAGGTAAATCTAAAGCCTCACATCCCATGACCCAAAACACCAGGTAAAGAAAACCCCTTAAAAATAAGTTAGAAATCATAGGGTTTTAGGGTGAGAAAACGTTTTTCAAGATAGAAAAATATCTAAGTTTTTCTCGCCTTGTCGATCCTATCGAAGCACCCTCGATATGATCGACCTGCACTGTCAATGTCCTCGACACCTTAACGATATTATCGATGTGAGGACCAAAAGTGTCCAGCAACTAAATATTCATCTGGACGGATTTATCGATGTATCGATACACTTATCGATATCATCGATATAAGCACTAAATATGTCCAGCAACTTCACAACATATCTAGACGAATTATTGATGATCGATACACATATCGATATCATCGATATTCAAATCTCGAGTCCATCGAGAGTGGCTCGATAAGATCGACAGATAGATTTTTGGCGCCCCTGTTTTTTAATGAAAATCTCAAATTCCTTCGATATATCGATGACAGTCCGATATGATCTGAATTCAAATATCGATAAGATCGGAGGTCCATCGATGATATCAATCGAGGGCGCGTATTTCTTACAACAGATATTTCAGGTCATTTTTAACTATGATCGGGGGGCCTTCGATAGAATCGATATTCAAATATCGATGATATCGACACCAGGTCGATTGCATCGAATGAAGACAAAAATCGTCCAGCAAGCTTAAAGTCAAATTCGCTGGATTTATCGATGCATCGACTTTGATCTCGATATCATAGACATTCAAATTCTGATGATCTCGACGGTTCCCCGATCACTCATGAAAACCTGAAATATTTCAAAGTCAAGTCTCTCTCATTTTTCAAGTGTCGATGGATCGAACCTGTCATCGATGGAATCAGAGTTCGAAATCCAATGACATCAACAATAGTTTCGATTCATCGACCAATTGACAAAGAGTTTCAAAAACGTATGACATTGAGTCTGAGTCATCGATCAGACCATCGATGCTATCGAGACTATATGCTCGATGATATCGAACCTGCTCGATGATATCAAACTCTGTCATAAATGTGACCGTTTGTAACGCCCTGAAAATCGGGGGTCGAGCATAAACTCAACTCCCGAGTTCCAGAACATCACTTATGCAACAAAATGAATGATGATTGAATGTTGACTGTATTCGTGCATTGAACATGAGTGAGATTAAGCCAAAACAGCATATCATACTCCAGAGACAGTTAAGTTTGCAAGCGGAAGACTGTGATAGATAGATAAATTATATAACTTATGATGAGTCTCCAGAGTGTGATAACATTACCAGGTTAAATAAATATAAGTGCAGTTCTAAAATTTACCAAATGTGAGGAAGTGTAATGCCTTCTATCCCAAGAACCATAACCCCGTCAATACAATACCAGGTCTTCATTGGCCTGTCAGAAAGTTACATGTAGGAGAACTCCTCCTCCACATCATAGAAGTCCGGCTCTGCTTCATAAACATCGCCATCACCTGAAACTCAACAAATCTGGTGGGTGTTCGGAACACCGTCCCGTAACGTGGGAGTGAGTGATCAACTCAGTGGAACAGTAAAGCATAGGTTAACATGTTATCAATTCAATCAAGCAGTAATGATAAAGCAGTACAAATCAAACAATTCTAACTACTCTTATTAAATGCAAGAATGAAATGACATGATGCTGTATGCCCTTGCCAAACCACCCTCAAGCGACATCATCTTACGTTCGCGAATGCTTACTCCCTCAGTGCGCCACATCTACAAAGCACATGCGGTGCGATGATGCTCATGATTACCAAGTTTTTATTAGTCCATTTCAAACAGCAGTATTGGGAAACTAAGGTACCTCCCTTGTATCATTCCCAAACATGATCCATTCTAGGGTCGTCAATCCTAGTTATTCTCATACGATGTTATGGTTTGAGAAGCGTAGTGAAGGCATCGCAAAGGGCTCATCACCCGTCAGCGCGGATACAGATCTCACCGTATGCGGCTCAATTGCTGGCCGTCAGCTCGAGTACAGGTCTCACCGTACTCGGCTCAATCACTAGCCGTCAGCTCAAGTACAGGTCTCACCGTACTCGGCTCAACTCACACTCTAGTTGCTGTGAAAGACTCGTGGCCAATCACAGACCCTTGGAGTGTACTCGATGATACCACGGAGGACTCGTCGCCCGTCAGCACGAGCAAAGATCTCACCGTACTCGGCTCTCGCCGAAGTATCGACAGCTCGAATACAGTGTCCCATACCACCATATTCGGCTCACGAGTTAATTGCGCAATGGTCACTACGGGGAGGCACATGACCCCAGCGTAGGCCGACAGCTCGACCACGGTGTCCCATACCACCATGCCCGGCTCATGCGACTTAGCGGATCTAGGTACCATGGTTTAAACGGGGATCGCCACTGGTAAGTTTGGTACCCTAGGTTCAAGCAGTAGCGACCAAACAGGGTGAACATGCATAAGGCAGATCGGGTTACTTGATGAGCTCGACTAGCACGATCGCCCGTTGAGCTGCACGACATGAAGTGCATAAACAACTTCGTGTGGCCTAGCCACTGCCGACAGGCAACGCACGACTCGAGTTCGTCGAACACATCCCACGTGGCAAATGAATCTCAGCCACGAGTTCAATCCCGTTACCGATTGCCTGGACTATAATCATAGCCCCAAACACAATCAATTACAGAGATATAAAGCAGTAATAGATCAGGATTCAAATCATACAATCAGTCTGGTATTATCCGTTTAGGGCTGCCAGGGCTGTTGCACGCACTCGTTGCTCCGCTCCCCCATCACCCATGACGGATCATACAACGTAGATATAAATTTAAGCATATACATTACATAGTTAAAATCATAAAGCAGTTGAGCATGTTATGAATCACAACACAAGCATGAGTTTGTACATGTTCAATTCCTAATCACACAACTATCAAAGGAGATCATACACATAGTTAAAAGAGGTTGAGAATCATATCTCAACACCCTTATACTTTACAATTTGCTAACTACTACTCATTCAGACATTTCAAGAAACACTTAAACAAACATACATCAACATACACGACATATGTCGATCACATAGGCATTAGGCCAAATCCTTTCACTAGGGAGTTGCCCCAATCATAACATGCGTACACCCAGGACGGATAGTCATGGCAAGCAGGAATCCGAGTTCCATATTCATTCAGTCATTTCCACAAACACTTGGGCCACACATTTTAGCATATATAGTGTATTTTGGCCGTGGCGTGACTTAGGGCAAATCCTTTCGTCAAAGGGGGGTATCGCCAATACATCAATCATGAATCCATGACAATTAGTCATGGCGAGCACGAATGAGAATTCTATACTCATTCAGCCATTTCCACAAACACTTAGAATACACTATTACAACATACATGGTGTATGTTAGTAAAACATGTATTAGGGTTATCCTTTAGCCAAGCTAGTATTTTATCCATGTATATTATATTACTACAGCAAATAATCATGATACATACATCTCCAAAATTTATACGTATACAGTATTTCTAGAATACACAATTTCAACATACGTAGCATTTACAAGTGAACATGTATTACGGCGATTCCTTTCGCCAAACTAGTATTTTATCCATATATAGTATAATCATACATTAAATAAACATGTCAAACACTTCTCCAAAAAAAATACGTATACGGTATTTCTACGTATATCTAGAGTATGTGAAATTCCATATTCTACAATGTTAATCGAAACAGGAAACGGAAAGCACTTTGTACATGTGCAATTGCATGCAGATCATGAATCTATCATTATCTGACATTGAAAGCGTTGAAAAACGTAACCTATACACCTAAAGTCCGCACCTTTTGTCGTAGAATCGTAATGGAGTTGATAGGTTTGCTAAGCTTCCGTATACGGCAACTAGGCGACCTATAGAACGAAATAGGTTAGCTACTTCACAACCTACAACAGTCTAAACCCCAAAACAGATTAGGGTTAGGGTTTCTTACCTAGAAACGACGCCGGAAACGCCGAAAAAGCGTCAAGAAGGATGCGGTGGAGCATGGATAGCAGCAGGGAGATTCTCCCACATCTCCCACACTCTCTCTCTTTTCCCTCTCTCAAATCCAAATTCGTATGGCTGCCATGAGAGAGGGTTTAAGGTCTTTATATAGTCTCAAAACTCACCGAAATAGACTCCTGTTCAAAGGTTACTGCTAATATAGGTATTTCGTCACTTTTCCAGCTCAAAAGAGGTGTTCTGGTGGCCCTCCTTGAGCCAAACGTAAGACTTAAGCTCACCATCTATGGATCCACGTGGGATTACGTTTTCGACTCGATCGGATTCCCAGATCGCACGTGGCGGACCACTTTCAGTTCAACGGTCAGTGGGCCACGATCCGAAATTCCAAGTACATGTAAATGTTCCTGAAATTTTTCTTAATCCGAGGGTGTAATTTGGTCTGATTCTGACGGTCAGGTTGCTTAATACTGATGCGCAAGCGAATGGTGCCAGATCACTATTCCTGATATTTTTATTAGGATGGAAATAGTGTTTTTCACACACCCTCGCTCCGGATCGAAATAAATGGCCGTGGGACATCGGAATCGCCTGATTTTTGAGATGATTGTCAAGCCCAGTGGGGCGGTCCTGGTTCCTTAGCTTCGTGTTAATCGGACTCCCGATGTGCGATCTAGCCCTCATACGAAGTTTCGTTTCAGTCCCGAGAGCAGACGGGTAATGAGTTCGGTTCTAAACTTTAGGGTAACCTAGAGTCACATGTTTTACAAGTTTTGGGTCTTGCAGATCGTATTTAAAGCGATCCCAACGGATTTCATGGCTAGTCGAGTTTGCACTTAGTTAACTTTGTTAAATTTCTAAAGGATTTAATCCTAATTGTTTTCTGGTTGAGATGGTACTTAGGCCTTTGTAGTTTGTATATAAAGTGATCCAAGTTTTACTACTTAGCTAGTTTAAGTTAGTGTCTAGGGCGAAAGTGCTTTGAAAAATTGAAAGCACAAGGTAGTAAAGGGGTGGGATTTGTGAAGGAAATGGGTTCAGGAGCGATTTTAGACTGGGATTTAGTTTTGACAAGTTGATAAGGTCTTAGGATCGACCCATTGCCCTAGAACGTCTAATCCCAGGTTGGCAAAAATCCGGGATGTTACACCGTTTTATATCTGTTGGAACTTTTTGCCTATATATAGAGGACTTGTCTTTTATTGCTGTGTGAGAAAAAGTAGAGAGAGCTTTTGAGTGTTTTAACTTATATCTTATATCTAAAGCCCTTTCTCTCAAGGGAGTTCATCTTCCAATCCACCCTCACCATTGACATTCAATAGAGTGGATTGGGGAATGAACTTTCGCATTCAAGGATCCTCCAGCTACTACCTTAATGACAAATCATTAAGTTGGGATGCCTTGAATGCATAAGAATGGAACTACTCTACCCTCTTTACAGGAAAACCTTTGGAGAGTAGGATTCCATCATAACCTTGATCTAACCTGAAGGCAAGTACTGGTATATCTTTTGTGTTTCCGATCAAGGGAGCTGAAGACTCTTCGACAACAAGGAGGTCTTCGTCATTGCGCTGAATGGGACTCATCAACTTATTTGTAAGTATCCAGAGTCCAAGAGTACACTTGTGATCATTCCTTTCTAGGATTGGGTCTTAAGTGGTTCTCACCCTTTGAAGTCCTCAAGGACGCCTCCGGCGGGAGTGTACGAAGTGGGTGCATTGTGTGGACCCTTGCTCTGTGGAGAGCATAAACATCCGGGTGCGTCGTGTGGACCCTTGCTCTATGAAGAGCATAAACATCTGGTTAGGAGTGAAGCAGTAAAACTCCAGGGTTAGAGGTGAATCGAGTAGAAACCTCTGTGTAAAGGTTGAAGGTGAACCTGATTTAAAACCTTAGGTTTGAGGTGAACCCTGAGAAACCTCATTAGTGAAATCCGGCACACTCAAGGGTTGAGTACAGCAGCCGGGAGTGGAGTAGACTTATCGTCGAACCATTATAAAATGACTGTGTTTGAGATTGTTATTTTGATTGGGTGATTTGTATTAATATTTCCATATCTGAATATCTGATCACTTCTCATACACCTACACAGTCATATCCATCTTGAACTAGACTTTATATTGTTTACTCTTTAAACAGTTTGTGATTAGATCCTCTACCAGGCTTGGAAGCCAGTAGAGTTACATTTGAGTAATCCTGAGAATTGCATGATCATAGGATTAGTGAAGTAGGTTTTGTTTATAAATCATAATTTTTTTTAAAAAAAAAGGTCCTATTCACCCCCTCTAGGACATATTGGCATATTCTGACTTCTACTCTTTACCGCCATTTCAGTTTTTACCCATAGCGTCCTTTCAGATTTTTATTACGTCCCGGGTTTTTGATCTTGCCTGCCTGTTGGCAGCTGTGCTATTTTACCCTTAGTGCCTTTTTAAGTTTTCACCAAGTCCGCTACATGTCCGTTGTTTTTGCTCGAGTCGCCCTTTTAGGTTTTCAGCTTGCCCCTTTTGCTTAGGCATGTTTTTCTCTCTCTCTCTCTTTTTTTTTTTTTTTTTTTTTTTTTTTTTTTTTTTTTTTTTTTTTTTTTTTTTTAGGTAAGTGCCTTAAGAGACGGAGAGACTTCCTTCATAGCCGACCAACTGGTTACCTTCCTGTCCTTGTCTTTGACTACAATCGTAAGCTGTTTTTAGTCGGATTATTTGGGGATGTGGAATGGACTTCTTTTCTTTTCCTTCTCGGTCTTCTTTTTGAGATTTCCCGCCTTTCTTTTCTTTTCTTTCATTTTCTTTTTCGTTTTCTTTTTTGTTTTTTTGGTTTCTTCTCTTTTTTTTTGTGTGTTTGTGCTTCTTCTGTGATTGTGTTCATTAACAATGTTAGGTACGGCTACCCATGATAGATTTTCACGTATCGGTGTTGATGGGCTCAAGAAGATCTTCTCCTCTCAGACTGGTGAGCCAAAGAGCACCTCGTAGGAATACTTTCCGAATGATTAGCTATCCATCCTACGAGGGTTTGAACTTTCCTCTGGGATCTGGCAAGTGTGGCCACTACAAGAAAAACGGGCAAAGGCTACGGCCAAAAACCGTAGCAAAGGACCTTTTGCTATAGATATAATCCGTAGCACGTCCGTCGCTATTTGTGGTGTAGCTAAAGACCTAGCTGCGGATTATATCCGTAGCAATAGATACATATCCTTGCGAATTATCACCGTAGCAATCGATACCAATAGCTACAATTATCTCCGTAGCAATAGATACATATTGCTACAAATTATATACGTAACAATAAATACCAATAGCTACGGATTACATCCGTAGAAATAGATACCTATAGCTACGGATTGTATCCGTAGCAGTAGATATCAATAGGTACAGATTATATCCGTAGCAATAGATACCAATAGCTACGAATTATATCCGTAGCAATAGATACCTATAGCTACGAACAAAAGCTGTAGCAAAAGCTATGCATTATATTCCTAGCTATTTTTTAAAAAATTGTAATAATACGACCTGTTTCCATTGCAAGAACCTGCTGTGATTGATAACTCATCTAAGCTTAATGCTGATAAAAATAGTACATAAAATGCAATCAGAGATAAAAAAAAACGATGAATTTATTACAAATAGCAATTAAATCATACAATGCATCCTACATTCACATTTCTAAATAAACAATACTTCACTTTGCTCAACCTATCAATTATAATTAAGGCGTGCCCTTATGTGCAAGAAACAAATACACTCTACCATAGTAAACACCCTCCATATGCATTCAATAATGCTCATGTTTTTACAGAATTTTCTTCCTTCAGATGGTTAATTTCAGTAAATGCAGAAGATAGAGCTTCTTCTTTCCTTGAAACTACAAATGTAACTTCAGTGGACTTCGATACAAGATCAATTTTAAGTTCTGAAACCCTTCCCTTGAGAAAATGAATTTCATCCTCCACTTCTTTAGCTTGTCAGCTTGTATAAAACAACATTTGTAGACATAATCAAACAAGCATGCCTTTGTACACATCTCAAAAGGAAGAAAGACAAAAAAAAAAAAAAAAAAAACACTTATATATGAAGAAATAAAAAATGTACCTACAAATCTTCTGAGCTATGGCAAAATCCATAGGTTAGGTTATCGGTTATAAGTTTAGGTTATAGGTTATAGGTTATAGGTTAAGGTTATAGGTTTAGGTTTAGATTAAGGTTTAGGTTTAGGTTATAGGTTTAAGTTTAGGTTATATGTTATAGGTTATAGGTTATAGCTTTAAGGAATTGTGAATAGGTTAAGGTTTAGGTTTAGGAAATCGGGTTCGGGTTGGGGATCGGGTTTAGGTTTGGGTTTTCAAGTTTAGGTTAAGTAGTTGAGATTAGGATTAGGTGTAGGTTTAGGTATAGGGATTTGAGAATACATTTAGGTTTTAGGTTTAGGTTAAGGTTATAAGTTTAGGTTTAGGTTTAGGTTTAGGTTTTAGGTTTAGGTTAAGGTTATAGGTTTAGGTTAGGTTTAGGTTATAGGTTATAGTTTATAGCTTAGGGAATTGAGAATAGGTTTGGGTTTAGGAAATCGGGTTCGGGTTCGGGATCGGGTTTAGGTTTGGGTTTTCAAGTTTAGGTTTAGGTTAAGTAGTTGAGGTTAGGATTAGGTGTAGGTTTAGGTTTAGGGATTTGAGAATACATTTAGGTTTTAGGTTTAGGTTTAGGTTTTAGGTTATAGGTTAAGGTATTAGGTTTTGGTTTAGGTTTAGGTTTAGGTTTTAGGTTTAGGTTAAGGTTAGGTTATAGGTTATAAGTTTAGGTTATAGGTGTAACGACTCGTAAAATTTCCGTGCAAAGACCCGAGTACCACCTCGACCAGAAATCACTTAGGATTAAATCCTATAGAAATTTGACAAAGTTAACTAAATGCTAAAGTAGATTAGCCATGAAATCCATCTGAATCGCTTTAAATACGATCTGCAGGACCCAAAACTTGTAGAATCATTGACGCTAGGTTACCCTAAAGTCTAGGATCAAACTCATTACCCGGCTGCTCTTAGGAGCACATTGAAACTCCGTATCAGGTCTGGATCGCACATCGGGAGTCCGAATAATATAAAGTAAAGGACTTAGTACCGCCTCGCTGGGCTTGACAACCATCTCGGAAATCAAATCCAGACAGTGTCCCACGGCTGTTCGCTTGAGTCTGAAGCGAGGAGTGTGAAAACACTTGGTTTTCTTTCAAAACAAATATCTCAAATAGTAATCTAGTACGTGTCGCTTGCGGACATTTTGTAAGCAACCAGACCATCAGCTGACCCAAATACACCCTCGGATCAGGAAAAATTTCATAAACATATCCATGTACTTGGAATTTCTGATCGAAATCCGCTGACCGTTGAACTGAAACTGGTCCGCCACGCGTGATCTGAAAATCCTACTGGAACGAAAACTTAACTCCACCTAAATCCAAGGTTGGTGAGCTTAAGTCTGACCTTTGGCTCAAGGGGGCCCGCCAGAAGTGCCCCGTTGAGCTGATAAAGTATCACTTTGGTTATAACCTAAGTATACCTTGTCCATAAGTCTATTTTAGTATGTTTTTAGGCTATATAAGGACCTTAGAACTCTCTCTCTCACAACCATACGAATTTGAGAGAAACCCTAGAAAGAGAAGAGAGAAAAAAGAGAGAAAGTGTGAGAGAAGTGGGAGAAACACCCTACTACTTTTCCCTGCCATTCTACAAGCTTCATCACTCAAGTCTTGTCGCTTTCCCGGCAAATCTGACTTCGTTTCTAGGTAAGAAACCCTAACCCTAATCTGTTTTGGAGTTGTAAAGGTTGTAGGTTATGAAATAGTTAACCTATTTCATTCTATAGGCTACCAAACTGCCGAATACGGAAGCTTGTCAAACTTATCGTATTCGTTACGATTCTACGGTAAAAAGTGAGGACATTAGGTGTTAAGTTACGGTTTTCAACGCTTTCAATGTCAGATAATGATAGATTCATGATCTGCATGCAATTGCACATGTACAAAGTGCCGTCTGTTTTCCGTTTCGATTAGAGATGAAGAATATGGAATTTAACATACTCTAGGTATTTGTAGAAAGTACCATATACGTATAAATTTTGGAAATGTGTTTAACATGATTAATTGTTGTATGAATATATTATATATGGATAAAATACTTGTTTGGTGAAAGGACTCGCCCTAATACATGTTTTGCTAATATACACTATGTATGTTGAAAAAATGTATTCTAGAAAGTACGGTATACGTATAAATTTTGGAGATGTGTTTGCCATGATTATTTGCTGTATGAACATATTATATATGCGTAAATCACTTGTTTGGCGAAAGGACTCGCCCTAATACATGTTTTGTTAACATACACTATATATGTCGAAATAGTGTATTCTAAGTGTTTGTGAAAATGCTTGTGAGAATAAGTGCTTGGATGATAGTGCCTTAGGTAGGTGTTGAGATGGGATTCTCAATTACCTTAGAGACGTATATGATTTCTTCCATGTTAGTTGTTTAATGTAACCGCTTACTTATGAAATATATGTGTTTTTATTCCTGTTTATATAGTGCTTTATAACATACTTTATAACATGCTTGTTAACATGCTTGAATTACTTTGTTTAATATGCTTTACTCTACATGCTCTAAATAAGAATCGATTCAGTTTGGGACTATGATTCTAGTCCAGACAATCGGTACCAGACTTGAGTTCATGGTTGAGATTCATTTCGCCACGTCGGATGTGTTTGACGAACCCGAGTCGTACTTCAGTTGGCGACAGTGGTTAGGCCACGCGAAGTGCTTATGTACTTCATGTCGTTCAGTTGATTGTGCACTCGAGCTAGTCAGGCTCGTCAAGTAACCCGATATGTCTAATGTATGTTCATCATGTTTGGACGCTACTGCTTGAACCTAGGGTACCAAACTTACCAGTGAAATCCCGTTAACCATGGTACCTCGATCTGCTAAGACTTATGAGCCGGGCATGGTGGTACGGGACACCGTGGTCGAGCTGTCGGCCTACGCTGGGGCCACGTGCCTCCCCGTAGTGACCAGTGAGCAACCAGACTCGTGAGCCGATTATGGTGGTATGGGACACTATATTCGAGCTGTCGGCCTACACTGATTGGTGACGAGCCCTTTGTAGTGACCTCGAGCAAACTCTGAATTTGCGGTGAGGCGACGAGTTTTGCCGCTGTGTATAGAGTATGTACTAGGCCTGTATCAGCTTAGTGATGAACCATTAAAAAGGTGATGGGGGAGTGGTGTGACCATTGGCGTAACAGTCCTGGCAGCCTTTGCAGTGACCTAGAAACATACCATCGTATGAGATTAACTAGGACTGACGACCCTAGAATGGATCATGTTTGGAAATGATACAAGGGAGGTACCTTAGTTTCCCAATCCTACTGTTTGAAATGGACTAATAATAACTCGGTAATCATGCTCGTCATCGCATTGCATGTGCCTAGAAGATGTGGAGCACTAAGGAATGAAAGCATGCCGTGAATGTAAGATGGTGTCGTACGAGGGTGTGTGTGGTGAGGGCATACATCATGACTGCATTCATACTTGCATTAATAAGAGTAGTTATGAGTGTTTGATTTTACTGCTTTATCGTTACTGCTTGACTGAATTGATAACATGTTAACCTATGCCTTATTGTTCCACGGAGTTTACTACTCACTCCCACATTACGGGATGGTGTTGTACACACCAACCAGACTCTGTCTTAGGTACAGATGAGATGACGACTCAGGAGGCTGAGCCGGACTATGGCGAGGACTAGGACGAGTTCTCATTTATGCAGTACTCAGGTGGCTTCGACTAGACTGTCTGGATAGACGGGACTTACAGGGCTCGCTGCCTTAGTTTAACTTTTGGCATTTTGTTCATAAAACAGATATATGTATATGGTGACTCAGATGGGTTCATACTCTGGAGATTGAGATGGTTTTGTTTCTTTTACATACATATATATACAATTTCAGTCTTCTGCTTGCCTTTATACAATTGATCTGGAGTATGAATTACTGTTTTGGTATAATCTCACTCATGTTTATCGCACTGACACAGACAACATTCAATCATCATCATCTATGTTGCATAAGTGATGTTTGGGAACTTGAGCGTTGAGTTGCTACTCGACCCTCGAATTTCAGGGCGTTACAAGTTGGTATCAGAGCATGATTTTGATTAAACCGGACCTGAGTTATGTTCCCACGACGTACGCTGACGCCTTTTGACATAGGAGGGTGCGAGAACAATGTAGCAACAGTCTTAGGTATCCCAATTTCGTCCAACGGCAAAGTTCACTGAAAGTGGACATCGAAATCGAGTCTGTACTCAACCCTGGTCGCATGGGTCGACCTTAAAACACTTCTAGGCCGTCTATTGACGAGTCTAGATCCCATTCCACCCAATCTCAGTCGTTAAAAATCAGTAAAAAGTCAATCTTGATTAGAGAGTTCTCGAAACTACCTGATCTGGAATGGAACGGAACGGAGTCGGGGGGCCACGTGAGTCAATACGGGGGGAAACAAGGTGGACCCAGGGTGCATTTCGTACCTTGGGAGGGTGGAGAACACCACCCCACAGCGGCGGCGCGGCATCGGGTAAGGCGGACCACGGCAGACCGTGGTCAGGTGGGCCCACTCAGGTTGGGCCGGGCCTGATCACGGTCGGCCCAACCCCAACAACAGTGTGGGTCCCACGAAATTTTTCGGGGGTCCCTATTTTAGGTTTGTATCAGCCCCTCTCTCTCACATTCTTCCCTTCCAAGCTCCTTTCCCTTCCAAGTTCGATTTTTCTCTCAAATCTTTCCTCCAATCTTTCAATCCACCAATTTCGACCATAGTCCATCCCCTTCCATCAGTTACAGCAAACCCTACCCCCTATCCTCTCCGTTTCTCACATTTAAGCCCTTAAATCTCCTCCTTTTGTGTCAAATTCATGTAACCTTCTAGCCTATCCCATTTCTCCCTTGTTCCTTCATCATATCCTATTACTTGGGCTTCTACAAGCCCTGTGGAGACCTAAATCTGGGAAGAACTCAAATCTCCAGCCCTTTCTCTCTCTTATCGTCACTTTCCATGACCTAAGTCTGTTTTCCGTTTCGATTAGAGATGAAGAATATGGAATTTAACATACTCTAGGTATTTGTAGAAAGTACCGTATACGTATAAATTTTGGAAATGTGTTTGACATGATTAATTGTTGTATGAATATATTATATATAGATAAAATACTTGTTTGGCGAAAGGACTCGCCCTAATACATGTTTTGCTAATATACACTATGTATGTTGAAAAAGTGTGTTCTAGAAAGTACGGTATACGTATAAATTTTGGAGATGTGTTTGCCATGATTATTTGTTGTATGAACATATTATATATGCGTAAATCACTTGTTTGGCGAAAGGACTCACCCTAATACATGTTTTGCTAACATACACTATGTATGTCGAAATAGTGTATTCTAAGTGTTTCTGAAAATGCTTGTGAGAGTAAATGCTTGGATGATAGTGCCTTAGGTAGGTGTTGAGATGGGATTCTCAATTACCTTAGAGACATACATGATTTCTTCCATGTTGGCTATTTAATGTAACCGCTTACTCATGAAATATACGTGTTTGTATTCTTGTTTATATAGTGCTTTATAACATACTTTATAACATGCTTTATAACATGCTTTATGATATGCTTGTTAACATGCTTGAATTACTTTGTTTAATATTCTTTACTCTATATTCTCTAAATAAGAATTGATTGAGTTTGGGACTATGATTCTAGTCCAGACAATCGGTACCAGACTTGAGTTCATGGTTGAGATTCATTTCGCCACGTAGGATGTGTTTGACGAACTCGAGTCGTACTGCAGTTGGCGACAGTGGTTAGGCCACGAGAAGGTTTCCATTCGGTCACTGTGGCTTACCACACACTCTCATCCATTGATTTGAGGAAGATCCTCATTCTGTCTTTCCAATAGGTATAGTTGGAGCCATCAAAGGGTGGAGGCCTAGTGACTGAAAGGCTATCAAAATTTGACATCTTAAATAGCTTAAATCATTAGCTCAGGAATTAAATCCAAGAATTAAAAAGAGTTATTAGGCTCTGATACCACTTGAAAAGGCCTAGCTATATGTCCTAGAGGGGGGGTGAATAGGACTATGCCAAATAAAACTTATAACAGCGGAATTAAAAAGAATATGATAGCCAAAATAAATCACAATGCAGGAAAGTAAAACAACCTCAAAATTCAGATCTTGAGAGGTTGATACAAATGTTGTTCTAAGGACAACCTTACACAAAAAACCAGAGTTTATGATAGGACAACCTTATTTCTAGAAAGATCTTTGTATCAAATCTCAAAACAAAGAGGAATACAGAAATAAACACAAACTGAACTGAAATAAATTGTAATCACAAATGTATTGTTCTAGGGACAACCATACACTATAAAAATGGCAGGGCAACCTTGCTGGAACAACTTTAAAGGAAATTGAATATCAAGCTGACAAAGGAATAGCAAAAAATAAATTCTAAACTATTACAAAATTCCCACAATGCTTGAATTAAATAATTACAACATTCACCAGCATACATACATCCCACAAATGAATAATTAAAGATTAGAAGTATAAATCATTCAACCACAACACAAGGGATTATAGTGGTTCGCCTGTATGTTCACCAACTGCTAAACAACAGCCATATAGAATGCTACTCCACTCCTAATATCCTCACATAGGGGATAATAGCGTTCACTAACAAAATAGGTTTTCACAGGTTCACCCAAAACCTTTACAATTGTGTCCTTGTTTGTGGGCATACACAATTAAAAAACCCCACTTCTGAGTTTTCCTGGCTCTCCTCAGATAACCAATACAACGAGATTTTTCTGGCAAATCTTGAAAGAAACCAAAAGAGAAAGGAATTTACAATTAAATGTAAAATACCTGATTATCTCCTTTGTTGTAGCAGCCCGGTAGAACCAAGTCAGAGTAAATGATTGAATGTCCAAGTTCAATGTCCAGTACTCAATTACAATGGTTCTAGTTCTAATAGATTTTAAATTAAACCAAATAGGGCTTGCCTTAATTGATTTTGATTCCAAAGAAGGGGAATAACAATTCCTCTTATCAAATTAGATTGGAATAGCAGAAACAAAATCAATTAAATAAACCTAAAGAAAGAGAATATTAAAGAAGCATACTTAGCTTAGATGGAGCACAGAATTATCTCTCAGAAGTTTGACGAAGATTGGCTTGAATGGATTAATTAATTCAATGAATTCTTCTGAGATTCGTGATCTATTTATAGGTGAGCAGATCGTGTCTTCGACTGGTCTAGGGAGCTCTTCGACTAGTCGAAGAATTAACAGATATTTGAAAAATCGGGCGCGATAAGCTTTGACTGTTTTATGACTGGTCGAAGGTATCCTTCGACTGGTCGTAGGTCACCTTCGACTGGTCGAAGAACCTGAATTTTATCGCTGGACTTTGAGTCAAAGACTTTCGACTGGTCGAAGATGTAGTCAACACTGTTCCTTCGACTGGTCGAACAGATTCGTGGACTAGTCGAAGCCTAACAGAAAATATCCGAATTTTGTAACAAACTCACGACTGATCGAGAAATTTTTTAGACTGGTCGAAGCAAAGCTAAGACTAGTCGAAGAAGGCCTAGGACTAGTCGAAGAACAGACCAAACTCATGTAAAATAAACATCCGACTTATGTATCGAAAGTGACCTACTCCTAAGGTTAACTTAAGGTCAGTCAAACCTCAAACATGAAGTAAGGACATTGAAACATTAGGAACAAGTGACCTTGAAGTTTAAGCTTTGAAGTCTTGATGTAGTTCAATCTTGAAATCTTGATGTAGTTCAATCTTGAAATCTTGATGTAGCTGAACCTTGAAAGTGTCCTGAGTTCTTTACGAACTGCCTTGTACTCTTCTTGAAGTCTTGCATTCTTGAGTCATATCTTGTTAGCAGTTCTTGCAGTCAAGGTTGATCTTTGTACTTGTGAGCTTTGCTTGTTGTGAGCTTTGCTTGTTCATGAATGTCGATCTTTGAGAGAGCTTCACTTATGCAAGTTATATAACAGTGATTTTGGCAAATTTGACAACAGACAGAGATATAAACTATAGAACTTACAATCTCCCCCCTTGTCAAATTAGTGACAAAACACATAACCATGATAAACATAATGTAAAACAACTGGTTAAAGAATCATGCTGGTTAAAGAATCATGAACCAGTTAATATCAACTAGCTTACCTGCAAATCAATATTCAATATTCAACATTCAACATTCAACCAGTTCATTCAACTAGTTCAAACATACTCCCCCTGAGTAACATAACCAATGCTACTCCTCTCACAATCACATCGTTAAGAACAAACCATTCTCCCCCTTTTTGTCACAATATGACAAAGGAAACAACAATAAAGGAGAACTAAATAAAGGAATATATGAGTATAAACATGAGGAGTTATGAGATTATAGCAAAAACCAGAGATAGAGATACTCAGCATAGTTTCACATAGAACAAATACCCAGCATAAAACAAAGATAGTATCCAACTCAAAATCTGTCAACTTAGTGCTAAGTTATAAAGTTATTACAGACCAGAAATCCCATATAAACTAATCAGAACTAGAACCAGATGACAGAACAGGAATAGAGGGATCAAGTTGGTGCATGCCTTTGTTCAATCGCCTAAGATATTTGCGCATGTACTTGAATTGTAAATCATGAGCGACAGACATGTTTTCCATCTTTACATTTATATTCTCAACTTTATCTTCTAATGCACTCAGACGAACATCAACATCAGATGGTTCAAAATCTGGATCATTTGTTGAATCAGAATCCAATTCATCAAAAATGTCAACCTTATTAATATCATCACCATCTTCTTCATGACCACCACCACCACCACCTTGTTCAGGAAGTAATTCCAGCTTCATCTTATTGATATTAGTATTGTTGAAAATCAGATGATGGATAGGTGCCTCATCAACCGGCATATCGACTAACATATGTGTAGCCAATACAGTCATTAAATATGCAAAAGGAATGTCACTATGACCAGGATGGAGTCTAAACTGAAGAATGAAATGACAAATTAAGGATGGTAAACAAATTTGAGTACCACTGGAAATAGTATGGATAACACGAACCATAAATGAGGTTAAGTCAGTTTTATTACCCGAACGAGGATACAGATTAGACACAAAGATTTTGTGGAGAATTCTGTACTTGGGTAACAAATACCTTGCGGGAAGCGCATTCCCTTTTTGTGTCCATTGAACATCCATGTTGCACAAATCTCTAGTGAGCATGCGTTTTTCAGAAATTGAGGGTTTATCAGTTAGGTTATGGATAGGAATACCCTCATCATTCACAGGAATGTCCATAAGGGCTGAAATTAAATGACGATCAATGTCAAAAGGCCCTTCTCTAGTAGATATTTTAAAAGTTAAATTATCCTGTGAGAAAGCACTAATACATGCAAACATGGATTGGGCAATGGACCGGTATGCTGGCCCACCCCAATGTAATAAGTTAACCCAACCTACAACTTCAAGCATAAGAAGGATGTCAAAAGGTGCAATATGATTAACATCAACAGGATGTTCAACAATAACATTACGTAATCTAATATCCCTAACATAAGATGGATCGTCATTGGGAACAAGAAGATGACGCTTAGAGATAATGGTCGATCTGGAGGAAGAAGAAGGACCACGAGAAGTAGTTTTTCTACCTCTAGAATCCATTTGCAACAAAGATATCAAGGAAATAAGAAGTTGTAAAGCATTGAGAAGTGGGTTTACTCAAAACAGATTTTTCAAAATTCAAACCCCAAATCTCAATGAAATCCAAAATAGAAAGCTTCAAGCTAGAAAAGTAAACAATCTAGACACAAATCTACAAGAAAAAAGTAATTGGAACACTAACCTTGAAGAACATGAACAATGGGTTCGACAAGTTGAAGCTCGGCTCCTTAGAGAGAAAAAAACGGAATGAGGAAGAAAGCAAAATCCCCAAATTTTAAGTGATTCTCGAGATCTACGACTGGTCGTGGATATCTACGACTAGTCGAAGTTCGACTGGTCGAGTATACTCACGACTGGTCGTGGATATCTACCACCAGTCGAAGTTCGACTGGTCGAGTATACTCACGACTGGTCGTGGATATCTACGACCAGTCGAAGTTCGACTGGTCGAGTATACTCACGACTGGTCGAAAAATGTCCAAAAATTCATATTTCTTGCAAATTATTCAAAAATTGGAATTCATCCTAGCAAATATATACACTATGATACAAGTAGGCATAGATAATCATTTCAAAGTGCACATGTCAAGATCAAATTTCATCTTTTTGAACCTGCTTTTATCGAGAGGTTTTGTGAAAATGTCATCTCGTTGATCTTCGGTAGGAATATATTCCAGAGATATAACTTTTTCTTCTACTAATTCCCGAATATAATGAAATCTAATGTCAATGTGCTTAGTACGAGAATGTTGAATAGGATTTTTTGAAATATTTATCGCACTGGAATTATCACAATGTAATAACATAAAATCTTGTTTAATTCCATAATCACTTAGCATTCGTTGCATCCAAACAAGATGTGTACATGCATTACTAGCTGCGATATACTCAGCTTTAGCTGTTGAAAGTGATATAGAATTTTGTTTCTTACTAAACCAGGAAACTAGACAATTTCCAATGTAAAAGCAACCACCACTGGTTGATTTTCTATCATCTAGATTACCAGCCCAGTCAGCATCCGAGTATCCAACTAATTGGACACTAGTCTCATGAGGATACCAGAGACCGAGATTTACAGTACTTGCGACATATCTAATAATCCGCTTGACAGCAATCAAGTGAGATTCTTTTGGATCAGATTGATATCTTGCGCAAATACCAACACTTAGAGAAATATCAGGTCTACTAGCACTTAAATATAACAAACTACCAATCATACTCCGATAAAGTTTTGAGTTGACATTTTTACCATTAGAGTCTTTTAAGAGTTTCAGGGTAGTACCCATAGGAGTATCGAAATTCTTGCCGTTATCAAATCCAAATCTCTTGATTAGATTCAAAGCATACTTAGATTGAGAAATGAATATTCCTTCAGGTTGTTGCTGATGAGGGTTGAATATTGTATATTAGACCCCGACTATTGCCTAATTTTACATACATGATAACGCCTAATGTCGTAATTAAATTGTGCTTTTGTTACAGAGTGTAATTAGGAGTGTTGATTGAAAAATGATGTTAAAAGTGTGGATTTTACGCTCTGAAGACACCAGAGTAAGGAATGGACTCCAGAGGACTAAGATCAATGAATTTACACGCCAGGGATCCGAGGAAATCAAGCCTTTCACGTTAAAGAGGCCCGAAATTGGTCCAGAATGCAAGATCACATGGTTCCCACCATCCGATCAGCTCGAAACTTTATACATGAGATGGGAGACATAAATTAACCATACATGTTAAATTTCAGACCTTGGATATCTTGGGAAGTGGGCTAACGGACAGATTAGCCCATTAATCTTCAATTTGGGGCCCACCTGATAACAGAATATGCTTCAATTTTGGTCTCAACTGTTCAAATTGGATGGGAAAATAGATAGTCGGAGTGGATTTATGAAATACATTACAGTGAGCCCGTATGTACAACGTGTGTACATGGTGTACACACGTGCTCGAGCTGCACCATTGCTGATCACCTTTCAAAACAGCAGCGCCTGTCTCCAGCCCGAAAACGACAACTACCGTTTCAACGCAGCGTGTAACGGACGGACGCTGTCTGTTTTGCGGACTTCTGTGGGCCCCACCCATGACTCGTACGGCTGATCCAATCCGTCCATATTGTAGAGGGGGAAAAACCCTTCAAAACCATGCTGATACTTTACACCCATGTGTGCACACGTGTGCGGTACAGAGGTCACAAACGGACTGCCCTGCAACATTCAAAACTGATCTTTTTGTGATTTCTTCTCTGTGTTGCGTCAATGGACATTCAAAACCACCCATTTTTGACTGAAATTTCATATTGAATCCAATGGACGGGTTGGATTTCCCAGAAAATACTTCTATGGGGCCCACCGATCACGACAGCGAAAGGGTGCGAAAGGTTTCGCACATATTAGGAAATTCAGTTTTTCAGGCGGTTGTGGGCCACCATCTTTGATCATATGGTAGATATGAACCATCCATCATGTAGAGGATCCAAGAAAGTCCTAAGGGACGGTGTTTGTTTGGAATTTGAACGAGGAAAGTGCCGTGTTTCGAGGCCCCGAACTTGGCTGCGAAAAGGCTTTCGCTGCGCGTGCGACAGCTTTCCAAATTCGATTTCCACCACTCTAGCCACTCCATCAGCTATAAAAAGAGTTATAAAACGTGGATTCCAGAAGTGAGAGCCTGAGGAGAGCCATGGAGAGGAGAAAGAGAAGAAGGGGAGAGCAGATCTAGAGGAAAGTTTGGAAAGAGAAGAGAGAAGAAAGAGGAAGGAAGAAGAGAGATAAGGGAGATGTTTTCAATGTTTTTATCTTATATTTCCTTTTTCTTAATTAACGTTATGGATAGCTAAATTCATTAGCTAGGGCTGAGATGAAGCCCTTAATTTGAATAACTCTTGTATGTGTTGATTTTATCTTAATCTGATTGATTTGTTTCTTTCTCTTGTGTGCTTTCATAAGATTTTCGTATTTCTCCATTCTATGAGCTCGACCAAAGTCTAGATATGGATGTTGTTTGGAATATCATTCTAGGTGCTTGTGTCTGACCATGAACAGGTTCCTTGTAGAGAAAGAAACAGGAATCTACATCTCTTCATGCCTGACCATGGATGGAAAGATGTGATCCATATGCTTTAAGGAATTATACATTCTATGTGCCCAACCAAGGACATAGAGTGCGTTTTATTTATTTTGATATCAACCTGAATTAGGGTGAATCAACAGGTAAAATAAGGGTTAGGATAATTAGGGGTGGATTCGAAAGTCCTAGTGCTCTCCTTGATTGAAGTTTCTTCCCTGTTCTCGGTTATTCTCCATAGATTTGTGTTAGTTTACTTAATTGTTCACTACACTATTTGTTGGATTAGTTAAGAAGAGTCTTAATTTTCGAATTATGACAACTAGTCCTCGTGGGAACGATCTTGTAATACGTACCATATCTACATCAGATTCGTATACTTGCGAGTTAAAATCATTTAAATTAGATTAGTTTAAATAAAACATCAGTTGCTTTACTTGCAATCCAAGGAAATAAGTCAATTCCCCAACCATGCTAATTTCGAACTGTGATTTCATCAAATCTGCAAACTCAGTAGTCAAGTCAGTACAAGTTGATCCATAAATGATATCATCAACATAAATCTGTACCATTAAGATATGATCATTATGTTTTTTAACAAATAGAGTTTTATTAACAGATCCCATTTGAAAATTATAACTTAAAAGAAATTTTGTTAGTTTCTCATACCATGCCCTAGGTGCTTGTTTTAATCCATAAAGTGCCTTTTGAAGCCGATACACATGATCAGTATTTTTGGGATCTTCAAAACCCATTGGCTATTCAACATAGACTTCTTCATGTAAATCGCCATTTAGAAAAGCATTTTTCACATCCATTTGATAGATCTTTATCTTTCTAAAACATGCAATGGATATAAATAGTCTGATAGATTCAAGACGTGCTACTAGTACAAAAGTTTCATCAAAATCAATTCCTTCAATTTGAGTATAACCTTGTACCACTAGTCTAACCTTGTTTTTAATTATATTTCCACACTCGTCAGACTTATTTTTGAAAATCCATTTTGTTCCAATGATGTGTTTATCTTTAGGTCTTGGTACGAGATACGAAACATCATTTCTTACGAATTGGTTGAGTTCTTCTTGCATCGCAACAATCCAGTTCTCATCAGCAAGAGCTTCTTTTACGTTAAATGGTTCTATTTGGGATGTAAAACATACATAATTAAATATATCCTTAAGTTGTCTACGGGTGCGAACATCGGTGAGAGGTTCCAAGAATGTGTGGTTGGATGATCTTTAACGGTCCTCAACTCAGAATCAGTCTGATTCGATGAATTATAGGGTTTATCAATGATTAGAACTTCATCATTATTTGAATTAGGGATTGGCGTGTTTAAGTGATCATCAATGACAACATTGATGGACTCTTGAATCACACCAGTTCTTTTGTTCAGAACCCTATAAGCTCGACTGTTTAAGGAATATCCTAGAAAAATTCCTTCATCACTCTTCGTATCGAATTTTTCCAAATTTTCACGATCTCGTAAAATATAGCACTTGCTGCCAAAAACTCGAAAGTATTTAACAGTAGGCTTTTTATTGAACCACAATTCGTAAGCTGTTTTATTATTATCTTTGCTAGTGTAGACTCGATTAATAATATAACAAGCTGTGTTGACTGCTTCAGCCCAAAGATTTTTAGAGAGCTTCATGCTATCAACATGACATTAGTCATTTCTTGAAGCACCCTATTCTTTCTTTCCACAATTCCATTTTGTTGTGGAGTTTTGGGAGCAGAGAATTCATGTAATATTCCTTGGTCGGTACAGAACCTCTAAAAACTGCTATTATCAAATTCAGATCCATGATCACTACGAATCTTACTGATTTGAGAGCATTTTTCAGTTTGAATCTTTTTGAGAACTTTTCTTACTTCTTCAAGGGTTTCAGATTTATCTCTTAAGAAGACTACCCATGTAAATCTGGTAAAGCCATCAACTATTACCAGGATATACTTTTTCGCACCACGACTTTCCGTTCTGGTAGGTCCTATTAGATCCATGTGGAGGAGTTCGAGTGGTCTTGATGTGGTATTTGAATTCACCTTTTTGTGTGAGTTCCTTGTTTGTTTGCCTATCTAGCACTCACCACATATTTTATCTAATTTCTGAAGTTTGGGTAAACCTCTTATAAGTTCTCGTTTGCTCAATTTATATAAATTTCGATAATGTACATGTCCAAGACGTTTGTGCCATAAATCAGTCTCGTCTGTATGGACCATGTAACATGTTTGATTAGATGAGCTGGATTCACTAATAATATAGTAATTTTCAAACGTTTTACGTCCAGTTAATATTACAGAACCCTTTTGTTTAGTATCTCACAGCTTTGATTAGAAAACCGAACATTATGGTTATTATCACATATTTGAGATATACTAAGCAAGTTATGTTTTAAGCCTTCAACATATAAAACATTTTTAAACACAGGAAGATTAAAAAGTTGAACTGTACCTTGGCCTATAATCTTGCAGTTGCTACCACCACCAAATGTGACTGAACCATCAGTCATATCTTTCAGATCCGTGAATAAAGCTTTGTCACCTGTCATATGCCTGGAGCATCCACTGTCTAGGTACCACTTTGAATGACTTGTGGCTTTGAAAGTAGTGTGAGCAATCAAGCAGGCAACTTTAGGAACCCATTTCATAACTGTTTTGGGTTTAGGAACATAGTTGGTCTTCTTTTGTTTATAATTGTAAGAATGACCTATAGAGTTAGATTTTAAGAGCTCCTTGAGTAAATCAACTATCTTTTCAGCTAGTGGATTTCGTTTCTGATTAATATTGACATGGCTGCTTCTAGGTTTTTGAAAAGTTTTTGAATTTCTAGAAAAACCTTGATCAGTACTTTTCCCTTTTGAGCTTGAGGACTCTCCTTTCACAAACATAGGAGGAGTATAGTTTTGTTTAGGAGATAAATTTTTATCATAGCCCAACCCGGATAGATCGCCACATTTTCTTGATCCGGATAAAAGTTTTTCTAACTTTGGATCACCTTGGGCATATTTTCATGTGTCCTTTAGACTCAAAAGAGAAGATACTTCATTTTTGAGTTTCTCAATTTCAGATTTCAAATCAATAATTAGGGAGTTTTTGAATTCTAAATCGTATTTTGATTTTTGAAAACAATATGAAATTTGTGATTTTTCTAAGACAAGTGATTCAAAACATTCTTTGAGTTTAGAAAACTTTTCTTTTTGAAGTTTAAGTTTGAAAGCAATTTTACAACTTTCCTTATATAGGGTATTGTAAACGTCTTGAAGATCATCTTTATTTTCACATTCACTACTCAGATTTTCTTCACTTGTTGAGTCATTATCTGAAAATGTGAATTTGGCTAGAGTCATAAGAGCTTTAACTTCATTGCCCGACTCAGTTTCAGAATCTTCTGATTCAGAAGAAGCTTCAGAATCAGATAATTCATCCCATGTAATCAACATACCCTTCTTCTTGGGTTTGTCCTTTTTAGGACATCTATTTGCTAAGTGCCAATATTCTTGACAGTTGTAACATTGACTATCTTTCAAAGATTTTTGAGATTTGGGTCTAAACTTCTTTTTACCATTCGATTTTTGAAAATCAACCCTTTTCTTGCTTTTAAAAATCTTGTAAAATTTCTTAGCTAAAAGAGCCATATCATCTTCTGAATCAGAATTTTCTTCTGAATTACATTTAGAAGATTTTAGTACGATAGATTTACCTTTAAGAGCTTTAAAGTTTAACTTGTAGGTTTGTAGAGAACCAACTAGTTCTTCTACCCTCATATTATCCGTATCACGAAGTTCCTGGATCGCGGTTACTTTAGAATTGAACCGTTCAGGAAGTGAGCATAATATCTTTGCACACACTTTACTTTCTGGGATTTTATCGCCAAGACCCCACATTGAGTTTACAATATCATTCAATCTAGTGTAAAAGTCCATAAACATTTCATTTTCCTCCATATGAGTTTCTTCAAATCTAGTTGTGAGGAGTTGGACTTTAGATTTTTTGACAATTGTAGTACCCTCGTGTGTCATTTCTAATATATCCCAAGCTTGCTTTACAGTATCACAGGAAATGATTATTTTGAATTCATCCGGTGATAGTGCGCAAGTGATTGCATTTAGTGCTTTAGCATTTGCACTACTCTCACTTTTCTGAAGTGTGGTCCATTGGTAATATGGTGTGACTTTCATAGATTTTGAACCGTCAACCCCAGTAACTTCCATGATAGGAGGTTTCCATTCAGTCACTGTGGCTTGCCACACACTCTCATCCATTGATTTAAGGAAGATCCTCATTCTGGCTTTCCAATAGGCATCGTTGGAGCCATCAAAGGGTGGAGGCCTAGTGACTGAAAGGCTATCAAAATTTGACATCTTAAATAGCTTAAATCGTTAGCTCAGGAATTAAATCCAAGAATTAAAAAGAGCTATTAGGCTCTGATACCACTTGAAAAGGCCTAGCTATATGTCCTAGAGGGGGGGGGGGGGGGGGGTGAATAGGACTATGCCAAATAAAACTTATAACAGTGGAATTAAAAAGAATATGATAGCCAAAGTAAATCACAATGCAAGAAAGTAAAACAACCTCAAAATTCAGATCTTGAGAGGTTGATACAAATGTTGTTCTAAGGACAACCTTACACCAAAAACCGGAGTTTATGGTAGGACAACCTTATTTTTAGAAAGATCTTTGTATCAAATCTCAAAACAAAGAGGAATACAGAAATAAACACAAACTGAACTGAAATAAATTGTAATCACAAATGTATTGTTCTAGGGACAACCATACACCATAAAAATGGCAGGGCAACCTTGCTGGAACAACTTTAAAGGAAATTGAATATCAAGCTGATAAAGGAATAACATAAAATAAATTCTAAATTATTACAAAATTCCCACAATGCTTGAATTAAATGATTACAACATTCACCACCATACATACATCCCACAAATGAATAATTAAAGATTAGAAGTATAAATCATTCAACCACAACACAAGTGATTATAGTGGTTCACCTGTGTGTTCATCAACTATTAAACAATAGCCACACAGAATTGTAACATCCCGAAAAATCGAGGGTCGAGTAGCAACTCAACTCTCGAGTTCCAGAACATCACTTATGCAACATAGATAATGATGATTGAATGTTGCCTATATTAGTGCATTGAACGTGAGTGAGATTAAGCCAAAACAACATATCATACTCCAGAGACAGTTAAATTACAAGCGGAAGACTGTGATAGATATATAAAATATAAAAACTATGGTAAGTCTCCAGAGTGTGATAAGGTTACCAGGTTAAAGAATTACAAGTACAATTCAAATGATACCAAATGTGTAGTGTCATCTACTCAACATCCCTGTAACCCCGTCGATCAAGGCACGGTTCACATGAAGCCGCCCGAAAATCGCATATACGAGAAAGCATCCTCGTCGTCACAAAAGTCCGGCTCCGCCTCAGGAGTAACGTCACCATCTGCAATCAGACAAAGTCTGGTGGGTGTTCGGAACACCGTCCCGTAATGTGGGAGTGAGTGATCAACTCATTGGAACAATAAAGTATAGGTTAACATGTTATCAATTCAGTCAAGCAATAATGATAAAGCAGTACAATCAAACAATTCTAACTACTCTTATTTAATGCAAGTATGAAATGACATGATGTATGCCCTTGCCAAACCACCCTCATGCGACAACATCTTACGTTCACGAATGCGTTCATCCCTCAGTGCTCCACATCTACCAGGCACATGCAGTGCGATGATGAGCATGATTACCGAGTAATTATTAGTCCATTTCAAACAGCAGTATTGGGAAACTAAGGTACCTCCCTTGTATCATTCTCAAACATGATCCATTCTAGGGTCGTCAGTTGTAAATCCCAGATTTTTGCCAACCTGGGATTAGACGTCCTTAGGCGATGGGTCGATCCTAACACCTTATTAACTTGTCAGAACTGAATCCTACAGTCTAAAATCGCTCCTTAACCCATTTCCTTCACAAATCCCACCCTTCACCACCTTGTTCTTTAAATTTTCTAAGTACTTTCATATTAGACACTATCTTAAAGTTTAGGTGATGAAGAACAATACTTAAACTAAACATTGCTATAATGGACTAAGTACCACCTCAGACCGAAATCACTTAGGACTAAATCCTTTAGAAATTAAGCGAGAATTAGCTAGTGTTAAACTAGAGTGCCTGTGAAATTAGCACCAATCATTTTAAATACGATCTGCAAGACCCAAAACTTGTAGAATCATTGACGCTAGGTTACCCTAAAATCTAAGATCAATCTCATTACCCGGCTGCTCTCGGGAGCATCTCGAAACTCCGTATCAGATCTGGACCGCACGTCGGAAGTCCGATTAACACGAAGTTAAGGACTTAGGACCGCCTCGCTGGGCTTGACAGCCATCTCGGAAATCAAATCCAGATAGTGTCCCAGCGTTATTCGCTTGAGCTCGGAGTGAAGAGTGTGAGAAATGTGAAATTAATTCAAAATAAAATATCTTGAATAGTAATTTGGCACCTCTCGCTTGCGGATCATTTTTAAGCAACCAGACCGTCAGAATCAGACCAAATTACACCCTCGGATCAGGAGAAATTTCATACACATTTACATATACTCGGAATCTCCGATCGAGATCCGCTGACCGTTGAACTGAAACTGGTCCGCCACGCGTGATCTGAGAACCCTACTAGAACGAAAACTTAATAGAACCTAGATCCATTGTCGGTGAGCTTAAGTCTGACCTTTGGCTCAAGGAGGCCCGCCAGAAGTCCTCCGTTGAGCTGAAACTGACCCGCTTTGGTTATAACCTAAGTATACTTTGACCTGGAGTCTGTTTTGGTGAGTTTTTAGGCTATATAAGGACCTTAAACCCTCTCTCATTGCAGCCATACGAATTTGAGAGAAAACCTAGAGAGAGAAGAGAGAAAAGAGAGAGAGAAAGTGTGGGAGCAGTGGGAGAACCTCTCTGCTACTCTTCCCTGCCGCTTCACGAGCTACACCGCTCCGTTCTAATCGCTTTCCCAGTGATTCCAGCCCCATTTTTAGATAAGAAACCCTAACCCTAATCTGATTTGGGGCTTGGGTGGTTGTAGGTTATGAAATAGCTAACCTATTTCGTTCTATAGGTTGCCAAACTGTCGAATACGGAAGGTTAACAAACCTATCGACTCCGTTATGATTCTACGACAAAAGGTGAGGACTTTAGGTGTATAGGTTATGATTTTCAACACTTTCAATGTCAGATAATGATAGATTCATGATCTGCATGCGATTGCACATGTACAAAGTGCTATCTGTTTTCCGTTTCGATTAAAGATGAAAAATATGGAATTCTACATACTCTAGGTATTTGAAGAAAGTACCGTATACGTACAAATTTTGGAAATGTGTATGACATGATTATTTACTGTATGAATATATCATATGTGGATAAATTACCTGTTTGGCGAAAGGATTCGCCCTAATACATGTTTTGCTTATATACACTATGTATGTTGACATTTTCGTATTCTAGAAAATACCGTATACGTATAAATTTTGGAGATGTACTTGTCATGATTATTTGCTGTATGAATATATTATACATGGATAAAATACTCGTTTGGCTAAAGGATAACCCTAATACATGTTTTGCTAACATACACCATGTATGTTGTAATAGTGTATTCTAAGTGTTTGTGAAAATGACTGAATGAGTATAGAAGTCTCATTCGTACTCGCCATGACTAATTGTCATGGATAATTGATTGTTGTATTGGTGATACCCCTTTGACGAAAGGATTTGCCCTAAATCACGCCACGGCCAATGCACATTATATATGCTAAAATGTGTGGCCCAAGTGTTTGTGGAAATGACTGAATGAATATGGAACTTGGATTCCTACTTGCCATGACTATCCGTCGTGGGTGTATGCGTGTTATGATTGGGGTAACTCCCTAGTGAAAGGATTTGGCCTTATACCTATGTGATCAACATATGTCATGTATGTTGATACATGTATTTTAAAGTGTCTGTTGAAATATCTGAATGAGTAGTAGTTAGTAAATTGTAATGTTTAAGGGTGTTGAGATATGATTCTCAACTCCTTTAACTATGTGTATGATTTCCTTGGATAGCTGTGTGATTAGGAATTGAATATGTACAAACTCATGCTTGTGTTGTGCTTCATAACATGCTCAACTGCTTTTATGATTTTATCTATGTAATGCATATGTTAAATTCATGTTTACGTTGTATGATCCGTCATGGGTGATGGGAGAGTGGAGCAACGAATGCGTGCAATAGCCCTGACAGCCCTAAACGAAAAATACCATACTTTGGTTGTATGATTTGAATCTTGATCCATTACTGCTTTATCTATCTGCAAGTTATCGTGTTTGGGGCTATGATTATAGTCCAGACAATCGGTACCAGAATTGAAATCGTGGCTGTGATTTATTTGCCACGTGTGATGTGTTCGACGAACTCGAGTCGTACTTCGGTTGGCGATAGTGGTTGGCCACGCGAAGTGCTTATGCACTTCATGTCGTTCAACTTGTTGTACGCTCGAGCTAGCCGAGCTCGTCAGGCAACCCGATCTGTCTTATGTATGTTCACCATGTTTGGACGCTACTGCTTGAACCTAGGATACCAAACTTACCAGTGGAATCCCTTTTAACCATGGTACGTCGATCCGCTAAGACTCATGAGCCGGGCATGGTGGTATGGGACACCGTGGTCGAGCTGTCGGCCTACGCTGGGGCTACGTGCCTCCCCGTAATGACCAGTGAGCAACCAAACTCGTGAGCCAATTATGGTGGTATGGGACACTATATTCGTGCTGTCGGCCTACATTGATAAGGTGATGGGGGAGTGGTGCAACAAATGCAAGCAACAGCCCTGACAGTCCTTTGTAGTGACCTCGAGCATACTCTGAAATCGCGATGAGCCTTAGAGTTTGCCGCGGTATATCGAGTATGAACTAGGCCTGTTTTTGTATTGTGATGAATCGTTTAAGAGGTGATGGGGGAGTGGTGTAACCTTTGTGCGTAACAACCCTAACAGCCTTTGCAGTGACCTAGAAAACACACTGTCGTCTGATATTAACTAGGACTGACGACCCTAGAATGGATCATGTTTGGGAATGATACAAGGGAGGTACCTTAGTTTCCCAATCTTGCTGTTTGAAATGGACTAATTAAAAACTCGGTAATCATGCTCATCATGCATTGCATGTGCCTGGAAGATGTGGAGCACTGAGGGATGAAAGCATGCCGCGAACGTGAGATAGTGTCGCACGAGGGAGGGTGTGGTGAGGGCATCCATCATACCCGCATCCATACTTGCATTAATAAGAGTAGTTAGGAGTGTTTGATTTTACTGCTTTATCATTACTGCTTGACTGTATTGATAACATGTTAACCTATGCTTTATTGTTCCACTGAGTTAGCTACTCACTCCCACGTTACAGGATGGTGTTTCGAACACCCACCAGACATTGTCTGATTTCAGATGGCGATGCTACTTCTGAGGCGGAGTCAGACCTCTGCAATGACTACGATGCCTGCTTGTATTGGTTGTCTTCTAACGGCTTCCAGTGAGCCGTGTCCTGATCGGTGGGGCTTTCTGGGATATTGACTAGAGGACCTTATACATTTGGTATATTTTAGGATTGTACTTGTAATTATTTAACCTGGTAATGTTATCACACTCTGGAGACTCATCTTAGTTTATATATTTTATCTATCTATCACAGTCTTCCGCTTGCAAATTTAACTGTCTCTGGAGTATGATATGTTGTTTGGCTTAATCTCACTCATGTTCACTACTCTAATACAGTCAACATTTAATCATCATTATCTATGTTGCATAAGTGATGTTCTGGAAACTCGAGAGTTGAGTTACTACTCGACCCTCAATTTTCGAGATGTTACATTAGTCCTAGTTAATCTCAGACGATGGTGTGTTTTCTAGGTCGCTGCAAAGGCTACCAGGGCTGTTACGCACAAAGGTTACACCACTCCCCCATCACCTTTTTAACGATTCATCACTATACAGATACAGGCCTAGTTTCATACTCTATACACTGCGGCAAAACTCGTCGCCTCACCGCAAATTCAGATTATGCTCGAGGTCACTACAAAGGGCTGTCAGGGCTGTTACTCGCAATCGTTGCACCACTCCCCCATCACCTTATCAATGTAGGCCAACAGCACGAATATAGTGTCCCATACCACCATAATCGGCTCACGAGTTTGGTTGCTCACTGGTCACTACGGGGAGGCATGTGGCCCCAGCGTAGGCCGACAGCTCGACCACGGTGCCCCATACCACCATGCCCGGCTCATGAGTCTTAGCAGATCGAGGTACCATGGTTAAAAGGGATTTCACTGGTAAGTTTGGTACCCTAGGTTCAAGCAGTAGCGTCCAAACATGATGAACATACATTAAACAGATCGGGTTACTTGACGAGCTCGGCTAGCTCGAGCGCACAACAAGTTGAACGATATGAAGCGGATAAGCACTTCGTGTGGCCAACCACTATCGCCAACCGAAGTACGACTCGGGTTCGTCGAACACATCTCACGTGATAAATGAATCTCAGCCATGCATTCATTTTTGTTACCGATTGCCTGGACTATAATCATAGCCCCAATCACATTCAATTGCAGATAGTTAAAGCAGTAATGAATCAAGATTCAAATCATACAACCAAAGTCTGATATTATCCGTTTAGGGCTGCCAGGGCTGTTGCACGCACTCGTTGCTCCACTCCCCCATCACCCATGACGGATCATACAACGTAAACATGAATTTAAACATATGCATTACATAGATAAAATCATACAATCAGTTAAGCATGTTATTAAGCACAACACAAGCATGAGTTTGTACATATTCAATTCCTAATCACACAGCTATCCAAGGAAATCATACACATAATTAAAGGAGTTGAGAATCATATCTCAACACCCTTATACATTACAATTTACTAACTACTACTCATTCAAACGTTTCAACAAACACTTAGACTACACACATCAACATACATGACATATGTTGATCACATAGGTATAAGGCCAAATCCTTTCACTAGGGAGTTGCCCCAATTATAACACGCGTGCACCCACGACGGATAGTCATGGCAAGCAGGAATCCAAGTTCCATGTTCCTTTAGTCATTTCCACAAACACTTGGGCCACACATTTTAGCACATATAGTGTATATTGGCCGTGGCGTGATTTATGGAAAATCCTTTTGTCAAAGGGGGATCGCCAATATAACAATCATATATCCATGACAATTAGTCATGGCGAGCACGAATGAGAATTCTATACTCATTCAGTCATTTTCACAAACACTTAGAATACACTATTTTAACATTATAGTGTATATTAGCAAAAGCATGTATTAGGGCGAATCCTTTCGCCAAACAAGTATTTTATCCATATATAATATATTAATACAACAAATAATCATAACAAACACATTTTCAAAATTTATACGAATACGATACTTTCTACAAATACCTAGAGTATGTAAAATTCCATATTCTTCATCTTTAATCGAAATGGAAAACAGACAGCACTTTGTACATGTGCAATTGCATGCAGATCATGAATCTATCATTATCTGACATTGAAAGCATTGAAAACCATAACCTATACATCTAAAGTCCGCACCTTTTATCGTAGAATCGTAACGGATCCAATAGGTTTGCTAAGCTTCCGTATTCGGCAGTTTGGCAACCTATAGAACGAAATAGGTTAGCTATTTCATAACATACAACTATCAAAACCCTAAAACAGGTTAGGGTTAGGGTTTCTTACCTAGAAACGGAGCCGGAATCACTGGGAAAACGATTAGAACGGAGTGGTGGAGCTCGTGGAGCAGCAGGGAAGCATGGTAGGGAGATTCTCCCACATCTCCCACACTTTCTCTCTCTTTTCTCTCTCCTCTCTCTAGGGTTTCTCTCAAATTCGTATGGATACAATGAGAGAGGGTTTAAGGTCCTTATATAATCTAAAAACTCACCGAAATAGACTCCAGGTCAAAGTACACTTAGGTTATAGGCAAAGCGGTTCAGTTTCGGCTCAACCGAGGACTTCTGGCAGGCCTCCTTGAGCCAAAGGTCGGACTTAAGCTCACCGACACCGGATCTACGTTTAGTTAAGTTTTCATTTCGGTCGGGATTCCAGATCGCAAATGGCGGACCAGTTTCAGTTCAACGGTCAGCGGAACTCGATCGGAGATTCCGAGTACATGGATATGTGTATGAAATTTCTCCTGATCCGAGGGTGTAATTTGGTCTGATTCTGACGATCTGGTTGCTTAAAACTGATCCGCAAGCGACACGTGCCAGATCACTATTCATGATATTTATTTTGTAAAGAAAAGAAGTGTTTTCACACTCTCTCGCTCCAGACTCAAGCGAACAGCCGTGGGACATTGTCTGGATTTGATTTTCGAGATGGTTGTCAAGCCCAGCGAGGTGGTCCTAAGTCCTTAACTTCATAATATTCGGACTCCCGATGTGCGGTCTAGACCTGATACGGAGTTTCAATGTGTTCCTGAGAGCAGTCGGGTAATGAGTTTGATCCTAAACTTTAGGGTAACCTAGTGTCAATGATTCTACAAGTTTTGGGTCTTGTAGATCGTATTTAAAGTGATTCCAACGGATTTCATGGATAATCTAGTTTAGCACTTAGTTAACTTTGTCAAATTTCTAAAGGATTTAATCCTAGGTGATTTCTGTCTGAGGTGGTACCTGGGCCTTTGTAGTTTGTATCTAAAGTGATCCAAGTTATACTACTTAGCTAGTTTAAGATAGTGTCTAGGGCGAAAGTGCTTAGAAAAATTGAAAGAACAAGGTATTGAAGGGTGGGATTTGTGAAGAAAATGGTTTGAAAAGGGATTTGAGGATTTAATTGAGTGTTTAAGAAGTTAAACCGGTGTTAGGATTGACCCATCGCCTAAGGACGTCTAATTCCAGGTTGAAAAAAATCCGGGCTGTTACTAGAATGCTACTCCACTCTTAATATCCTCACACAGGGGATAATAGCGTTCACTAACAAAATAAGTTTTCACAGGTTCACCCAAAACCTTTACAATTGTGTCTTTGTCTGTGGGCTTACACAATTAAAAAACCCCACTTCTGAGTTTTCCTGGCTCTTCTCAGATAACCAATACAACAATATTTTTCTGGCAAATCTTGAAAGAAACCAAAACAGAAAGGAATTTACAATTAAATGTAAAATACCTGATTATCTCCTTCGTTGTGGCAGCCCGGTAGAACCAAGTCAGAGTAAATGATTGAATGTCCAAGTTCAATGTCCAGTACTCAATTACAATGGTTTTAGTTCTAATAGATTTTAAATTAAACCAAATAGGGCTTGCCATAATTGATTTTGATTCCAAAGAAGGGGAATAACAATTCCTCTTATCAAATTGGATTGGAATAGCAAAAACAAAATCAATTAAATAAAGCTAAAGAAAGAGAATATTAAATAATCACACTTAGCTTAGATGGAGCACAAAATTATCTCTCAGAAGTTTGACGAAGATTGGCTTGAATGGATTAATTAATACAATGAATTCTTCTGAGATTCGTTCTATATTTATAGGTGAGCAGATCGCATCTTCGACTAGTCTAAGGAGCTCTTCGACTAGTCGAAGAATTAACAGATATTTGAAAAATCGGGCACGATAAGCTTTGACCGTTTTACAACTGGTCGCAGGTCACGAAGGTCTCCTTCGACTGGTCGAAGGTCTCCTTCGACTGGTCGAAGAACCTGAATTTCATCGCTGGACTTTGAGTCGAAGACTTTCGACTGGTCGAAGATGCAGTCGACACTATTCCTTCGACTGGTCGAACAGATTCATGGACTAGTCGAAGCCTAACAGAAAATATCCAAATTTTGTAACAAACTCACGACTGATCGAAGAATTTCTTAGACTGGTCGAAGCAAAGCTAAGACTAGTCGAAGAATGCCTAGGACTAGTCGAAGAACAGACCAAATTCATGTAAAATAAACATCCGACTTATGTATCCAAAGTGACCTACTCCTAAGGTCAGTCAAACCTCAAACATGAAGTAAGGACATTGAAACATTAGGAACAAGTGACATTGAAGTTTAAGCTTTGAAGTCTTAATGTAGTTCAATCTTGAAATCTTGATGTAGTTCAATCTTGAAATCTTGATGTAGATCAACCTTGAAAGTGTCTTGAGTTCTTTACGAACTGCCTTGTACTCTTCTTGAAGTCTTGCATTCTTGAGTCATGTCTTGTGAGCAGTTCTTGCAGTCAAGGTTGATCTTTATACTTGTGAGCTTTGCTTGTTGTGAGCTTTGCTTGTTCATAAATGTTGATCTTTGAGAGAGCTTCACTTATGCAAGTTATATAACAGTGATTTTTGCAAATTTGACAACAGACAGGGATATAAACTATAGCACTTACAGATTAACTAGGACTGACGACCCTAGAATGGATCATGTTTGGGAATGATACAAGGGAGGTACCTTAGTTTCCCAATCCTGCTGTTTGAAATGGACTAATAATAACTCGGTAATCATGCTCATCATCGCATTGCATGTGCCTGGAAGATGTGGAGTACTGAGGGATGAAAGCATGCCGCGAACGTAAGATGGCGTCGCACGAGGGTGTGTGTGGTGAGGGCATACATCTTGACTGTATTCATACTTGCATTAATAAGAGTAGTTATGAGTGTTTGATTTTACTAGTTTATTGTTACTGCTTAACTGAATTGATAACATATTAGCCTATGCTTTATTGTTCCACTGAGTTAGGTACTCACTCCCACGTTATAGGACGGTGTTGTACACACCAACCAGACTTTGTCTTAGGTACAGATGAGATGACGACTCGGGAGGCTGAGCCGGACTATGGCGAGGACCAGGACGAGTTCTCACTTATGCAGTACTCAGGTGGCTTCGACTAGATTGCCTGGATCAACGGGACTTACAAGGCTCACTACCTTAGTTTGACTTTTGACATTTTGTTCATAAAACAGATATATGTATATGGTGACTCAGATGGGTTCATACTCTGGAGATTGAGATGGTTTTGTTTATTTTACATACATATATATATATAGTTTCAGTCTTCCGCTTGCCTTTATACAATTGATCTGGAGTATGAATTACTGTTTTGGTATAATCTCACTCATGTTTATCGCACTGACACAGACAACATTCAATCATCATCATCTATGTTGCATAAGTGATGTTCTGGAACTCGAGCGTTGAGTTGCTACTCGACTCTCGAATTTCAGGGCGTTACAATAGGTTATTGGTTATATGTTACAGGTTAAGGTTTAAATTATAGGTTTTGGTTTAGGTTTAGGTTATAAGTTTTGGTTTTGGTTTAGGTTTAGGTTTAAGTTATAGGTTTAGTTTAGATTTAGGTTTAGGTTATAGGTTATAGGTTATAGCTTTAGGGAATTGAGAATAGGTTAAGGTTTATGTTTAGGAAATCGGGTTCAGGTTCGGGATTGGGTTTAAGTTTGGGTTTTCAAGTTTAGGTTTAGGTTAAGTAGTTGAGATTAGGATTAGGTGTAGGTTTAGGTTTAGGGATTTGAGAATATATTTAGGTTTTTGGTTTAGGTTTAGGTTTTAAGTTTAGGTTAAGGTTATGGGTTTATGTTTAGGTTTAGGTTTAGGTTGTAGGTTTAGGTTAAGGTTATAGGTTTAGGTTAGGTTTAGGTTATAGGTTATAGGTTATAGCTTTAGGGAATTGAGAATAGGTTAAGGTTTAGGTTTAGGAAATCCGGTTCGGGTTCAGGATTGGGTTTAGGCTTGGGTTTTCAAGTTTAGGTTTAGGTATAGTAGTTGAGATTAGGATTAGGTGTAGGTTTAGGTTTAGGGATTTGAGAATACATTTAGGTTTTAGGTTTAGGTTTAGGTTTTAGGTTATAGGTTAAGGTTATAGGTTTTGGTTTAGGTTTAGGTTTAGGTTTTAGGTTTAGGTTAGGTTTAGGTTATAGGTTATAGGTTATAGGTTATATGTTAAGGTTTAGGTTATAGGTTTTGGTTTAGGTTAAGGTTATAGGTTTTAGTTTAGGTTTAGGTTTAGGTTTTAGTTGTAGGTTTAGGTTAGGTTTAGGTTTAGGTTATAGGTTATAGGTTATAGCTTTAGGGAATTGAGAATATGTTAAGGTTTAGGTTTAGGAAATCGGGTTCGGGTTCGGGATTGGGTTTAGGTTTGGGTTTTCAAGTTTAGGTTTAGGTTTAGGTTAGGGAGTTGAGATTAGGATTAGGTGTAGGTTTAGGTTTGGGATTTGAGAATACATTTAGGTTTTAGGTTTAGGTTTAGGTTTTCGTTTTAGGTTTAGGTTAGGTTATAGGTCATAGCTTTAGGGAATTTAGAATATGTTAAGTTTTAGGTTTAGAAAATTGGGTTTGGGTTCGGAATCGGGTTTAAGTTTGGGTTATAGGTATAGGTTTTGAGATTTGAGAATAGGTTTAGGTTAAGGTTATAAGTATAGGTTATAGGTTAATTTTTAGGTTTATGAAATCGGGTTCGGGTTCGGGATCGGGTTTAGGTTTGGGTTTTCAAGTTTAGGTTTAGGTTTAGGTTAGGGAGTTGAGATTAGGATTAGGTGTAGGTTTAGGTTTAGGGATTTGAGAATATATTTAGGTTTTAGGTTTAGGTTTAGGTTTCGGCTATAAGTATAGGTTTTGGGATTTGAGAATAGGCTTAGGTTAAGGTTATAGGTTATAGGTTATAGGTTTAAGTTTAGGTTTAAGTTATAGGTATAGGTTTATGTTTAGGTTAAGGTCTAGGTTTAGGTTATAGGTATAGGTTTTGGGATTTGAGAATAGGTTTAGGTTAAGGTTATAAGTATAGGTTATAGGTTTAGGTTTAAGTTATAGGTTATAAGTATAGGTTTATGTTTAGGTTAAGGTCTAGGTTTAAGTTATAAGTATAGGTTTTGAGATTTGAGAATAGGTTTAGGTTATGATTATAAGTATTGGTTATAGGTTAAGGTTTAGGTTTATGAAATCGAGTTCGGGTTCGGGATTGGGTTTAGGTTTGGGTTTAGGTTTTAGGTTTTAGGTTTTAGGTTATAGTTTTTGGTTTAGGGTTAGGTTTAGGTTATAAGTTATAGCTTTAGGGAATTGAGAATAGGTTTAGGTTATAGGTTTAGGGTGTGGTTTAGGTTAAGGGTGTGGTCCCGCAAATACAGATATAAACACGGCCTGTCCAAATGGTCAGGTCCCTCCAATGCTGTCCATAGAAAATGGACAGGTTCATCATGGTCATAACAGCGGTTCCCACCTTCTAGGGACCCCCGCTCATCCGGATAGCTCCGACGCACATCTGGGTCTGCTCCGTTAATTTCGAACAAATACAGATATAAACACGGCTTGTCCAAATGGCCAGACCCCTCCAATGCTGTCCATAGGAAATTGTCAGCTTCATCATTGTCATAACAGCGGTTCCCACTTTCTAGGGACCCCTGCTCAACATCCGGATAACTCCGACGTACATCCGGATCTACTTCATCAATTTCGAGATAATATATAAACACGGGCCTGTCCAAATGGCCTGGACACTTCATCAATGAATCATATAGTATGAATGAAAGAAAACTCGCCAATTTAGCTAGCAAGGAGAGAAAGTGTGAGTGCTTAGAATGTCGCCCTTTCTTTAAATAATGGATGCATATTCCACAATGCAATCTAAGAATGAGTAAGATTTTTAGTTTCTCCGATAATGCATATGGGCACATATAAAGATTTTAAAGATTGTAAAACAGAGTAAATGATTATATTAACTTCCAAGTATCGATTAAAAAGAAAAATGTAAATGATGATGGGAAAGAAATCTTGATATATTAAATTATTGAAGGACAATGAGATATAACAAGACTATAGGTGCCCAGAGCAAGATAACTGCACCAATGTTGTACCTAGCTGCATTGACAGAACAAAAAAATTATACGAATGAAATGACAAAAAGCCAGGATATCATGGACCAAGAGGAAGATAAGTACCCTCAAGAAAAAACTCATGCCAAACATATTTAATGCGATGAACTTTCATTATGTCTTTGGTTGGCTTCACCAAAGGTTTTATCTGCACTAGCAGGACAAATTAATAAACACACCAATAAAACCGAAATTTACTTGGATGTAAAAGCTCAATGCCAATTTGCAACACAGAAGCAACAACCAGAAAATTATGTATCTGAAAATATAAATAAAGAGCTAAAATTTGAGTACATCTGAGTGAAAAAATAACCATTTCGAAGATAAAATAAATAGTTAAAAACTTTGCCATTTCAATATTGAACTTTGTAGTGTCAACATTGATTATGGGGCTAAAAATACATCAGCCTGCATATAAAAATCTTAAGTTAGTTAGGCCTTTGAGGTTCTCAAATGATAGTAGAAGAAGCTAGAAAACTATTGAAATTAATCATCAAGCATTTTAAAAATCCCTCTCAGAAAATGAAGGAAAAATACACAACTCACCTTGATGCCCATTCTCCCTCCTCCTTTACTCGGGTTTGGGACCGGCAATGCAAGGAGTTACATTGGCGGAGTTAAAAAGGGGCTTAGGCTCCATTTGGTTTGTAACGACCAAATGGAGTCTAATATGTTCAAATATAGAGTATAAAATTCATTCAAAATTACAAAAACCAAACCAAACAACATATAGAGTAACAAAAAAGAACAAGCGAAACATCAATATAAAGTAACTAAAAACTAAACCAAGTTCTGAGTTCATCAATATAAAGTAACTAAAGTTCCAAATTAGTTCAAAATTAACCAAAAAAAACAAGCGAAACATCATATAAAGTAACTAAAAAAGCATCCACACCAAGTTCAATTATAGAGTACCAAATTTGTTCAAATTATCGAAATCTCAAAGATTCCTTCCCCCATTACACAAGTGATCCCAGACCGGCCTCTCCAAGTGTAGATGCGAACCCATCTTCTTTCCGCAAACGAGTGTCAGGATGTATAATCTCAGTCGGGGTAATAACAAAAGCTCCCTCCTCCAATGGTTCGCAATGGATAATTGCATTTGGATTAGCTTCGTGTACTTGACCATGAGCAACTACATCACGATTTCCCCAACCAAGCAAGTCACATCTCTTACCGATATATATAACATCCGGCTACATGTACACATATAAAATGGCATTAGTATTGTTATCGTTTATAAAATAATTGTAAGTTCAATACAGTAGCAAATTTACACTTGCATATCGACGATGCCTGAGCAGATTTAGCAATTGTTGGTGATGAGAGGTTTTGAGTAGATTGTGCATGTTGCTGCATCTCCATCCAGGCCTCCATCTTGGCTAATGATTTCTTTATATCAAATATCTCCTACACTAAGCTATCTCTTTCTTTTATCAAATTCTCTACCTTTGAACGGGCAGGGGCTGACATCTTCAGTCCTGTCTTGGTTATTGAGCAACCTAGACCCCGCATTCGCCCTCTACTGTCAGAACTAACCAACTATAAAACATTGCAAATCAAGTTATTAGAAAATTCATAATTACCATGAATCTCACTGAAATTTTTAAATTTTATTATTACCTGTGTAAGGGCATCGTCAACGCCGGTAATCTTAGAAGAAGGATTGCTAGAATAAAGCTCATCTAATTTTTCCTGCGACAAAATACAAATGGATGTAAAATAATTCAAAGTTATACATTAGCATCTCATAAAGGTACTGGTTAGTGGTAGAAGGGGATGTACTTACAACAAGGTCAGGATACTGGACAACTTTGTCCTTTCTTGTATGGGCTCTTAACTAAACATCACATCTACCTATCTCGGCATCAGAGGTAAGATTCCTCTCCTTCGCCTTTGGTACATTACATATTAATGGAGTTAGATGAGTAATAATTCAAAAGTAAATTCAATATTAAAATATAATACCTATATTTATAAATAAATAATACATATCATCTGATGGCGAATAACAGCCATGTTGTTCCTCCCAAGACACGCAGGTCCTTTTAGCTTGGACCGATTGACTTTATTCTTTTTGCTTGCTCTCTTGAATTCCTCAGTGCTATGTTGATTCACGAAGACTAACCAATCCTCCATAGGGATACCTGGGGGGGCAGGACTATCTCTTACAACTGCAGGATCCTTGTCTTTAATATATTTTGCAGTCAACCTTTTCTTGTAATTCCGCCATGTTTCCTTAATGCATTTTGTTACATTGTAAGACTCGCATCCCAACTTTGACCCTCAAACTCATAAGCCCGTGACAATGACTTTTATGATCATTTGAATGTGTGCATGAGGCACCTGGCGAAAGTTCTGGTATATGATCGGGATATGAGTACGGGTGAGGATACCGATATGCGATGCAAATTTCTTTTGTTCAGGACAATCCTCATTCGGTTGCCCAAATTCATTCGTCTTTAGGACTTTTTTCCTATCAGGTTGCTCATGTGAAAAAGTACCCCTAGTAAGACCTCTCTTTCTAGACGAAGAAGAAGAGGCTGGCCCAACAACATAAAAAGAATAACAATTATATAAACACATCGTTGATTACCGCCAATATATAAGAAAATTGAAATTTACATATCTAATTAAGGAAAACTATCATATTACCTTTGGTCTTGCTCACATCTGTAGTCTCGGTCAAGTGCACACCCAATGCCTCTAGTTGTAAATCCATGTGCCTGTTTAAAATAAAATAAAATAAAATAAAATAAAAACACTAATGATTAATACAATAATTTGGATAACAGATACAGTACAAACAATTCACTACATTATCCATTCCTTGATTGGATTTCCTCCAATAAATATCATATTGTTACATGCTTAGAAAATATAAACAATTCAAGTGATTCTCCTTGGTCGCTTTCTTTTCTTTGTTTTCTCGACTACAACACTGATGTCTTCAGGTTCATTGAATATCGACTCATCAATAATTGCTAATGAGATGAGATTAGGTCCTGCATCGGCATCAGTTACATCCTTAAATCGTTCCGATAGATGGCATGTCTCTTCTTCGATAAAAATCTTTTTTGGAACCTCTAATACCACATACCATTCAGGATTTTTTGGATCTCTGGAGTAGAAAACTTGCGTGGCATGCTCCTATCTTGGCAGGTACTCGAGATTGTTTTTTCTCAACATTCATTTCTATTTTGAACCTAAGAGCTTTACAAGTTAAACAACTGGTTTTCATCTTGTTCTCTTTCCAGTACAAGATACAGTCATTTGGACAAGCATGGATCTTCAAATAATCAAGACCCAACTTTGTAATGATCTTCTTCGCTTGGTAGGTATTAGTAGGGGCCTTGTTACCGGAAGGTAACACCTTCTTTAGTAATTGAAGGAGCTCTGTAAAGCTTTTATCTCTCCATCCATGATTCACCTTTAATTTGAAAAGTTATACAATAAAAGTCAGCACGGTGAAATTTTGCGCCCCTGGGTATAGCTTAGTCATTGCGTCTCATAGATTTTCTTCAAACTCATCAGTTTCATTTTCCCCAAAGATGCCTTCGACTACAGGGTCACATTCGCCTCATCCTATACAACTTCATCTAAGCTATTACCACCGAGTTCTTGAACAATCGCGTTGTGAACCTTATTTAAGTTCAGGACATTGTGGTACTGTTGGGAACTTGATGCATATTCAGTACGCTTAGGTGATACATGCTCACCATGCATGTCCCAAACCCTATAGCTTGAGTCGAATCCAGTTTTTATTAGATGTATTTCCAAATCATCATAAGAAACCAGTAATCGTATACATCTGCAAGTGGCACATGGACAAAGAATGGTTTCTCTGCCAGGAAGGTGTTCTCATGCAAACTTCACAAAGCTTCTGATTCCAGAAATAAAATGAGGGTTCGAAAAACTTAGTGTCATCCACTCCCTATCTGTTATAGCCGGATCCTGATTAACCACGGGGTTCATTTTGAACCTGCACCTTACAAACAAAAAATTATTATTATTTTTCACCCATTCACGGATCTAAACACATGCATCTATGACTATCATTGGAGTTTAGTCTTTGAATAGCTTTAACTTTTCATGGGCATATCACGAGGGACCTGGATTGCCTACTAACAGTGCTGTGTGGGTCACCGCATGATGTATGTGTTTCATCCATGCCATTCATCTATTTTTCTACATCATGTTAGGGCATGAGACTGAAAAAAGGAAGATCCAAATCTTATGTGGATTACATAAGACGAAACAATGATTATTGAACTCCCATTCATTTTTGGGCTCATGACCGCGATGACATGGAAAAATGAATGGACAATCAAGCTCAGGACCCTTGGAGGCATAAGAGGTAAACTTCAAATGTCTCATCTCAACTGAGTTTTTGATCAATCTGATTTTTAGACCACAATGGACTGAAATCTAAAAATCAGATCGATCAAAAACTTCAAATGTCCCATTCATTTGTGCGCCACTCCATAAAATTATACCTAAATAACTAAATTAACATGATATGGACCCACTTGGGTTCTTTAATACTGTGATTTATGGGTAATTCTTCAATCACAATTATCAATATCAGATGAATGGTTTGGATGACACGTAAAAAGCCCGGTGGGATCTACGAAAAACCAATGGTGAGTGTCCCATCCTAATCTTTTCTGATGGTGTAGCCTAACTGAGTTCTGGATGATCATGATTTTTGGATTCTACGGTGAACTTGATGTATTGTACGTGATGGACGGCGTGGATCTCATAAAAGTTCCATCCAAGTGGCTGTATGAGCGCGAGTTGATTAGCACGATGTACCAAGCGCGGTTCCGAGACAAAAGGCCTGCTGTAGATATCCACAGAAAAACAAGAACACCGGCATTCAAGTCCTTAGTTTCATCACCGTTCAACATATTGGGCCTTCACATCAGAGATGGCAGAAGAAACCATGTCCCGCCCAATTTCGAAAGGGTACATTTACACTCATCCATTTTGATTTGCATATACTAATCTTCTCTTTGGGGAATTGATATAGTACAATTTTGTACTACTTCAATCCGAAAATATTGGAAAATGGGTGTTGCAAATAATTTCCATTTTGGAATTGGAACAGTACACTTCTGTACTATTTCAGTCCCAAGAAGCTGAAAATGGGTGTAGCAAATCAATGAGGGTACTGTCCAGAGTTCCAGTTTTGGTATTGGAAGAGTTCACTTTGTACTATTTCAGTCCGCCCCCCCCCCCCCCCCCCCCTAAAAAATAAAATAAAAAACCAACAAAAAAGATAGTGCATCAACAAATCAATAATAATGGGTGTCCCTATTTCCATTTTTAGAATTGGAACAGTACACTTTTGTGCTATTTCTGTCACAAAAAGCTGGAAATTGGGTGTAGAAAATCAGTAAGGGTGGGTGTCCCAATTTCCATTTTTGGAAATGGAACAGTACATTTGTATGCTATTTCAGTCTCATAGAAACTGGAAAATGGGTGTAGTAAGTCAATAAGTTGGTGTCCCAATTTCCATTTTTGGAATTGAAGCAGTACACTTTGTACTATTTCATTCAAAAAAAAAAAATGGATTGTGGCTGTGACAAATCATAGGGGTGGGTCGGGTTCCAACCCATGTCTTAGTGGTAGACAGAGCGCATTTCAACACTGAGGTGATGGGTTAATTTATTTTTTATTTTTATTTTTACACGCACACACACACCATGTGGGTACTCGAACCCGTGATCTTGGTGTGTGTGCAAGAGATCAATGAGGGTGGGTATCTAGATTTCCATTTTTCTTGTAAATGGAAAGTACACTTTCTACTATTTCAGTCCCAAGAAATTGGAAAATAGGTGTAACAAGTCAGTTGGGTGGGTGTATGAATCAACGTTCACATATTTCTGACTTCTTACCGCAAACTCCCTTGTCAACCAAAGTCTCTAAAAGTTCCATTCCATGTATAACTGTTATTTCAGGTTGGCAGTTATTACAGGTGCAAACAAGGGAATTGGATCGGAGATCAGTAGACAGCTGGCTTCTAACGGGATCATGGTCATACACTCATACTAACAGCTAGAGATGAGAAGAATGGTCTTGAGGCTGTTGCAAAGCTAAAGGAATCTGGGATTTCTGATGTAGTTTTTCATCAGTTGGATGTGAAGGACTCAATCAGCATTGCTTCATTAGCAGATTTCATTAAAACCCAATTTGGGAAACTTGACATCTTGGTAAGAAAGAAAAGAAATACATTTTAAAAAGCTATAGGAATGATCATATACAAATCATATGTATATGATGCACATCGCATGTATTGCATATGTGGATGTTGCGAAACATTGACTGGAAAGACACAGACTATCCAATCTAGCCACTCTTTGTGGAGTATTGGGTCAAAACCGCATCAACTGGACAAGCTCACTGGGACAGTCCTGATCGTTATAGCTAAAAGGGTGCAATCATTGATCAAGACCTTCACCTTGCATGCAGCACATTGGATTGCTCATTTCTCTCTTGAATTAAATTGACAAGATGATCTTAACCATCTAACCAGTGGCCTCAAAAATGGACAAATATCACAAAAGAGGCTGATGATTTCATGGCCAGGAATGTTCACGACAAAATAAGGTCCTAACCAATCTGGAATGTCCACCTTGAGGTGTTCGCTTTGGGTTGCCTGTCTCTTGAGCAGTAATTTGATTAAACAGTTGTAACAATGTGATTGGCAGCTTGCAAAATGCTTGTCACAAAGAAGCCAATGAGTGTATGGTCAGAATATCTAATCTATATGATCTGGCATATCAGTGTTTCAGATCTTCCACATGCCCAATGCATGTGATAGCACCATCCTTCCACGAAGAGAAATATCAGCATTGTGAATATTCAAGAGTCCATAGTGTTTAAGTAAGCTTGATTAGAAACTTTCATTTCAGTTAATACCAATGTTTTAAAACCATCAAAGCCATGGCCTATTTCTGTTGGCGATTCTGACCTACTTCCATTTGAACTTGTCATCCCCACTTTGGCCTGAAAATCTGCTTCACCTAAATCATTAAAAATTAAAAAAAATTATAAAAAAAAAAAAAAAAAAAAAAAAAAAAAAAAAAAAAAAAACAGATTTAAGTAATAACCAATCTATAGTTAGCCTAATTGTTATATTGTGAGCTTTGACTGATGTAATTGCATTTCTTTTCTTCTTTTTTTTTTTCAAAACAGTTGTGTGCTTAATCAGCCAGTTTTTATGGTGAACTGGCCTGTTTTGTGGCTAGAAACCATATCCATCCAAACAGAAAAATACAAAGGAAAACCCAAAATCCAGTCTATAAAGCAGATGCTATACTCCTAGATCATCTAAGATCCCAGCTTCTCAACTCTCTACGAGATGCTCTTAGAGAGAACATCTGTGGTGTCATTGGCTTCTTTCACAGCTGCTGAAAATAGGTGGGAATGCCTCTGCACAAGTCATTGCTTTGCTAATCATCCTGAAAAGTCTTCACGGGCGTGGCCATTTGACGCTTATGTAATTATGCATTTAGAATCCTCATCTACCACTGCAGACCACAACCCATTTACTGTCACCAACTTGATCACCTGCAGAAGTGCAGCCACTTCTGCATAGCATACCTGGACCTCCACTGAGCGCGAGAATTCTATAAGACTCGTATGTCCTGGACCCCTGTTTTTGTGGCTAGTTCTAGTCCAAACCGTTCTAACTGTATAGTCCACTTTGGGTTTTAATTCACTGGTTAATAAGGCTTTCATCACATGATTTGACCATTCGAGGCATAGGAGGTAAACTTCAAATGTCTGCTGCTAATACTGGTGGAAATTTTTTGTGATCATATGATTTCTCATCCAGCCATTTCAACAAACATATAGCATGCCATTTCAAATTAACTCTCCAATCATGTATATATTACAGAAGATTTAAAAAATAAATAAATCTCATCCACCCATTTCAACAAACATATCGCATGCCATTTCATCAAACAGTTAGCGTATATCCAATATGAAATACAGGAAAACAGATACAAATAGAAGAAGATATCAAACCTATGGAGAGGAGCTTCACGGCTACCGTAATAGAGAGAGAGATAGAGAGAGAGAGAGAGAGAGAGAGAGAGAGAGAGAGAGAGGGCGTTCACGGCCTATGTTTCTTCACGACTGATGCATTGGAGAGAGAGGGAGGAGAATGAGAGTGATGGAGCAGAGATTGGGAGGGAGAGGAAGGATTAGGGCTGATTAGGGAATGGAGAGAGAGAGAGAGAGAGAGAGAGAGAGAGAGAGAGAGAGAGAGAGAAGGGCGTTCACGGCTGATGCGTTGGAGAGAGAGAGGGAGGAGAATGAGAGAGATGGAGAAAGGATCAGGAGGGAGAGAGAGGATTAGGGAAAGAAGAGCTTTCCCAGAGCTCTGATTGGGGAACGGAGAGAGAGAGAGAGAGAGAGAGAGAGAGAGAGAGAGAGAGAGAGAGAGAGAGGTGTTTGGGTGCGACTCTGTTTGAGCGCACGCCCAAATTTAGTGTTTTACTTAACGGACGGACACAGAAGTTGTGATCAGGGGATCTGTGAGGCCCACCATGACATATTTCGTTAATCCATTCCGCTCCATAATTTTAATAAATTATTTTACTTTATGACGGAAAATTTCAGGCATATTGAAGGCCAAAGTAGACCACACCATAAGAAGAAACAATAATTTAATATCAATGTTTCCTACCGTGTGGTCCACTTAAGCCTTAGATCAAGCTGATTTTTTTTTTCATCGTCTAAAGTAATATTTAAAAATATATAAACGGGTCAGATAGAACATATAGTTTTTCTTAGGCCTCATAGAGCCCCTTACAACACTAATAATTATTAATGTTGTATCAACTTTTTAGCTACGGATTAAAACTGTATCAATCATAGCTAAGGTTATCTCCGTAGCAAAAAAGTAACGTGGTCTGAATCCTTTGCCCCTTTTTTTTGGTAGTAGGCGGTAGGATGCGCTTCATGACTATGTTGTCGACTTTGAAGCTTCTTTTTCAGACCCTCTTGTTGTAAGCCCGTGCGATCCTTCTTTGGTAGCACTATGAGTGACTCAGCGCACGCATGCACTTTTCATCTGCCAGATGCGTTTGATCGTATCTTGCTTGTTGCCACTCGCCTTCCTCGACCTCGCTCTCCAGCAATACTCGGAGTGATGGGATTTCAATTTCAACTGGTAGTACTGCTTCCATTCCGTATGCAAGTTCATATGGTGTTGCACCTGTAGCAGACCGTAAAGACGTCCGATAAGCCTAGAGTGCGTATGGGAGCATTTCTGACCAGTCGCGATATGTCTTGACCATTTTTTCCAGTATGTGGATGATAGTTTTGTTTGCAGCTTCAACCCCACCATTCATCTGAGGACAGTAGGGACTTAACTGATGACGTTGAATCTTGAATTTGCTGAGGAAGTCACCCATCCTTTTATTGACGAATGGGGTTCCGTTGTCTGTAATAATGGCCTGAGGGATCTCATATCGGCTGATGATATTGTTCTTCATAAACTTGACCACGTGAGATGCTGCAATGGTGGTGTAGGATGCTACTTCTATCCACTTGGTGAAGTATTATACTGCCACTAAGATGTACTCATGCCCGTTTGAAGCTTTGGGGCTGACTTTACCGATGATGTCAAGTCCGCATATGGAGAAGGGCCATGGTGTCGTCAGGTTGTAGAGTTCAGAAGCAGGCGCATGGATCTGATTTGCATGTTCCTGACACTTGAAGCATTTCCTGACGTGCTTACAGCAATCGGTCTCCATCTTCAACCAGTAGTAACCGAGTCGTAAGATCTTCTTTTCCCTCATATGTCCATTAATGTGTGGGCCACATAGTCCATCGTGGATTTTTGATATGATCTGTGATGCTTCTGTTTCATCCACGCAACGGAGAAGGACTTGGTTGAAGGATCGCTTGTAGAAGATGCCCCCGGTGATCGTAAACTGAGCTGCTAGCCGCTGGATAATGCGACGATCTGTTGATGTTGCTCCTTCCGGGTACTTCTGATGCTCGAGATATTCCTTGATGTCTGTGTACCATGGCTGATCATTCGAGGAAGTTTAAGCTTCGTCTATCTGCAGGCAGAACACGGGTTCCTCTTGAAGCCCGATAGTGAGCTCCCATTCGGCAATTCCTTTTGGGATTTCCAGCATTGAGGTGAGGGTAGCCAGAGCATCCGCAAACTGGTTTTTTGCTCGGGGCATGTAAGAAAATGTGATTTCTTCAAACTCCTCGGTTAGATTCTCCAAATAGATGTGATAAAGGATCAACTTTTCATCCTTGGTTCTCTAGTCGACATTCTTTTGATTGATGATGAGTTGCGAATCTTCGAAGACTTGCAACTTCTTCACGTTGAGGATGATGGCTTCTCTCAAACCAGCAATGCATGCTTCATATTCAGCTATATTATTGGTGCATTGGAATGCCAGTTGCCTGGATATGGGAATGGGGACGTCATCGGGAGAGTAGAGTATGACACCTACTCCACTCCCTTTTGAGTTTGCGGCTCCGTCGAAGAAGAGTGTCCACTCTCCTACATTTCTTTCTTCTTCTTCCTCAATCTGGAGAATGTCCTCGTCGGGAAAGAATGTCTTCAGTGGTTGGTAATCAGGCAGAGAGTGTGTTGCTAGGTGATCGGCTAGTGCTTGCCCCTTGATCGCTTTCTAAGTGACATAAGTGATGTCGAACTCAGAAAGTAGTAGTTGCCATTTTGCGATCCTGCCCGTTAGCGCCTGTTTCTCAAATAAGTATTTCAATGGGTCCATATGAGCGAGCAGAAGATTGGGTGAGTGATCATGTACTTTCGTAGTCATTGCGTTGCCCAAACTAGGGTGAGGCACGTTTTCTCTAAGCTGAAATATTTGGCTTCATAGCTTGTGAAGGGCTTAGATAGTAGATCGCTTGCTCCTTTCTTCCTGTGTCGTCGTGTTGGCCGAGAACGCATCCGATTGCTTCTGCTGTGACGGAGATATACAGCTGTAATGACCTACCTAGAGCATGTGGCATGAGCACTGGAGGGCTTAGTAGGTACTTCTTAATCTTGTCGAAGGCCGCTTGGCAGTCATCATTCCATTCCTTTGGCGAGTTCTTCTGTAGAAGCTTGAATATGGGCTCACAGACTAGAGTGAGTTGCACGATGAATCAGCTAATATATTGGATCCGTCCAAGGAAACCCCAAATTTCCTTTTCAGTTTTGGGCAGCGACGTTTCAATGATTGCCTTAGTCTTGATTTCGTCTACCCAGATGCCATCTTCGCTGACGATGAAGACTAATAGCTTGCCTCCGGTTGCATCGAAGACACACTTTTGCGGGTTGAGGCGAAGCTTGAATTTGTCCAACCTGTCGAAGAGCTTCTTGAGGTCTTCAAAATGTCCTTCGATTGCGCGAGATTTGATGATCATATCATCCACATAGACCTCCATTTCCTTGTTTATCATGTAGTGGAACAAGGCAGTCATGACTCGCTGATATGTAGCTCCTGCATTCTTCAACACAAAGGGCATAACCCGATAGAAGAAGGTTCCCCATGGTGTGATGAAAGAAGTCTTCTTATGATCTTCGATGGCCATCTTGATCTGATTGTAACCAGAAAAGCCATCCACGAAGGAGAAGATCTTTTGTCCAGTAGTATTATCAACCAGCGTATCGATGTGAGGTAGAGGGAAGTCATCTTTAGGGCTTGCTTTATTGAGATCCCTGAATTCAATGCACATCCTGACTTTGTCATCCTTCTTTGGAACTGGTATGATATTTGCAAGCCATTCCGGGTAGTTGGAGACTACCAAGAATCCCGCATTGTATTGCTTGATGACTTCATCACGGACCTTCTCGGCCCATTCTGGCTTCATTCTCTGTAACTTCTACTTGACAGGCTTATCAGGCTTTGTTGGCAAATGGTGTACCACCAAGTCTTCATTGAGCCCTGCCATGTCCTCGTAAGAGAAGGCAAAGTTGGATAACCTCGATCTCAGGAATTCCATCATCTTCTGCTTGTACTCTGGGGACAATGATCTACTGATGCGCACTTCTCTGGGGAGTTCTGTTGATCCCAAGTTCACAACTTCGAAATCGTCTGCCATAACGTTGGTCTTTGTTTCAAACCTTTGGAGAGAGTGCTCGAGTTCGAGAGTTGTATCATCATTTCCCTCATCCAGGGCTTCATCTAAACCCATGAGTTCGTAGTCCAACTCTAGATCGAAATCGTATGAGTTAACCTCGAACTCTGGCGCTGCATGCGAAGTGTTTGGCACATTGATTTTTGAAAGTTTTTCTGTGGTTTTTGTGTTTTGAGGATTTTCTGATGTTTTGTGATTTTGAGGAATATTTGGTGTTTTGTGCTTTTTGGGATATATGATGTTTTCGTGTTTTGAAGATTTTCTGATTTTTTTTGTGTCGCTAAGGGATCCTGAACAAAATGGCGTTGCAAACTATGATTGGCCCTGTCCTGATTCGGGGTACCAACTGCTATTTACATTAGCATATTTTTAGGCCGGCATCCATGGGTGGCTCGCCAGCTGATTCGATCGTTAAGGGGATGGCTGTCCACCCTGGTTCTTTCTCCCTTTTGGTCCCGTTGTTCTGCTCTATTAGTTCTTATGGGTCACCTGTCATGATGACCATGATGTCTGTTGGGCTGGGCTGAGAGTCAGAATCCGATTCGATTTCTTTGCTCAAAAGTTGGAGCTCCTCTGGCTCCTTGGGTTTACCTTGCGATGGGACCCTGATGTCTGTCCAGTTAAGGGAGGGCCACTTTCCTTTATCGATCTAATGGATGGGCTGCTTCAGCCTCTTGTGTTGCTGAGTAGTTAATGGAGGTGTTTCTTCCTGACTGTGGGTGGAGGTGGGTGCCTCCTTGTTCTTGCCTGTATCCTTTAAAAGGGGCACCTCTAGCCTCGGGTCCTCTGTGGGTGGAACTACTTTCATGCCCTTAGCCTCATGTAATGGATCTAGGGATTCTACCCCTAGCACAAGATGTGCTTTTGATACCCTGAGGATCTTGTCCTACCTTATTGGTGGCCAAATGGACTCCTGGCTGGAATGTTCTGTGAGTTTGAGCCACTGGAGGTGGTCCTCAAGGGAGATCATCATGTCCCCACAAATTGTTTCAGTCTTAACGAACTTGATGGGTGTGCACTTGAATGGTTTTCTCTTTTTAGACCTTTCAGCCTGATCTTCTAGTGTCGGTTGATATCCCAGCCCCTGTCTTTGCACGTTGGCACGTACTGGCTCACTACCATACCTTTCTCATGGAATTCAGTTCAGTAGTTCAGGATTAACCATTTGGTAGGGGGGATGACATACTCAGCAGCGAGTGAGTATGGGTTGGCGATTGAGTTCACAATTTTGAATTCGAAACTGTGATATGATATGTCATCCTCTGCATGCTAAACATCAATCACTAGGATGTTGGTTTCTAGGATATTGAGCGTCACCGGTAGGATGATTTCTTGCTCGACCAGTACTAAGATGAGTCGATTTCCCGAAGGGAATTTAACCCTTTGATGGAGGGTAGATGGGATAGCTCCAACAACATGGAGCCATGGCCGCCCCAACAGAAGGTTAAATGAGGCAGTGATGTCAATGACCTAGAACGTGACAAGTGTCATGTCTGGTCCAATTTGTATCTCAATGTCGATTTCTGCCTCGACTTGCTCCGGGAGTTATCGAAGGCTCGGACGCTCATAGTACTGGGCCAAAAGGAAGATGGTTTTTCCCAAAGCGTTCGACAGTCCTTAAAGGGCAGACCTTTAAGCTTGATCTGTTGTCTATAAGTACGAGTGGAACTTTGAAATTCTCGTAAAGGACAACTATGTTTAATGAGCGCCCATGTTTGTGACCTTCGGGTGGCAACTCCTCATCAGAGAAAGTGATGGCTCGTGGTGCGAGTTGTCCGATCATACTTGCCACCATTTCAAGAGGTACGTCAGGGGAGATATGTGCATCATTCAATGTTTTTACAAAGATTTCTCGATGCGATCTTGATGTACGTAAGAGTTCCCAAATGAAAATTTGTGCGGGAATGGATTTGAGTTGGGCTGTTATGTCATAAGCAGCATCGATTTTGTGGGTGGTTACCGACAAAGTTCCCCGGGTTTCTTTTGGGTTCTGGTTATCTCTCTTGAAATATCTCCTGTTGTTGCCCACTTCAGTGCACTCTGGGTAATGTCATAGGACTGCTTTCGTGTTGTAAGAGGAAACTGTCTTCCCTTCCAGGTATATCATCGATTCTTGAGGCTAAGAGATTGTAGCTGGAACTATTTGTGGAGGACTTGATGACTTCTCTTAAAATGTGATCGAGTCTTGGTGAGATTTGGCGATAGGGTTTTCTTCCTCCTCTTGATGCGTGGGAGGGATCCTTCAGGCATGTGCCAGTTGGTGAGGCAATATGGAACTTGGTATTTAGACAGGGGATGCCCCTTGCAAGGTTAAGGGGGCCAGATCAGGGAGGCCTATCGGAAGAGTGAGGGGTTCAGAATCCGACCTGTTTGAATTACTGAGATCGGAGCTGAATGTGCCCCTTAGGGAGAGAGGTGTAGAGGATATACCTGGTGAGTGCTAGGGATGCCCCTTGAAAGATGAGAGGTTAAGGGTGAGACCTGTTGGGTGCTGCTTCGAGGAAGATGAGAGGTTGTGCTGTTGGTGCTGCTTCAAGGATGAGAGGTTGTGTTGTTGGTGCTGCTTTAAGGAATCTGTGGCTCAGGTGGTGGCGTCTATCAGTATCCCAATGTCCAATTTGCCGTATCGAGCATGATTGCTTGTATGGAATGTTGTGGAGAGGAGTACGTGGAACGCCCTTCCTCAATGTGGTTGACGGTAGAGGTGCTGGATGTGTTGGGTCCTGCTTGATGCGATGGTAGGGGATTTTGGAGAATGTTAGCTTGAGCTGTATTGTTATCCCATGGGGTGATTGCAATCTTCTAGCTTTCGATTAAATCTTGGTCGCATGTTTCAAAGCAAAGCAGCAGTCCGTTAGATGGCCAAGAGCCTGGTGATATGCACAATACTGATTTTCATTGTACCCTGGTGGCAAGGGATTGGGTGGAAGCCGAGGCTAGAGTGGTGTTAAAAGTTGGTTTTGCATTAGCATTGTCAGAACCTGACTGTATGTTTGTGCTAAGGGGGTGAACTTCCTGCCTAGCATTGCTTGTTCGTGTTATATTCATACCTACCATCTGGTGGGGCCCATTGTAACATGTATGGGCTACCATGGAGTGTCTATTTTACTAGAATCCAGCAGGCCCAGGAAGTTAGGTGGGTTGGATTTCCAGCAAGGGCCTGAAATTGCTGCATATAGTTGTATGTTTTGGAGTAATGAGGCCCACCAGATTGAGGGTGTTATGTATACACACCATGCTTGTATTTTTCTAAAAATATTGGGCCCCATTAGTGCCTTGTGAGGCCCGCCTTTGACTGATTGTTTAAGGACCAAGACAGTCCAGATTTTTTGACGTCCAACAGGCCCAGATGGATTGGACGTCCAGCCTTGAGCCCAGTTTTGTGTATGGGCTACTTACCTATTGTATTGGACCTTGTGAGCGGGATGTTACATGTAATTGGATCCTTGTTGCCCATCTATCTTGCTCAGTCTTGGTTGAACTGTAAGGCCCATCTTGGTGAATATTGGGCATGCCTTACCTATGTATTTGGGCATATGGGCTGCCCATGAGGCCCATCATAATGCATGTATTTGTTGGCTATGATACTTGGGCCATGGTTTGCCCCATTAAGACCACATTGATGTATGTACGCCATGGGCCATTTCTTGAGGCCCATCATGTGGTATGAGATATTATGGATTGCTGCCCATTTTCTTTTCATAGTTGAATCCGGGTCATGGCCATGTTTTAGCTAGATTCCTTGTTGGGCTGCCTTCTAGGGGACAATGGTGGTTAAATGTCCACATTGTGTACCTCTCTAGGCCCTTTTGTTAGGCACATTCTCATCTATTGAGCCCATAGTATTGCCTACCTAGACTTTGTGGGTTACACCAAATCGTTGGGCCCCCACATTGGTTATGCTTCTTCCATACCATGTAGAATCTTCTAAGTACCTAGACCCGATCTTGCTAAGAGGAGAGTACAACATCATCGCATGTCATACTTAGTTATCTTCATGATTCATTCTCATGTGCATCATATGAATGCTTGGTTAAGGAGTGATTGATTATGGTATGTGCCATTGGGCAGGTTGTTTATAGGACTTCCTGAGTGATAGAGTTGCCCCACATGAGCGCGATGTGTGCGTAGGACTAATGCATGGTTATTGCTATGCTTCATGCATCTCGCATTTGTATGACATAGATTATTATTCGCCCTAGCATCATTAGGGCCCTAGCCTCCACAAGCACATCGTGGATGACTCCTTTTGGACACTGGGAATGCTTGGTTTTAGCACTGTGGGCACGTAGGATGTCCTTGGGTGTAAATCGCAGAACCTTTTTGGTACCAGGAGATGCTCCAACGTTAAGACCGAGTGGAAACATGAGCGCTGATGCCGAATACCATTAGGCCGCATCTCCCACTATGTTGTGGTCAGTTGGAAGGGGGTGTATCCTTATCCACCCGAGTGAGGGGGAGTAAGCTAGGCTGAGTTTAACCAGCTCGCAAATGGGTTCACTATCGTTGAGCCAGGTAGGTGTTGGCAGAATATAGGCGGATAGTGAGGTCTCTTCCGCTCGCTGGGCTGCGCGGGTAAGGAGGTAGCAGTCAGTGTGGAGTGTATTTGACTCCGGTGATTTCCCAGAGAGGAACTGTATTGATATATGGGCTTGATATAAGGATTGACATGATCGCATTGCATATTGCATATGACATTTGGCTATATAGGCCCCGCATTGCATAGCCTTAGTATGGCTGATGGCATTCCTGCCTTGTATTGCATAGCGTTGTTACGGTTGATGGTATTCATGGTCTTGCCAGCATATTCTGCATACTCTGATATTGCATACTTGACACTTGTCTTGCACACACTTACACCACCCTCTAAGCTTTCTATAAGCTTATGCACAATTAATACGTGCATGTGACGTTAGGTAGTAGCTGAGTAGGAGCAGGAACGTGCCGCGCAGCTTTTGGAGTTTTTTTTTTTAGTCATTATATCTTTCCCTTTATGCGCCTTATATTGTAATGGTTTTTATTCTTAGTAGATTTTCTGATGATGTTCCTGTGGTTATTATTTGTGGGTTATGAGCTTGGTTATGCTGATTTTGAAACGGACTTATGTTATAGAAATCCTCCTTGTAAAATCCCAGGATCGGAACCTGGTGTATGGGTGATAGGAGCCAAGAATATGGTACTACGAAAGCTGTCAGCACCGGATTCAACGATCGAGAATTTTGTGAGCCTGGTTTTCGAGTTTGAGGCGTGACAGGAGTTGGTATCAGAGCATAACTCGGGAATAACTCAGGACAACATCACATATCTGCTTCAAGCTTAGGACACTACTTGTCCGAATGCGTACTCTTTTGATTTGGTTCTCTAACGTCCATCAACCTTAGACACCTTTGTTCTTTCTGTAGACCATGCCGCCTAGACGAGGCACTCGTGGTACCTGAGCGACCTGAGCACATCCCACTCCACCTCTTGAGGATCTTATTCCCGAGGTTCTCATTCCACCTCCAGTTGCTCTCGTTCCGCCGCCTGAGCCTGCTGTACCTATGCTAGAGGTCCCCGCAGTTCCTACGCCTCCGCATGAGGCAGTGCAGCCCCTACATTCCCTACTATAGTCGTTGGAGAGGGCGGTTATAGAAGAAGTTACAGGCTGTCACACCCGCCCTCTAGGGGTAGGGTAGATATCCAGTGGAGACTCCAGAGCAGACATAGTAGCTGCGCGCGAGCGCTCTTCTACGAGACTTCTGTCAGTATGATCCTCCGTGTTTCTGGGGTGAGCCAGACCCTGCAGCAGCTAAGTTATAACGCTCCGAGGTGTAGAAGATTTTCGACACCATGTAATGCACGACTCAGTAATGAGTCCCGTTGGCGGTATTCCTTCTTCAGGGAGAGGGTCAGCATTGGTGGGCATCCATTTCTCGAGTGGCTGGGCCAGGTTTTTGGTGGACTTGGGAGGACTTCGTGGATCGGTTCGACCAGAAGTTCTTCCCCGAGCATGTTTAGTAGCAGCGTGCGCTGGAGTTCGAGACGCTTGTTCAAGGGGACATGACTGTGTCACAGTGTGCGACATGTTTTGTCGCATTGTCCAGATTTGCGACCTATCTTGTGGTTGATGAGAGGCAGAAGGCCAACCGTTTTGTGAATGGCTTACGTCTCGCTCTAAGGAGTCGTGTGGTCGGACGCCTGCTTATGACATTCGATCAGGTTGTTCAGAGAGCCCTGGTCTACGAGGATGATTGGGCCACTTGGCAGAGGACCCATGACCAAGGAGGAGACCGGAAAAGGAAGGCGCCCTCCGGTAGCTCCAGTCGGTAGCAGCACCGTCGGTGAACGGCTCGCCCAGGATTTCGACCACCAGCAGCGCATCCAACATCATCTTCGTGATCATTCACAGGTGTTTTCTTTGGTTGTGGTAGGACGGGACATCGTAGGCATGAGTGTCCCCATCCTCAACAGCAGTAGTAGCCGAGGGCACCGCAGCAACCCCCGCATCATCCTCCACAGCAGCAACAACGACACAACACCAGCCTTTGAGGCCTCCCCCATAGCAGCAAAGGCAGTGGATTAGACCATCGTAGCGACAACAACAGCAGCAAAGACCGCAGAGGGGACAGACACCTCCCCCTCTAGCCCAGGACAGATTTTATGCCGCTCAGTAGGATGGAGAGGCACCTCCCCCTCCGGCCCAGGGAAGATTTTATGTCGCTTAGCAGGACGGAGAGGCACCTCCCACGCTGGCCCAGGGTAGATTTTATGCCACTTAGTAGGACCCTCAATCATCAGGAGGGGTAGTCGAGGGTATTCTTCCTGTTTTTGCTTGCATTGCACGTGTTGTTTGATTCTAGAGCATCTCATTCTTTTGTGGCCGAGGAGTTCTACCGATCGACTGGTCTACCATTGGAGTCCACTCATGAGGCTTTGTTAGTGTTGACTTCCTTGGGAAGACTGCAGTATTGGGCCGATTTTGCTCGTCTTGCTCTGTTCTGATTAGGAATATCTTTCTGCCTACAGATTTATTTGTGTTGCTGATGTCCGATTTTGATGTTATCTTGGGCATGGATTAGCTTGTCGAGTATCACGCCATATTGGACTACTCCACAAGGACAACCATGTTCTGTATACTTGGCTTTCCACTGTTCCAGTTCATTGTCGAGCCCAGAGGAGAGTCGTTGTCTAGTTTGATGGCGTGTGCAGTAGATGAGTTAGTGGCTATGTGCATCAATCAGTTGCTGATTGTCTATGATTTTCTCGACGTGTTCCAAGAGATTCTGGGTTTATCGTCGCGCCAGTAGATTGAGTTTCAGATTGATCTTGTGCTCGGTACAACGCCTATCTCGAAGGCCTCGTATCGTATGACACCGATGGAGTTACGGGAACTGTAGGAGCAGTTGGACGAGTTATGAGAGTTAGGCTTTATCTTTCTGAGCAGTTCACCGTGGGGAGCCCCGGTATTATTTGTGAAGGACGACTCATTGAGGCTCTACGTGGATTACCGCGAGCTCAACAGGGTCACAATCAAGAACAAATACCCGCTCCCGAGGATCAACGATTTATTTGATCAGCTACAGGGTCAACGGTTCTTTTCAAAGATTGACCTGCGGTCCGACTATCATCAGATTCGGGTTAGAGTCCTGAAGACTGCTTTTCGGACCCGCTACGATCATTTTGAGTTTTAGATCATGTCCTTCGGGCTGACCAAAGCGCATGTCATCTTTATGCAGTTGATGAACGAGGTCTTCCGGCCTTACCTCAATCAGTTTATTATGGTATTCATCGATGACATTCAAATCTATTCGAGGACCCGTGAGGACGACGATCAGCATTTGTATATTGTTTTGTAGACCCTCCGTGCCCATTAGCTCTATGCGAAGCTAGTGAAGTACGAGTTCTGGTAGCAGGAGGTGAAGTTCCTCGGTCACGCAGTGACGAGGGAGAGTGTCGCTGTGGACCCCTTGAAGGTAAATACAGTTCGTTAGTGGGGCCAACCCACAAACGCGTCCGAGATCCGTAGTTTTCTTGGTCTGACAGGGTATATTATTGGCGATTTATTAAGGGATTCTCCCGCATTGCAGCACCGCTGACTAGGTTGACTCGGAAGGGCACCGAGTTCGTCTAGAGTGATGCCTATGAGAAAGAATTTATGGAGTTGAAGGACCGCCTCACATCCGCTCATGTCCTCACTCTTCCTTCTAGGAGTGATGGATTTATTATTTTTACTAATGCCTCGAGAGTTGGACTGGGTGTTGTCCTGATGCAGCAAGGGAAACCAGTGGCATATGCATCGTGCCAGCTCAAGGTCCATGAGCTGAACTACCCCATGCATGATTTGGAGTTGGTAGCAATTGTCTTCACACTGAAGGTGTGGTGTAACGCCGTGAAAATCGGGGGTCGAGCATAAACTCAACTCCCGAGTTCCAACCCATCACTTATGCAACAAAATGAATGATGATTGAATGTTGTCTGTATTAGTGCATTGAACATGAGTGAGATTAAGCCAAAACAACATATCATACTCCAGAGACAGTTAAATTGCAAGCGGAAAACTGTGATAGATATATAAAATATAAAAACTATGGTAAGTCTCCAGAGTGTGATAAGGTTACCAGGTTAATGAATTACAAGTACAATTCAAATTATACCAAATGTGTAGTGTCATCTAGTCAACATCCCTGTAATCCAGTCGATCAAGACACGACTCACGTGAAGCCGTCAGCATAGCATATACGAACAAGCATCATTGTCATCATAAAGGTCCGGCTCTGCCTCAAGAGTAGCGTCGCCATCTGCAATCAGACAAAGTCTGGTGGGAGTTCGGAACACCGTCCCGTAACGTGGGAGTGAGTAGCTAACTCAGTGGAACAATAAAGCATAGGTTAACATGTTATCAATTCGGTCAAGCAGTAATGATAAAGCAGTACAATCAAATAATTCTAAATACTCTTGTTAATGCAAGTATGGAATGCAGTCATGATGTATGCCCTTGCCAAACCACCCTCATGCAACACCATCTTACGTTCGCGGCATGCTTTCATCCCTTAGTGCTCCACATCTTCCAGGCACATGCAATGCGATGATGAGCATGATTATCGAGTTATTATTAGTCCATTTCAAACAGCAGGATTGGAAAACTAAGGTACCTCCCTTGTATCATTCCCAAACATGATCCATTCTAGGGTCGTCAGTCCTAGTTAATTTCATACGATATTATGGTTTGAGAGGCATCGCGAAGGCATCACAAAGGGCTCGTCACCCGTCAGCACGGATACAGATCTCACCGTATGCGGCTCAATTGTTGGCCGTCAGCTCGAATATAGGTCTCACCATACTCGGCTCAATCACTGGCCGTTAGCTCGAATACAGGTCTCACCGTACTCGGCTCAACTCATGCTCTAGTTACTGCGAAGGGCTCATCGTCAATCACACACTTTAGAGTATACTCGAAGACACTACGAAGGGCTCGTCGTCCGTCAGCACGAATACAGGTCTCAACGTACTCGGCTCTCACCGTAGGTGTCGACAGCTCGAATGTAGTGTCCCATACCACCATAATCGGCTCACGAGTCTGGTTGCTCACTGGTCACTACGGGGAGACATGTGGCCCCAGCATAGGCCAACAGCTCTACCACGGTGTCCCATACCACCATGCCCGGCTCATGAGTCTTAGCGGATCGAGGTACCATGGTTAAAAGGGATTTCAATGGTAAGTTTGGTACCCTAGGTTCAAGCAGTAGCGTCCAAACATGGTGAACATACATTAGACAGATCGGGTTACTTGACGAGCTCGGCTAGCTCGAGCGCACAACAAGTTGAATGATATGAAGCGCAAAAGCACTTCATGTGGCCAACCACTATCGCTAGCTGAAGTATGACTCGGGTTCGTCGAACACATCTCACGTGGCAAATGAATCTCAGCCACACATTCATTTTCGTTACCGATTGCCTGGACTATAATCATAGCCCCAATCACATTCAATTGTAGATAGTTAAAGCAGTAATGAATCAAGATTCAAATCATACAACCAAAGTTTATCCGTTTAGGGCTGCCAGGGATGTTGCACGCACTCGTTGCTCCACTCCCCCATCACCCATGACGGATCATACAATGTAAACATGAATTTAAATATATGCATTACATAGATAAAATCATACAATCAGTTGAGCATGTTATGAAGTACAACATAAGCATGAGTTTGTACATATTCAATTCCTAATCACACAGATATCTAAAGAAATCATACACATAGTTAAAGAAGTTGAGAATCATATCTCAACACCCTTAAACATTACAATTTACTACTCATTCAGACATTTCAACAAGCACTTTAAAATACATACATTAACATACATGACATATGTTGATCACATAGGCATTAGGCCAAATCCTTTCACTAGGGAGTTACCCCAATCATAACACGCATAAACCATGACGGATAGTCATGGCAAGCAGGAATCCAAGTTCCATATTCATTCAGTCATTTCCACAAACACTTGGGCCACACATTTTAATATAAGTAGTGTATATTGGCCGTGGCATGATTTAGGGCAAATCCTTTCGTCAAAGGGGTATCGCCAATACAACAATCATAAATCCATGACAATTAGTCATGGCGAGCACGAATGAGAATTCTATACTCATTCGGTCATTTTCACAAACACTTAGAATACACTATTTTAACATACATAGTGTATATTAGCAAAAACATGTATTAGGGCGAACCCTTTCGCCAAACAAGTATTTTATCCATATATAATATATTAATACAGCAAATAATCATGGCAAACACATTTCCAAAATTTATACGTATACGGTACTTTCTACAGATACCTAGAGTATGTAAAATTCCATATTCTTCATCTTAATCGAAACGGAAAACAGACATCACTTTGTACGTGTGCAATTGCATGTAGATCATGAATTTATCATTATCTGACATTGAAAGCGTTGAAAACCATAACCTATACACCTAAAGTCCACACCTTTTATCGTAGAATCGTAACGAATCCAATAGGTTTGTTAAGCTTTCGTATACGACAGTTTGGTAACCTATAGAACGAAATAGGTTAGCTATTTCATAACTTACAACTATCAAAACCCCAGATCAGATTAGGGTTAGGGTTTCTTACCTAGAAACGAAGTCGGAATCGCCGGGAAAGCGATGAGAATGGGGTGGTGCAGCTTGTGTAATGGCAGAGAATAACAGTTGGGAGATTCTCCTACTTCTCTCACTCTTTCTCTCTCTTTTCTCTCTCTTTTCCTAGGGCTTTTCTCAAATTTGTATGGCTGCAATGAGAGAGGGTTTAAGATCCTTATATAGCCTGAAAACTCACCGAAATAGACTCCAGGTTAAAGTATACTTAGGTTATAACCAAAGCGGACCTGTTCCAGCTCAACGGAGGACTTCTGGCGGGCCCCTTGAGCCAAAGGTCGAACTTAAGCTCACTAACACTGGATCTACGTTTAGTTAAGTTTTCATTTCAGTCGGGATTCTAGATCGCAAATGGCGGACCAGTATCAGTTCAACGGTCAGCAGATCTTGATCGGAGATTCCGAGTACATGAATATGTGTATGAAATTTCTCCTAATCCGAGGGTGTAATTTGGTCTGATTCTGACGGACTGGTTGGTTAAAACTGATTCGCAAGCGAGAAGTGCCAGATTATTATTTGAGATATTTATTTGTAAAGAAAATCAAGTGTTTTCACACTCCTCGCTCCGGACTCAAGCGAATTACACTAGGACACTATCTAGATTTGATTTCCGAGATGGTTGTCAAGCCCAGCAAGGCGGTCCTAATTCCTTAACTTCGTGTTAATCGGACTTCCGACGTGCGGTCTAGATCTGATACGGAGTTTCGAGAGGCTCCCGAAAGCAGCCGGGTAATGAGATTGATCCTAGATTTTAGGGTAACCTAGCGTTAATGATTCTACAAGTTTTGGGTCTTGCAGATCGTATTTAAAGTGATTGGTGCTAATTTTATAGGTACTCTAGTTTAACACTGGCTAATTGTCGCCTAATTTCTAAAGGATTTAGTCTTGAGTAATTTTTGTCTGAGGTGGTACCTGGGCCTTTGTAGTTTGTATATAAAGTGATCCAAGTTATACTACTTAGCTAGTTTAAGTTAGTGTCTAGGATGAAAGTACTTAGAAAGATTGAAAGAGCAAGGTGGTGAAGGGTGGGATTTGTGAAGGAAATGGGTTCAAAAGCGGTTTTAGACTTTGGGATCGAGTTCTGACAAGTTAATAAGGTGTTAGGAGCGACCCACTGCCTAAGGACGTCTAATCCCAGGTTGGCAAAAATCCGGCATGTTACAATCTACCCCCCTTAAAACAAAATTTCATCCCGGAAATTGCCTAAGGGTAATAAGGAAAGATTTTAATTATTTCTTTGCCTAAGTTTTATTGATTTCAAGTTTCTACGCGTGGTAGGGTATATACTAGACTGGTTCCTTTCAGTCTACCCCCCTTAAAACTTATTTCTTTATCCATTTCCCATATCCTGATAGTTTGCTACAATTTATTTCTTTACCTATTTGGAGTCTTGACGACAATCCCGAATTATTTAGAGTAAGATAGTTGTTTACATTGTTTGACCAACACGGAGAGACGTTTATAGTGGGCTTTATCCCGATACATCGATCATCTACCTGACTAGGGTAGAAGGCTCATCGTATCCCTTCCTAGTCCTGGTAGATCTTGGTCTTCTACTCGGTCAAGCAGTGAGTCCATGTAACGACCCGTAAATTTCCATACAATGGTTCGAGTACCACCTCGACCAGAAATCACTTAGGATTGAATCCTTTAGAAATTTAACAAAGTTAACTAAGTGCGAAACTAGATTAGCCATGAAATCTGTTGGAATCGCTTTAAATATGATCTGTAAGACCCAAAACTTTTAGAATCATTGACGCTAGGTTACCCTAAAGTCTACGATCAAACTCATTACCCGACTGCTCTCGGGAACGAATTGAAACTCCGTATCAGGTCTAGACCGCACATCGGGAGTCCGAATAATACGAAGTTAGGGAATTAGGACCGCCTCGTTGGGCTTGACAACCATCTCGGAAATCAAGTCCAGACGGTGTCCCACGGCCGTTCGCTCGAGTCCGGAGCGAGGGAGTGTGAAAACTCCTGTTTTCTTTACAAAATAAATATCTTGAATAGTGATCTGGCACGTATCGCTTGCGTACATTTTATAAGCAACTAGACTGTCAAAATCTGACCCAAATACACCCTCGGATCAGGAAAAATTTCAGGAACATTTACATGTACTTGCAATTTCGGATCGAGGCCCATTGACCGTTGAATTGAAAATGGTCCGCCACGCGTGATTTGGGATTCCGACCGAGACGAAAATATAACCCCACATAGATCCAAGGTTAGTGAGCTTAATTCCGAACGTATGGCTCAAGGAGGGCCGCCAGAAACCCTCTTTTAAGCTGAATTAAAGCCGATTTGCTTATGATATAAGTATACTTTGAACATAAGTCTATTTCGGAGAGTTTTTAGGCTATATAAGGACCTTAGGGCAGCCTCTCTCACAGCCATACGAATTTGGGATAAAACTCTAAGGAGAAGAGAGGAAAAGTGAGAGAAAACTTGAGAGTTGTGGGAGAAACTCCCTCCTGCTATTTCCAATCACCACACGGACTACACCGCCCCTTCCTTGCCGCTTTCCCGGCTGTACCGACTCCGTTTTAAGGTAAGAAACCCTAACCCTAGATTTGTTTAAGAGTGTAAAGGTTATAGGTTATGAAATAGCTAATCGGTTTGGCTCTTTAGGCTACAAAATCGCCGGATACGGAAGCCTAACGAACCTAGCTGATTCGTTGCATTCCTAAGGTGTAAGGTGAGGACTTTAGGTGTATAGGTTACGGTTTTCAATGCTTTCAATGTCAGATAATGATAGATTCATGATCTGCATGTAATTGTACATGTACAAAGTGTTTTCTGTTTCCTGTTTCGATTAAAGATGCAAAATATGGAATTTTGCATACTCTAGGTATACGTAGAAATACCGTATACGTACAAATTTTGGAAATGTGTTTGCCATGATTAATCGTTGTATGATTATATAGTTTATGGATAAAATACTGATTTGGCGAAAGAAATCGCCGTAGTACATGTTTGCTTATATACACTATGTATGTTGAAATTGTGTATTCTAGAAAATACCATATATGTATAAATTTTGGAGATGTAATTGTTATGACTATTTGTTGTATGAATATGATATACATGGATAAAATACTCGCTTGGCAAAAGGATAGCCCTAATACATATTTTATTAACATACGTCATGTATGTTGAAATAGTGTACTCTAAGTGTTTGTGTAAATACTTGTGAGAGTAAATGCTTAGTTGTTAGTGCCTTAGGTAGGTGCTGAGATGAAATTCTCAACTACCTTAGAGACATGTATGATTCCCTTCATGTGGTTGTTTGCTCTAACTACTCACTTATGAAGTGTATGTGTTTATATCCCTATTTGTATAGTGCTCTTTAACATGCTTTACAACATGCTTTATATCATGCTTTATAACATGCCTTATGACATGCCTAGTAGCATGCTTGTATTACTTTGTTTATCATGCTTTACTCCACATGCTATGGATGAGAATTGATTGAGTTTGGGACTATGTCCATAGTCCAGACATTCGGTACCAGACTTGAGATTGTGGCTGAGATTCATGTCGCCACGAGGGATGTGTTTGAGGAACCCGAGTCGTACTTCGGTTGGTGATAGTGGTTGGCCACACGGAGTGCTTCTGCGCTTCATATCGCTCAACTTGTTGTGCGCTCGAGCTTCTCAGGCTCGTCGAGTAACCCGATATGTCGAATGTGTGTTCACCATGTTTGGTCATTACTGCTTGAACCTAGGGTACCAAACTTACCAGTGGAAATCCCGTTAACCATGGTACCTCGATCCGCTAAGACTCATGAGCCAGACAAGGTGGTATGGGACACCGTGGCCTAGCTGCCGGCCTATGCTGGGGCCACATGCCTCCCTGTAGTGACCATTGAGCAACCCAAAGTCGTGAGCCGAATACGGTGGTATGGGACACTGTATTCGAGCTGTCAATACTTACGGCGAGAGCCGAGTACAGTGAGACCTGTACTCGAGCTGACGGGCGACGAGTCCTCTGTAGTGTCTTCTAGTATACTCCAAGGTCGGTGATTGGCGACGAGCCCTTCACAACAACTAGAGTATGAGTTGAGCCGAGTACGGTGAGACCTGTATTCGAGCTGACGGCCAGCGATTGAGCTGAGTACGGTGAGACTTGTACTCGAGCTGACAGTCAGCAATTGAGCCGCATACGGTGAGATCTGTATCCGTGCTGACGGGTGACAAGCCCTTTGCGATGCCTTCACGATGCCTCTTGAATCATAATACCGTATGAGATTAACTAGGATTGACGACCCTAGAATGGATCATGTTTGGGAATGATACTAGGGAGGTACCTTAGTTTCCCAATACTGCTATTTGAAATGGACTAATAACAACTCGGTAATCACGTTCATCATCGCACCGCATGTGCCTAGTAGATGTGGAGCACTGAAGGAGGTATGCATCCATGAACGTAAGATGATATCGCATTAGGGTGGTTTGGCAAGGGCATTCATCATGTCATTTCATACTTGCATTTAACAAGAGTAGTTAAACTTGTTTGATTGTACTGCTTTATCATTACTGCTTGATTAAATTGATAACATGTTAACATATGCTTTATTGTTCCACTGAGTTAGCTACTCACTCCCACGTTACGGGATGGTGTTGTACACACCAACCAGACTCTGTCATAGGTATAGACGGAACGTCGGTTCAGGAGGCGGAGCCCGATTACAACGAGGACCAGGATGGGTTCTCATTTATGCAATACTCTGACGGTTTTTCTTAGGCCGACTGCATCGCGGGGATTTCAGGACTCATCTTTTAGATTGTATTTTGACTTTTTGACTAAGAAACAGTACATGTATATGGGTACTCAATTAGTGTTCATACTCTGGAGTACATGAAGATTTTGTTTCCTTACATACCTTATATATACAATTTCAGTCTTCCGCTTGCCTTTATACAATTGAACTGGAGTATGAATTACTGTTTTGGTATAATCTCACTCATGTTTATTGCTCTAACTCGGACAACATTTAACCATCATTATTTATGTTGCATAAGTGATGCGTTGGAACTCAGGAGTTGAGTTCAAACTCGACCCCTGAATTTCAGGGTGTTACAAGTTGGTATCAGAGCATGATTTTAATTAAACCGGACCTGAGTTATATTCCCACGACGTACGCTGACTCATTACAACCTAGGAGGGTACGAGAAAAATATAGAAACAGTCTTAGGTTTTCCCGATTTCGCCATTCGGCGAAGTTCATCGAAGATAGACATTTTAATCGAGCTCGTACTCGATCCTGACCGCACGTATCGATCCCAAATCACTTCTAGACCGTCTATTGATGTGTCTAGATCACAATACACCTTACCCCAGCAGTCAAAAATCTACAAATGTCAGTGTGTGTCCGAAAATGCCCGAAGGTGCCCGAAATAGAGTGAATCGGGGTCGGGGGCCTACCCACGCTAATTCAGGGGTACCCAGGGTGGGACCCAGTGATTTTTGGGGCCTAGGGGGCTGTATGAACAGAGCCATAGGGCCCCCTTTCTCAAATCCCAAAAATTTTTGGCGAGACCTCGCCGATTTTCTCGCTTGGCCGGGCCCGCGGCCTGGGCCGATCGTGTTTGGGGGTTTTATAAACCCCCTGGTGCCCACAAAAAATTGCATCTCCTTCACAAACGCCCTCCCCAAGCCATTTTTCCCTCTTACATTGCTGCCCTCTCTCCCAAATCGCCTCTCCAACCCTCTTCTCTACTATTTTCGACCACACCCTACCCTCTTCCATTGTGTATTGCAGCCCCCTTCTCCATTCCCTCTTCGTTTCTCTCTTTTGGACCCCCCACATGCCATTGGGGCTCTAAAACTCGTGGGAGTCTCCATCTCCACCTATTTTTCCATTCCCCTTTTTAATCCCCTCTCTTTTGGGCCCCTACAAGATCTGTTGGGCCCTAAATCCGTGGAGAAACCATATTCCCAGCCATTTCTCCCCTATTCCGTCTTTTCCATGCCCCTTTTTGAAGTTGTGGTGGCCATTTTCTCCATCTCCACCATCCTCTCTCTGATGGGCAAGAAAAAGAGTGCCACTGATGAGGCTGGGCCTAGTCGCCCTACACGATCAAGGCGGCCGAGAGACACCGCCGCTAGCTCGAGCTTTGCCCGGGAGTTTCGCACAAAGCGAGACCTTGATCCCCGGATCCCTGCTGAACGGGTACAGTTGGCGGCGCTACCTCATGGAGTTTATGAGGACCGCAGAGTTCTTTTTGAAGTCCAGGTGGATGGTCGGCTATTTGGAAAATATTATTTGTTCGAGCAAGTGGAGGCGGCCCTCTGGGGTCCGCTATTTGAGGTCAGAGGTCGCGCCAATTCCGGCACTGTCAGAGCCTTCTACGCCAACATTCGTGAGCCTACGCTAAAACCTTTGCAGTTCCGGCTCTTAGTTGGGGTGGATCAGTTCGTCACCATTGATGTGAGGGTGATCGCACGACTTATGAATATGCCCCTTGGTGACGTACATGCTAGCGAGCTGAATTTTGGGGACTGCTCGTGAAAGGGATCGTCGCACACGATACCTTTGTGGTGGCCGACTAGCTGAGTGGCAGCCGAACAAAAACCTGCTAGCGTCCCACATGTCTGACGACTTCCGCCTACTACATCAGATCTTTACATACAACCTTTACCCCAGGAACAGTAATCGCAGCAAGTGCACGCGACTTATGGTTGACTTTCGGTACCAAGTGGGGCAGAGGGCGAACTTGTGTGTACCCACTTTCGTGTTGCGACAGATCGTAAATGTTGCACGCTCCACCAGGAGCTCTGATTCGCTTCCTTTCGGCCGACTCATATGCAGGATTGCACGGGAGTATGGCTATAGTCTGGGGGTGGAAATGTCAGAATACTCTCAAGCAGATGAAGCTTGGGGCACAACGACAACGGGCCCGACAGGGGGAGAGTGAGGATGAGATTGAGAGCGAAGAAGACAAGAGTGAAGAGGGGAGTGAAGCGGAAGAAGAGGAAGAGGAACCTGAGGCCCAGGACACAGAGGAGAGTTCACCTCCTGCGGCTCAGGAGCAGGACGTGGATCGGGCTGCCATAGATGCGCGTTTAGCCAGTCTTGAGGAGGGCCAAGCCGCCCTACAACAGGAAGTCGGGCGGGTCCGAACCAAGCTCGGCAAGGTGTCTCGTACCTTGAAGGTCATCCTGTGTTGTCTGCAGGACAAGAAGGCCCCTCCTCCATCGCCTGATTTGGATGCCTAGCCATCCATACTGCTGCTTGTAGTTATTTTGGTTTTCTCTGTAGTAGATTTATGTTTCATGTTGATGATGTAGTAGTTAGTTATATGTTTTAAGTGTTTGATGTTGTGGATGTGTTGGCTCGCATGTAATTTCTGTCATGATTCATGCAACTCTGTATTCCATGTATTATGACAATTTTGGGTAAATGAAAAGCATGTAGCCTCTTTTGCTGTGAGATGTGTGAAATGCTTAAGGTGCTTATATGATGCGTTGCTATGCTTTATCTCACCAATGTTATACCCTATGTTGTATAAGGCATGCCGCGACAGTATACGCGGAGCACGGCACACCTCCGTCTTACTGGCTCGATGGACCAGACTCCTTCTGGTAGTGGTGGTCCTGCGGACCGTGGGTTAGATTCTGATCAGCCTCCTGCTGGTCCTACAGGTGGACTGCCACCTTACACGCCCCCGGTTCGTGAGCAGTACCGAGCATCATCATCTGCGCAGCATGACTCACAGGCTGCTCCGCCTATGGATAGGATCAAGCAGTTGATGTTGATGATGCATCAGCAACAGATGCAGCAACAGATGCAGCAACAGCAGCAGCACCAGCAGCTTATGGCCACTATTGCTGAGGCCTTATCCCAGGGTGGTAGTGCGACTCCACCTACGACATCCGCACGTCCTGCTGAGCATTCGGAGCCTCCTACTCAGTTTGAGGATGTGCCTCTGCCCACACCCGTCGCACCTCCTACTGGAGATGTTGGTACTCGTGGTTTACTCGAGTGATTTCAACGCTTGAGGCCTCCCTCATTCATGGGTTCTCACAGACCCGAGGAGGCAGAGTTTTGGCTTGACCGCATCTCTAAGATACTATGGATGTTGCACTGTACAGAGGCAGAGCAAGTCGAGTTGCCCTCTTTCATGTTTGAGAGGGAGGCCAGTTTATGGTGGGATAGTGTGCTGCAGTCTGTCGCAGAGGGCTACGTGTGGACCTGGGAGGTATTCGAGTTCCGGTTCCACGAGAAATATTACCCATAGACTTATCGGCATGAGCGGGAGGATGAGTTTCTGCGCCTCAGGCAGGGAGGCATGACGGTTATTGAGTACGAGCACCGCTTTACAGAGTTGGGCCGTTTTGTCCCGACTATCTTCGTCAACGAGCAGATGCGGATGCATCACTTTTCTGGAGGTTTGCGACCTGACATACGGTCGAAGATATGCTGCCTCAGTATACCTACTTATGCGGCACTGGTTCACATGTCTATGACGGCCGAGCAGGATGTAGACCAGTTGGCCCGTTCTCATGGTGTTATGGGTGCGAGACCACGACAGGAGTTATAGAGCAGGCCTATCTTAGGCAAGAGGCCACGTGCTGATTCGCCTCCCAGGGCCGCGACACTAGTAGTTCCTATGAGGCGTCCTATTGCGACCTGCACGTATTGCGGAAAACCGGGGCATCCTGCTGAGAGTTGTTTCTTGCGTATGAGGGCTAGCGGATTTTCACCACCGCAGAGGCTGGATCGCCCTTACCCTTAGGGCATATCAGCTCCACCTCTACAGACTGCTCCTGCTCATCCTTCTTTCAGGCCTCCTGTACCACGCTTCAGGCCGCCTCAACGGCCCTTGGTTCCACAGCCGAACCGTCAGCAGCAGGATCGAGTACATACGCTTGTTGCCGAGGCACCTGAGACGTCTATTTCGGCCCCGACGGCTTTTGAGGGTACGGCTCATATTCATGGTGCTTCCGTTTCCTTATTGGTGGACACTGGGTCCACTACTTCTATTATTTCATATGGGGCAGTCAAGCGTCTAGCTTTACGTACTATTCCCACGACGGGAATGAGACTCACTACGGCTACTGGGACTATGTCGGATATTGCACGGGTATGTGAGGGTTGCTCCGTGGATTTGGGTAGCAGAACCGTGCTCGTCGACCTCATTGTCGCTCCACTATGGCAATACGACATCATCCTCGGTATGGACTGACTCGCTAAGATGAGGGCAGAGATAGATTGTGATACTCAGATCGTGACTGCCTATGGATCTGACGGCACAACTTTCACGTTTCCAGTGCAGGTCAGTTGGCCCTTCCGTGTTGATTGTTATGCTGCTTTATTAGTGCCGATCGATTGTCCGACATTGGAAGATACGCCGATGGTTCTGGAATTTATAGATGTGTTTAAGACTATTCCTGGTTTACCTCCTCGGCGCGAGATCGATTTTACAATTGATCTTATGCCTGGTGCGACACCCATCTCATTGGCGACTTATCGTATGCCTCCATGTGAGATGGAGGAGCTGCGCAGACAGATTGACGAGCTTGTAGAGAAGGGTTTTATACGACCTAGTGTGTCTCCTTGGGGAGCACCTGTACTATTTGTGAAGAAGAAGGATGGGTCACTACGGTTATGTATTGATTACCGTAGGTTGAACCAGGTCACGGTGAAGAACAAGTATCCTTTGCCCAGGATAGATGATCTGTTTGATCAGTTGAGGGGGGCGAAGTATTTTTCGAAGATTGATCTACAGTCGGGGTACCACCAGTTACGCGTCAGAGATGAGGACGTGCAGAAGACAGCCTTCAGGACGTGCTTTGGGCACTATGAGTTCGTATTGATGTCGTTCGGCCTTACGAACGCACCAGCCGTGTTCATGGACCTGATGAACCGGGTATTTCGGCCTTTCCTATACCGATTCGTCATCATCTTTATTGATGACATTTTGATATACTCTACGAGTCGGGAGGAGCACGAGGAGCACCTGAGAGCGGTGTTGGGTACGCTGAAGAAGAACCAGTTGTTCGCACAGTATAAGAAGTACGACTTCTGGCAGGAGGAAGTCAAGTTCCTCGGACATGTAGTGTCCAAGGATGGGATAGCAGTGGACCTTGCTAAGGTAGCCGCGGTTCAAGATTGGCAGCAGCCTGGCTCTGTTACCGAAGTAAGGAGTTTCCTTGGTCTGGCAGGGTATTACAGGCCCTTCATTCGGGATTTCTCGAAGATTGTCAGGCCGTTGTCTCAGTTGACCCGGAAGGACCTGAAGTTCGCCTGGAATGAGAAGGCGGAAGCAGCTTTCAGGGAGCTGAAGGACAAGTTGAAGTCCGCCTCTGTGCTAGTATCACCAGAGCAAGGGGAGAAATACACGATATACACTGACGCGTCTCGCATTGATTTGGGTTGTGTCCTGATGTAGAAGGACAGGGTGAGTTCGTATGCCTCGAGACAATTAAGGAAGCACGAGGAGAATTACCCTACACACGACTTGGAGTTGACAGTTGTCATCTTTGCATTGAAGCTCTGGAGACATTACCTCTACGGAGAGGAGTTCGAGCTTTTCTGCAACCACAAGAGCCTTAAGTACATATTCATGCAGCGAGACTTAAATATGAGACAACGCCGATGGATGGAGACCTTGAAGGACTTCAAGTTCGAGGTTTCCTACCATCCTGGTAAGGCGAACCTTGTAGCAGACTCGTTGAGCCGCAAGAAGGCTATAACATTTGCGGCACCGTTGATGATAGCTGAGTGGGACATCGTTGAGTTCGTGCGGGACTTCGAGCAGAGACTCACTGTGGAGGAGCCATTTGAGTGTGTTGCGCACTTTCGGGTGCGACCACTTATTGAAGACAGGATCATTGAGGCCCAGGAGGGCGATGAGCGGCTGTCTGAGCTTCGAGAGCAAGCTAGCGACGCAGAGGACTCTGAGTGGAGAGTTGGTTCTGATGGGGGTCTATGATTTCGTGGCCGCCTATGTGTTCCTGACATGCCTGACTTGAGACACGAGCTTCTCGAGTCTGCCCATAACTCGAAGCTTGCGATGCATCCTGGTAGCACGAAGATGTACCGGGATATGAGACGGTCATATTGGTGGGATAACATGAAGGCCCACATCGCTGAGTATGTGTCTCGTTGTCTGACGTGTCAGCAGGTCAAGGCAAAACATTGTCGACCTCCTGGACTGCTTCAGCCCATGCCCATAGCAGAGTGGAAGTGGAACTTCATCTCCATGGATTTCATATCTGGGCTGCCGAAGACGAGGTGGGGACACGATTCCATTTGGGTGATTGTGGACCGGTTGACCAAATCGGCCCATTTTCTCCCTATCAGAGTCACAAACTCTGCAGACGAGCTGGCTAGATTGTATATCAGAGAGATTGTGCGTCTGAATGGAGTTCCACTTGAGATTGTGTCTGACAGAGACACTCGGTTCACATCTATCTTCTGGACTCGTATCTAGGAAGCGATGGGTGTGAAGTTGAAGTTCAGTACGGCGTTTCATCCTCAGACTGATGGGCAGACAGAGTGGGTGAATCAGATTCTGGAGGATATGTTGTGGGCATGTGTGTTGGACTTCAAGGATAGCTGGGATGACTGTCTTCCTTACGCAGAGTTCGCCTACAACAACAGCTTCCAGGCGAGTATCGTAATGGCGTCATATGAGGCCCTGTATGGTCGTCCTTGCAGAGCACCGCATTGTTGGGCTGAGGTTGGCAAGCGTAGTCTGATCGGCCCGGAGTTGGTACAGGCGACTACAGAGAAGGTCGACATTATCAGGCGTCGATTACTTACAGCGCAGAATAGGTAGAAGAGTTACGCCGATACGAGGCTGCGACCCCTTGAGTTCGAGGTCGAGGATCATGTATTCCTCCGAGTTTCCCCTATGAAGGGAGTCCTTCGGTTTGGGAAGAAGGGGAAGCTCACGCCGAGGTTTATCGGTCCGTTTCAGATACTGGATCGAGTGGGTGATGTGGCGTATCGTCTCACTTTACCCACGCCACTTGCAGCTGTACACAACGTATTTCATGTATCTATGCTGAAGAAGTACGTTCCTGATCCTTCACATATCATCAGATGGGAGCCGGTACAGCTGAGCGAGGATGCTACGTATGAGTTGTGCCCGACGCGTATCCTTGACAGGAAGGAGCAGGTACTACGTAGCAAGGTCATTCCACTTGTGAAGGTACTATGGACGCATCATTCAGAGGAGGAAGCTACTAGGGAGACTGAGGCCGAAGTCAGGAAGAACTACCCTCAGATTCTCGAGGAATACGAAAAGGTACAAATTTCGAGGATGAAATTTATGTTTAAGGGGGGTAGATTGTAATGACCCGTAAATTTTCGTACAATGGTTCGAGTACCACCTCGACCAGAAATCACTTAGGATTGAATCCTTTAGAAATTTAACAAAGTTAACTAAGTGCGAAACTAGATTAGCCATGAAATCCGTTGGAATCGCTTTAAATACGATCTGCAAGACCCAAAACTTGTAGAATCATTGACGCTAGGTTACCCTAAAGTCTAGGATCAAACTCATTACCCGACTACTCTCGGGAACGAATTGAAACTCCGTATCAGGTCTAGACCGCACATCGGGAGTCCGAATAATACGAAGTTAAGGAATCGGGACCACCTCGCTGGGCTTGACAACCATCTCGGAAATCAAGTTCAGACGGTGTCCCACGGCCGTTCGCTCGAGTCCGAAGCGAGGGAGTGTGAAAACTCCTGTTTTCTTTACAAAATAAATATCTTGAATAGTGATCTGGCACGTATCGCTTGCGTACATTTTATAAGCAACTAGACCGTCAGAATCTGACCCAAATACACCCTCGGATAAGGAAAAATTTCAGGAACATTCACATGTACTTGAAATTTCGGATCGAGGCCCACTGACCGTTGAACTGAAAATGGTCCGCCACGTGTGATCTGGGATTCCGACCGAGACGAAAACATAACCCCACGTAGATCCAAGGTTAGTGAGCTTAAGTCCGACGTATGGCTCAAGGAGGGCCGCAAGAAACCCTCTTTTAAGCTGAATTTACCCCGATTTGCTTATAATATAAGTATACCTTGAATATAAGTCTATTCCGGAGAGTTTTTAGGCTATATAAGGACCTTAGGGCAGCCTCTCTCACAGCCATACGAATTTGGGATAAAACCCTAAGGAGAACTGTAACATCCCGGATTTTTGCCAACCTGGGATTAGACGTCCTTAGGCATTGGGTCGATCCTAAGACCTTACCAACTTGTCAAAACTAAATCCCACAGTCAAAAATCGCTCCTTAACCCATTTCCTTCACAAATCCCACCCTTCACTACCTTGTGCTTTCAATTTTTCAAAGCACTTTCGCCCTAGACACTATCTTAAACTAGCTAAGTAGTAAAACTTGGATCACTTTATATACAAACTATAAAGGCCTAAGTACCATCTCAACCAGAAAACAATTAGGATTAAATCCTTTAGAAATTTAACAAAGTTAACTAAGTGCAAAACTCGATTAGCCATGAAATCCGTTGGGATCGCTTTAAATACGATCTGCAAGACCCAAAACTTGCAAAATCAGTGACTCTAGGTTTCCCTAAAGTTTAGAACCAAACTCATTTCCCGTTTGCTCTCGGGAATGAAACGAAACTTCGTATTAGGTCTAGACCGCACATCGGGAGTCCGATTAACACGAAGCTAAGGAACTAGGACCGCCTCACTGGGCTTGACAATCATCTCAAAAATCAGATCCAGCCGATGTCCCACGGCCTTTCGTTTCGATCCGGAGCGAGGGAGTGTGAAAAACACTATTCCCTTTGAAATTAAAATATCTGGAATAGTGATCTGGCACCTTTCGCTTGCGCATCAGTATTAAGCAACCAGACCGTCAGAATTAGACCAAATTACACCCTCGGATCAGGAAAAATTTCAGGAACATTTACATGTACTTGGAATTTCGGATCGTGGCCCACTGACCGTTGAACTGAAAGTGGTCCACCACGTGCGATCTGGGAATCCGATCGAGTCGAAAACGTAATCCCTCATAGATCCATGTGTGGTGAGCTTAAGTCTGACGTTTGAGTCAAGGAGGGCCACCAGAACCTCTCTTTTGAGCTGGAAAAGTGACGAAATACCTATATTAGCAGTAACCTTTGAACAGGAGTCTATTTCGGTGAGTTTTGAGACTATATAAGGACCTTAAACCCTCTCTCATGGCAGCCATACGAATTTAGAATTGAGAGAGGGAAAAGAGAGAGAAAGTGAAGGAGAAGTGGGAGAATCTCCCTGCCGTCGTTCCCTGCCACCACACGGGCTGCACCACCCCTTTCCAGACATTTTCCCGGCGTTTCCGGCGTCGTTTCTAGGTAAGAAACCCTAACCCTAATCTGTTTTGGGGTTTAGACTGTTGTAGGTTGTGAAATAGCTAACCTATTTCGTTCTCTAGGTTGCCAAACTGCCGAATACGGAAGCTTAGCGAACCTATCAACTCCGTTACGATTCTACGACAAAAGGTGCGGACTTTAGGTGTATAGGTTAGGGTTTTCAACGCTTTCAATGTCAGATAATGATAGATTCATGATCTGCATGTAATTGTACATGTACAAAGTGCTTTCCGTTTCCTGTTTCGATTAACGTTATAGAATATGGAATTTCACATACTCTAGGTATACGTAGAAATACCGTATACGTATTTTTTTTAGAGAAATGTTTGACATGTTTATTTAATGTATGGTTATACTATATATGGATAAAATACGAGTTTGGCGAAAGGAATCGCCGTAATACATGTTCACTTGTAAATGCTACGTATGTTGAAATTGTGTATTCTAGAAATACCGCATATGTGCGGATTTTGGAAATATAATTGTCATGATTATTTGTAGTATGATTATGGTATACATGGATAAAATACTCGTTTGGCTAAAGGATAACCCTAATACATGTTTTACTAACATACATCATGTATGTTGTAATAGTGTATTCTAAGTGTTTGTGGAAATGGCTGAATGAGTATAGAATTCTCATTTGTGCTCGCCATGACTAATTGTCATGGATTCATGATTGATGTATGGGCGATACCCCCTTTGACGAAAGGATTTGCCCTAAGTCACGCCACGGCCAATATACACTATATATGCCAAAATGTGTGGCCCAAGTGTTTGTAGAAATGACTGAATGAATATGGAACTTGGATTCCTGCTTGCCATGACTATCCGTTGTGGGTGTACGCGTGTTATGATTGGGGCAACTCCCTAGTGAAAGGATTTGGCCTAATGCCTATGTGATCGACATATGTCGTGTATGTTGATGTATGTTTGTTTAAGTGTTTCTTGAAATGTCTGAATGAGTAGTAGTTAGCAAATTGTAAAGTATAAGGGTGTTGAGATATGATTCTCAACCTCTTTTAACTATGTGTATGATCTCCTTTGATAGTTGTGTGATTAGGAATTGAACATGTACAAACGCATGCTTGTGTTGTGATTCATAACATGCTCAACTGCTTTATGATTTTAACTATGTAATGCATATGTTTAAATTTATATTTACGTTGTATGATCCGTCATGGGTGATGGGGGAGCGGAGCAACGAGTGCGTGCAACAGCCCTGACAGCCCTAAACGGATAATACCAGACTGATTGTATGAGTTGAATCTTGATCCATTACTGCTTTATTTATCTGCAATTGATTGTGTTTGGGGCTATGATTATGGCCCAGGCAATCGGTAACGAGATTGAACTCGTGGCTGAGATTCACTTGCCACGTGGGATGTGTTCGACGAACTCGAGTCGGGCGTTGCCTGTCGGCAGTGGCTAGGCCACACGAAGTTGTTTATGCACTTCATGTCGTGCAGCTCAACGGGCGATCGTGCTAGTCGAGCTCGTCAAGTAACCCGATCTGTCTTATGCATGTTCACCCTGTTTGGACGCTACTGCTTGAACCTAGGGTACCAAACTTACCAGTGAAACCCCCTTTTAACCATGGTACCTCGATCCGCTAAGACGCATGAGCCGGGCATGGTGGTATGGGACACCGTGGTCGAGCTGTCGGCCAACGCTGGGGCCATGTGCCTCCCCGTAGTGACCATTGCGCAACCAACTCGTGAGCCGAATATGGTGGTATGGGACACTGTATTCGAGCTGTCGATACTTACGGCGAGAGCCGAGTACGGTGAGACCTGTGCTCGTGCTGACCGGCGACGAGTCCTCCGTAGTATCTTCGAGTATACTCCAAGGGTCTGTGATTGGCGACGAGTCTTTCACAGCAACTAGAGTATGAGTGGAGCCGAGTACGGTGAGACCTGTACTCGAGCTGACGGCTAGTGATTGATCCGAGTACGGTGAGACCTGTACTCGAGCTGACGGTCAGCAATTGAGCCGCATACGGTGAGATCTGTATCAGCGCTGACGGGTGACGAGCCCTTTGCGATGCCTTCACTATGCTTCTCGAACCATAATATCGTATGAGATTAACTAGGATTGACGACCCTAGAATGGATCATGTTTGGGAATGATACGAGGGAGGTACCTTAGTTTCCCAATACTGTTGGTTGAAATGGACTAATAATAACTTGGTAATCATGAGCATCATCGCACCGCATGTGCTTTGTAGATGTGGCGCACTGAGGGAGTTAAGCATTCGCGAACGTAAGATGATGTCGCTTGAGGGTGGTTTGGCAAGGGCATACAGCATCATGTCATTTCATTCTTGCATTTAATAAGAGTAGTTAGAATTGTTTGATTTGTACTGCTTTATCATTACTGCTTGATTGAATTGATAACATGTTAACCTATGCTTTACTGTTCCACTGAGTTGATCACTCACTCCCACGTTACGGGACGGTGTTGTACACACCAACCAGATTTGTTGAGTTTCAGGTGGTGGCGATGCTTGTGAAGCAGAGCCGGACTACTTCTATGATGATAGGAGGAATTCTCCTATCTGTATCTCTCTGGCAGGTCAATGAAGACCTGATATTGTATTGACGGGGCTATGGTACATGGGATAGGAGGCATTACACTTCCTCACATTTGGTACATTTAAGAACTGCACTTGTATTTATTTAACCTGGTAATGTTATCACACTCTGGAGACTCATCATAAGTTATATATTTTATCTATCTATCACAGTCTTCCGCTTGCAAACTTAACTGTCTCTGGAGTATGATATGCTGTTTTGGCTTAATCTCACTCATGTTCAATGCACGAATACAGTCAACATTCAATCATCATTCATTTTGTTGCATAAGTGATGTTCTGGAACTCGGGAGTTGAGTTTATGTTCGACCCCCGATTTTCAGGGCGTTACAAGAACAGAGGAAAAGTGAGAGAAAACTTGAGAGTTGTGGGAGAAACTCCCTCCTACTGTTTCTAATCACCACACGGACTACACCGCCCCTTCCTTGCCGCTTTCTCGGCGATACCGACTCCGTTTTAAGGTAATAAACCCTAACCCTAGATCTGTTAAGAGTGTGAAGGTTATAGGTTATGAAATAGCTAATCGGTTTCGTTCTTTAGGCTACAAAATCGCCGGATACGGAAGCCTAACGAACCTAGCTGATTCGTTGCAATCCTAAGGTGTAAGGTGAGGACTTTAGGTGTATAGGTTACGATTTTCAACGCTTTCAATGTCAGATAATGATAGATTCATGATTTGCATGTAATTGTACATGTACAAAGTACTTTCCGTTTCCTGTTTCGATTAAAGATGCAAAATATGGAATTTTACATACTCTAGGTATACGTAGAAATACCATATACATACAAATTTTGGAAATGTGTTTGCCATGATTAATTGTTGTATGATTATATAGTTTATGGATAAAATACTGATTTGGCGAAAGAAATCGCCGTAGTACATGTTTGCTTATATACACTATGTATGTTGAAATTGTGTATTCTAGAAAATACCATATATGTATAGATTTTGGAGATGTAATTGTCATGACTATTTGTTGTATGAATATGATATACATGGATAAAATACTCGCTTGGCAAAAGGATAGCCCTAATACATATTTTATTAACATACGTCATGTGTGTACTCTAAGTGTTTGTGTAAATACTTGTGAGAGTAAATGCTTAGTTGTTAGTGCCTTAGGTAGGTGCTGAGATGAAATTCTCAACTACCTTAGAGACATGTATGATTCCCTCCATGTGGTTGTTTACTCTAACTACTCACTTATGAAGTGTATGTGTTTGTATCCCTATTTGTATAGTGCTCTTTAACATGCTTTACAACATGCTTTATATCATGCTTTATAACATGCCTTATGACATGCCTAGTAGCATGCTTATATTACTTTGTTTATCATGCTTTACTCCACATGCTATGGATGAGAATTGATTGAGTTTGGGACTATGTCCATAGTCCAGACATTCGGTACCAGACTTGAGATTGTGGCTGAGATTCATGTCGCCACGAGGGATGTGTTTGAGGAACCCGAGTCGTACTTCGGTTGGCGATAGTGGTTGGCCACACGGAGTGTTTCTGCGCTTCATATCGTTCAACTTGTTGGGCGTTCGAGTGTGTCAGGCTCGTCAAGTAACCCGATATGTCGAATGTGTGTTCACCATGTTTGGTCATTACTGCTTGAACCTAGGGTACCAAACTTACCAGTGGAAATCCCGTTAACCATGGTACCTCGATCCGCTAAGACTCATGAGCCGGACATGGTGGTATGGGACACCGTGGCCGAGCTGTCGGCCTATGCTGGGGCCACGTGCCTCCCCGTAGTGACCGTTGAGCAACCCAAACTCGTGAGCCGAATACGGTGGTATGGGACACTGTATTCGAGCTGTCGATACTTACGGCGAGAGCCGAGTACGGTGAGACCTGTACTCGCGCTGACAGGCGACGAGTCCTCTGAAGTGTCTTTACTCCAAGGTCTGTGATTGGCGACGAGCCCTTCACAACAACTAGAGTATGAGTTGAGCCGAGTACGGTGAGACCTGTATTCGAGCTGACGGCCAGCGATTGATCCGAGTACGGTGAGACCTGTACTCGAGCTGACGGTCAGCAATTGAGCCGCATACGGTGAGATCTGTATCCGTCCTGACGGGTGACGAGCCCTTTGCGATGCCTTCGCGATACCTCTCGAACCATAATACTGTATGAGATTAACTAGGATTGACGACCCTAGAATGGATCATGTTTGGGAATGATACTAGGGAGGTACCTTAGTTTCCCAATACTACTGTTTGAAATGGACTAATAACAACTCGGTAATCACGTTCATCATCGCACCACATGTGCCTAGTAGATGTGGAGCACTGAGGGAGGTATGCATCCGCGAACGTAAGATGATGTCGCATTAGGGTGGTTTGGCAAGGGCATTCATCATGTAATTTCATACTTGCATTTAACAAGAGTAGTTAAACTTGTTTGATTGTACTACTTTATCATTACTGCTTGATTGAATTGATAACATGTTAACCTATGCTTTATTGTTCCACTGAGTTAGCTACTCACTCCCACGTTACGGGACGGTGTTGTACACACCAACCCGACTCTGTCACAGGTATAGATGACACGTCGGTTCAGGAGGCGGAGCCCGATTACGACGAGGAACAGGATGAGTTCTCATTCATGCAGTACTCTGACGGTTTTGCTTAGGCCGACTGCATCGCGAGGATTTCAGGAATCATCTTTTAGATTGTATTTTGACTTTTTGACTCAGAAACAGTGCATGTATATGGGTACTCAATTAGTGTTCATACTCTGGAGTTCATGAAGATTTTGTTTCCTTACATACCTTATATATACAATTTCAGTCTTCCGCTTGCCTTTATACAATTGAACTAGAGTATGAATTACTGTTTTGGTATAATCTCACTCATGTTTATTGTTCTAACTCGGACAACATTTAACCATCATTATTTATGTTGCATAAGTGATGCGTTGGAACTCGGGAGTTGAGTTCATACTCGACCCCCAAATTTCAGGGTGTTATAGTCCATTGGTAGTCACCCAGGATTGAGAATTGGGTCAAGCTGCGAATGTTTCGCAGTTGTATATTTCAGTAACTTCATAGTCCGATTACTCTAGAAACGTAGGGAATGTCCATCATTGAAAGGCTCAAATTGTCTATGTTGAAGGTTGCCCTTTATTTATGTCCAAGGAAATGGTGAATCAAATCTTACTAGATCATCCTAAAACGGTTTCTCATAGTATAACTTACTAGGGCTTCTATAATGTTCATATCCAACGAGCACAGTTTTGATCCTGGGCCAAGTAGGGTAAGGTCCACCACGCTTTCGTTGCGCCGACCTAACTAAGTCTATCGGTCTCTGGTATTCTCTAATGTAACCGGTAGTCTAGTCTTAATTTAGGAGTAGTGGAAATCCATAGGTGTAGTCCAAAGTCTATGCTCATATGCTAGATGATTTCACATCATTTCTAATACAAGGAAGGGTTTTATCGCTTAGGGTCAAAGTTGCCTAATTGGAATTGAGTCGCCCAAACTTAAATTTAACTATGCTCGAGCATTTCACATATGCTCATTCCAACTAAGAGGGTCCTAAGGTTCACATTATATATTTGTTGGATTTCCTACACGGTCATGTCTGTCGGAATCTAGGAGCACCGCTCCAAGTCCAAAACTCCAAGGGCCTATTTGGCCAGTGGTCTTAAGTTGTATTTAATGGGCTTGCATTGCTAATCCCTCCTGGGGATTGGGAGTGGCATGGTTGGTAGGAGGGTGGGAGGGGATTAATTTTATAAGCTTTGGAAAATGAGCCTGGTATTGGAAAAGTGTGAGATGGGATTTCTAAATCCCAGGATAATGAATTTCTAAAGGTAATATGAAAGGAGAACCCGAGATTTACTTTTAATCGCATACATTCCACACACTACATAGCAATAGAGACGGCATGCATTTCATTTAATCAAAACTGTCACAATACAAGAGATAGATCGTTACATGCATCATGTCAAGAAACGCATGGGAAACTAAGCTAGTCAAACCTACAACAGCAACACACATCTACTACTAAGCCTCCTGAGGCTCACCCACAGAAAGCAAAAACAACATAAGACAACCAACAACCACTATGCCAGGATCACTCGTCCGAGTCTGGCGATGGAGGAGGGGCGCCCTTTCTCTTTCCCATGAGAGAGAGAAGAAGGTTGAAATCGAGAAACTGGCCGTAATGACCTCGAATAAGGCCATGGAAAAGTGACGAAACGGAGAGAAAAGGCTGAAGTTTTTTTTTTTTTTTTTTTGTTCTCCACGGATTGGAGCCTCAACAGGGGTTGTAGAGGTCCAAGTGACAGGGAATGAAGATGGTAAAAGGGAGAAATGGGATAGGTTAGAAGGCTACACGATTTTTGAGTCACAAATGGGGCATGTAAGAGCCCAAATGAGAGAGAACTGAGAGGGCAGGGGGTAGGGATGGCTGTGGATGGTGTATATGGAAAGGTTGTGGTCGAAAATGGGACATGAGACGATTGGAAGGGAGTTTGGAGGGAAAAACAACAAGTTGGAGGGCTTGGAAGGGTAAAAATGAGAAGTGGGGCTCAAACCAGAGAGAAATAGGGGCCCCTTAAAAATTTTGCACGCAGCAAACATGTCAGGGGGTCGGGCCGACCACGACCAGATCCGGCTCAACCCGAGCGGGCCAACCTGACCGCGGTCGACCGTGGTGACCAAGGTTCCACCGCGGTCCACCTTGTCCGGCGCCGCGCCACTGCAACTGGGCGGTGTTCACCATCCCCCCAAGGTGCCGAATGCACCCTGGGTCCACTTGGTTCCTCCCCCCCCCCCCCCCCCCCCCCGGATTGACGGGTGTGGCCCCCGACTCCGTTTCGAGTCGTTTCGGGTCAAATCGGACGATCTTGCAATCTGGAATGAGTTATCTGACATAAAATATATGATTTTGGGGTAGAACGAGCTAACGAAGTCAACCAAACCTGCTACGCCGAGTTGCGCAGCCCAGAATTGCGAACAAACCTTGGATCGATGGTCGTTTCCCTGTTTCAATTTCATCTTTATTATAAATAGTAGTTTTAGTTTGATTACTCTTCATCCGTTGGGCTTTAGGAGTTGCGCCCAACGAGGAAAGAGCTTGGAATAATTAGGAGAACGGTTTGGTGAAGCCAAATAGGACACTTACTATTTTTGGCTGAAAACCTTACGCACTAGTAGACATCACGACTTTATAGTAAGTCGCGAATTCTAGGAGTTTTAGTTGTAGTTTGTTTCTGATTTCTTCCCATTACTTGGTATCCCTATCTAAAGGGTTGTGAACTCATTTTTCTTTTTTGTGTCATTCATTAATCAATTTGAATTTATTAGAATTTATTTCTATTTTCTGCTTTCTTTTCTCGTAGACTCGAGAAGTCTCTGTGAGGAGTCCAGAGAAGCTCCGAGGATTCGGAGTAGTTATCCTCATCACGTTTATCCCGTATTCTACCAATTTTCAATGGTTGGGATGAGGTGGATTGTGATCTAGACCCGTCGTTTGACAGTCTAGAAGTATTCCGAGATCATTTCATGCAATCATCGAGGCCTACGGGTCCAATCTCTACGGTTGATCTCATCCAAATGTGCTATTTGGCGAAATTTGAGAACCTAAGTCTGTTTCTACATCCCGTCGCTCCCTCCTAAGTCAGAGTGCGTCAGTGTGCGTCGTTTTACCATAAACCAGGCCTGGTTTAATCCAAATCATGATCTGATACCATCTTGCAACGCCCTGAAAATCGAGGGTCGAGTAAAAACTCAACTCCCAAGTTCCAGCGCATCACTTATGCAACAAAATGAATGATGATTGAATGTTGTCTGTATTAGTGCATTGAACATGAGTGAGATTAAGCCAAAACAGCATATCATACTCCAGAGACAGTTAAATTGTAAGCGGAAGACTCTGATAGATATATAAAATATAAAAACTATGGTAAGTCTCCAGAGTGTGATAAGGTTACCAGGTTAATGAATTACAAGTACAATTCAAATTATACCAAATGTGTAGTGTCATCTAGTCAACATCCCTGTAATCTCGTCGATCAAGACACGGCTCACGTGAAGCCGCCAGCATAGCATATACAAACAAACATCATTGTCATCATAAAGGTCCGGCTCTGCCTCAAGAGTAGCATCGCCATCTGCAATCAGACAAAGTCTGGTGGGTGTTTGGAACACCGTCCCGTAACGTGGGAGTGAGTAGCTAACTCAGTAGAACAATAAAGCATAGGTTAACATGTTATCAATTCGGTCAAGCATTAATGATAAAGCAGTACAATCAAATAATTCTAAATACTCTTGTTAATGCAAGTATGGAATATAGTCATGATGTATGCCCTTGCCAAACTACCCTCATGCGACACCATCTTACGTTCGCGGCATGCTTTCATCCCTCAGTGCTCCACATCTTCAAGGCACATGCAATGCGATGATGAGCATGATTATCGAGTTATTATTAGTCCATTTCAAACAGCAGGAATGGAAAACTAAGGTACCTCCCTTGTATCATTCCCAAACATGATCCATTCTAGGGTCGTCAGTCCTAGTTAATCTCATACGATATTATGCTTTGAGAGGCATCGCGAAGGCATCACAAAGGGCTCGTCACCAGTCAGCACGGATACAGATCTCACCGTATGCGGCTCAATTGCTGGCCGTCAGCTCGAATACGGGTCTCACCGTATTCGGCTCAATCGCTGGCCGTCAGCTCGAATACAGATCTCACCGTACTCGGCTCAACTCATGCTCTAGTTGCTGCGAAGGGCTCATCGCCAATCACAGACTTTAGAGTATACTCAAAGATACTACGAAGGGCTCGTCGTCCGTCAGCACGAATACAGGTCTCACCGTACTCGGCACTCGCCATAGGTGTCGACAGCTCGAATATAGTGTCTCATACCACCATAATCGGATCACGAGTCTGGTTACTCACTGGTCACTACGGGGAGGCATGTGGCCCCAGCGTAGGCCGACAGCTCGACCACGGTGTCCCATACCACCATGCCCGGCTCATGAGTCTTAGCGGATCGAGGTACCATGGTTAAAAGGGATTTCAATGGTAAGTTTGGTACCCTAGGTTCAAGCAGTAGCGTCCAAACATGGTGAACATACATCAGACAGATCGGGTTACTTGACGAGCTCGGCTAGCTCGAGCGCACAACAAGTTGAATGATATGAAGCGCAAAAGCACTTCGTATGGCCAACCACTATCGCCAACCGAAGTACGATTCGGGTTCGTCGAACACATCTCACGTGGCAAATGAATCTCAGCCACGCATTCATTTTCGTTACCGATTGCCTGCACTATAATCATAGCCCCAATCACATTCAATTGCAGATAGTTGAAGCAGTAATGAATCAAGATTCAAATCATACAACCAAAGTTTGATATTATCCGTTTAGGGCTGCCAGGGCTGTTGCACGCACTCGTTGCTCCACTCCCCCATCACCCATGATGGATCATACAACGTAAACATGAATTTATACATATGCATTACATAGATAAAATCATACAATCAATTGAGCATGTTATGAAGTACAACATAAGCATGAGTTTGTACATATTCAATTCCTAATCACACAGATATCTAAAGAAATCATACACATAGTTAAAAAGTTGAGAATCATATCTCAACACCCTTAAACATTACAATTTACTACTCATTCAAACATTTCAACAAACACTTTAAAATACATACATCAACATACATGACATATGTTGATCACAACGGCATTAGGCCAAATCCTTTCACTAGAGAGTTACCCCAATCATAACACGCATACACCCACGACGGATAGTCATGGCAGCAGGAATCCAAGTTCCATATTCATCCAGTCATTTCCACAAACACTTGGGCCACACATTTTAATATAAGTAGTGTATATTGGCCGTGGCATGATTTAGGGCAAATCCTTTCGTCAAAGGGGTATCGCCAATACAACAATCATAAATCCATGACAATTAGTCATGGCGAGCACGAATGAGAATTCTATACTCATTCGGTCATTTTCACAAACACTTAGAATACACTATTTTAACATACATAGTGTATATTAGTAAAAACATGTATTAGGGCGAACCCTTTCACCAAACAAGTATTTTATCCATATATAATATATTAATACAGCAAATAATCATGGCAAACACATTTCCAAAATTTATACGTATACGGTACTTTCTACAGATACCTAGAGTATGTAAAATTCCATATTCTTCATCTTTAATCGAAACGGAAAACAGACAGCACTTTGTACATGTGCAATTGCATGTAGATCATGAATCTATCATTATCTGACATTGAAAGCGTTGAAAACCATAACCTATACACCTAAAGTCCACACCTTTTATCGTAGAATCGTAACGAATCCAATAGGTTTGTTAAGCTTTCGTATACGACAGTTTGGTAGCCTATAGAACGAAATAGGTTAGTTATTTCATAACCTACAACTATCAAAACCCCAAATCAGATTAGGGTTAGGGTTTCTTACCTAGAAACGAAGTCGGAATCGCCGGGAAAGCGATGAGAATGGGGTGGTGCAGCTTGTGTTGTGGCAGGGAATAGCAGTTGGGAGATTCTCCCACTTCTGTCACTCTTTCTCTCTCTTTTCCTAGGGCTTTTTTTCAAATTCGTATGACTGCAATGAGAGAGGGTTTAAGGTCCTTATATAGCCTAAAAACTCACCGCATTAGACTCTAGGTCAAAGTATACTTAGGTTATAACCAAAGCGGACCTGTTCCAGCTCAACGGAGGACTTCTGGCTGGCCTCCTTAAGCCAAAGGTCAAACTTAAGCTCACTAACACTGGATCTACGTTTAGTTAAGTTTTCATTTCAGTCGGGATTTCATATCGCAAATGGCGGACCAGTATCAGTTCAACGGTTAGCGGATCTCGATCGAAGATTCCGAGTACATGGATATGTGTATGAAATTTCTCCTGATCCGAGGGTGTAATTTGGTCTAATTCTGACGGTCTGGTTGCTTAAAACTGATCCGCAAGCTAAAGGTGCCAGATTACTATTTGAGATATTTATTTGTAAAGAAAATTAAGTGTTTTCACACTCCTCGCTCCAGACTCAAGCGAATTACACTGAGACACTATCTGGATTTGATTTCCGAGATGGTTGTCAAGCCCAGCAAGGCGGTCCTAATTCCTTAACTTCGTGTTAATCGGACTTCCGATGTACAGTCCAGATCTGATACGGAGTTTCAAGAGGCTCCCGAGAGTAGCCGGGTAATGAGATTGATCCTATATTTTAGGGTAACCTAGCGTCAATATTTTACAAGTTTTGGGTCTTGCAGATCGTATTTAAAGTGATTGGTGCTAATTTCACAAGTACTCTAGTTTAACTCTGGCTAATTCTCGCCTAATTTTTAAAGGATTTAGTCCTGAGTAATTTCTATCTGTGGTACCTGGGCCTTTGTAGTTTTTATATAAAGTGATCCAAGTTATACTACTTAGCTAGTTTAAGTTAGTGTCTAGGATGAAAGTACTTGGAAAGATTGAAAGAGAAAGGTGGTGAAGGGTGTGATTTATGAAGGAAATGGGTTCAAAAGCGGTTTTAGACTTTGGGATTGAGTTCTGACAAGTTAATAAGGTGTTAGGAGCGACCCACTGCCTAAGGAGGTCTAATCTCAAGTTGGCAAAAATCTGGAATGTTACATGTGGAGACACTATCTTTATGGGGTTAAGTTCGAGCTCTTCTCTACCCACAAGAGCCTGAAGTATCTATTTTCTCAGTCAGCTGAATATGAGATAGAGGCGCTCGATGGAGCTCCTGAAGGACTACGATTTTGACCTTCAGGACCACCCAGGCAAGGCGAACATGGTGGCGGATGCGCTCAGCCGTCAGCCACAAGGTTTAGTGGTACAGACGATGGTTCGAGAGTGGAAGATGCCTAAGGATGTAGCAGAGTACGACTTCGAGTTTGGTCTTCAGTCTTCCAATGTTCAGCTATCAAGCCTGTCGATTCAACCCTCTCATCTGACAATGGTAATCGAGGCTCAGTAGACAGACGAGTCGTTATAGGGTTACCGAGCAGAGGTCACATCCGTGGAGCAGCCAGATTAGCAGATTGGTTCTGATGGTGGACTTTGTTTCAGAGGCCAGTTGTGTCTTACAGCTGTGCCAGAGTTGCGTAGAGATCTGATGATTGAGGCACACTGATCGCGACTTACTATCCACCTCGGCTCCACGAAGATGTATCTGAGGAGGCAGTATTTTTTATCGGGGATGAAGCACCAGATTGCCAGTTTTGTGGCCGAGTACAACACATGTCAGCGTGTCAAGGCCGATCACCAGAGACCCCCTGGTCCCTTGCAGCCGTTAATCGTTCCGTTGTGGAAATGGTAGCACATATCCACTGATTTTATTATGGGCTAGCTGAGGACTCAGCGCAGTCACGACGCCATCTTGGTTGTCGTCGATTGACTGACAAAGTCGGTGCATTTTATTCCGATTTGTGTGACCTGGACATTGGATTGGCTTGCAAGGATATTCATCGAGGAGATTGTGAGACTGCGTAACATTCCCATTTCACCGTTTCTGACCGAGACCCAAGATTCACGTCTTAGTTTTAGAGGAGCTTCCATTCAACTATTGGGTCCATTTTGCAGTTCATTACTGCGTATCATCCGCAGAATGATGGGTAGACCGAGAGGGTCAACCAAATTCTTGAGGATATGCTCAGAGCTTGCGTGATCGACTTCGCGGGTAGCTGGGATGAGCATCTGCGCCTGGTCGAGTTTACGTACAACAACAGTCATTAGGCGACCATTAGCATGGCTCCTTTTGAGGCATTATATGGCAGACTGTGCAGATCTCATATTTGTTGGACCGAGGTTGGAGAGCAGCGTCTCCTAGGTCCTGAGCTTGTGTAGCAGTCATTAGAGGTAATCGACATCATCAGACAAAGGATGCACATAGCTTAGAGCCAGTAGAAGAGTTTTGCTGATTGTCGGCGTCGTCCCCTTGAGTTTGCAGTTAGGGATAGGGTGCATCTCAAGGTCTCGCCCATGAAGGGCATGGTTTGATTTAGAGCGAAGGGCAAGCTTGCCCCGAGATTCATAGGACCTTTTGAGATCACTGGACACGTGGGAGTCGTGGCCTACAGGCTTGCCTTACCTTCTGAGTTATCTAGTATCCACAACGTTTTTCATGTTTCGATGTTGCGGAAGTGTGGATCAGACATTATTCCTGTGATTGATTGGCAGCCTCTTGAGGTCCGTGAGGATGCTTCCTATATTGAGCAGCTGATTCGCATTCTTGATCGGAGGGAGCAGGTTCTCCGGACCAAGGTCATTCCTCTAGTGAAGGTTCAGTGGGGCCATTATTCTGAGGTAGAGGCATCTTGGGAGCGCGAAGCTCAGATAGAGAGCGTTATCACCATTTGTTTGTTGAGTGATTGATTATATTGTGCCCTGTATTGCCTTGTATTGATTGCTATATATGTGATGATGTTTTGACTTCTTCTTTGTTTTGTCCTGATTTTAGTAAATTTTGAGGATGAAATTTTTTGTTTGGAGGGGAGAGCTATCAGACCCATAACCTAGTATCCATTCCATTCCGTTAGGTCCCGCGGTCCTTCCGGTCGAATTCTGGCGACCCGCGACCTATAGGTAGCATTTGTGATCATCCCTAAGTTCCGTCATGTAAATCCGAACCGATTTGACCCGGAACCCATGCCTTTGCGACTGCATCGTCCTTGCGGTTCCAACGTTGCGTCTCGTGCCCCAATCTGAGGTGTAAATCAAAAGATGTACCCCGCGCAATATTTGGACCGTTGATCATGATGTGGGACCCACCTTGTGCATGTGCACATTTTCATAGGTGATGACATCACCCTAGTCCCATCATTACCCATAGCCCCTTGCCAAGCCTAGCCTATAGCCCTACCTAGCCTACCAACCCATCATGGATTTTCTTCCCCAAAAACATCATTGCTCTCCATCTCCCATGTGTTATGATGGATTTTTTTTTTCTTCCCAAGACCCATAATTACCTTATAAACTCATGATGAGTTTTCTACAACTCCCCATCTCTCTCTCTCTCTTTCTCCCTCATTCCTCTCTCTCCATTTGCAAGAACTTGGGACGTCCACCCTTCTCCATTCCTCCAGCCCCTTCTTCCCTTAATCCTCATCAATCTAGCCCTCCCAAAACCCATCTCCACCATTAAAACAATTCCATTGGAGCTAAAGAACCTAAGGCTAGAAGAAGAAGGAAGATTTTAGAGGTGGGTGTACGCCTAGGACTAGTTTTCTGATTTTTTTTCTTCATATAATCTTGTTTCTCATTCTTGGGAGCTTGTAGGACCCACCAATCAATGGTGGAGGCCCTCCTTGACTCCATAGGGGTTGCCCACGGCCCATCTTTGTGCATGCACGAGACATGATGGGGTTATTCTCCACGGACCCCATCATGATGATTTTCCTTTGATCCATAGCTTGATGGGTGATCTAGACCCTAGATCCATGGTGGGAATGGTATCCTCACCTTAGATTTTGATTGTGGGGCCCATGCATGCATAGAGCCATGTATTATCTTGATGTATTATCATGATGTGTGGTTGTGATTGGCGGAGAAAGACTCAAAGTGGCAAAGCCCTTCTTCCTATGGTCGTGATCTTCTCTCTCTTCCTCTCTTATTATTTTCTTGATGTGTGTGGCCCACCTGGTGTGCGTAGGATGTCCAGACCATCCAGCAAGGTGGAACGCCTTTGCTATCCATTTCCTGGACGTTGGGTGTCCCACTTGTTGTATATTTGTGACATGCAAGGAGATTTGATGTGGAGTCTTGGATTGGGGATTTGTGGGGCCCACTAAGGTAGGCCACATCATGATTTAATTGAGGTATTTCTCCATGTCCAGCAGCTTATGGACTAATATGTCTAACAACATATTGTTGTCCAGATTTTTTGGGCCATTGTTGCTGATTTTTGTATGGGGGTTCAGCCTTGATTTTAGCCTTATTTTCTTCCTAATGTGGGGTGTTTTTCTGAGGTATGGACCCCACCTTGATGTATGATGAAACCCACACCATCCATCCCTGATGGGAACCAATAGGGCAGGCCCAAGAGGGCTGGACAGTCCAAGTTTCTTGACCGTCCAGCAGTCTATTATGAAGGGAAAACACATATATCAACTTGATTTTGGGATGATGGGTCGCTTTTGTGGACCCCACATTGCTGTACATTCATGGGTGCATGCTCACCACCCATTTTCCGTCTTTTTAGGCAGGCTTGGGCCTACTTCATTGGGTGTAGAAGTCAGGGACAACAACATTCCAGCAGAAGATTTTATTTTAAACCTTGTTGTTCAGATTTCTATTTCATGTTTGTATGTGTTTATGGCTTCTTCCCTTACCTTCCTTGTGACCCACCTTACTGAGACTCACCTCAGGTGCGTGTGGACCATTTGGACCTCTCATTTTTGGGGCTACTAGAGCTGGGCCAGCAGCCCACCTGCTGGACGTTCCACCTAGGCTGACGTCCAGCAGGGGCTGGTCGTCCCTAGCTTTGCAGGCCCACCTTGATGATGTATGTTATCCACACCGTTCTCCATCCTTGTGGCCCACCTGGACGTGAACTACCCCTGGTGGGACACCCACAGGTGGGGCCCACCTTGATTTGTATTACCTTGGCCGTCTAGGCCCTTTGGACCGTCCATACTGGGCTGGGACGGTGCTGGACTTGCAGTCCAGCAGTAGGTCCACTTTGATACATGTGTTGTATTCATACCTTCCATCTAGTGGGCCCATTGTAGCATGTATGGGCTACCATGGAGTGTTTATTTTATCCAGATAATCTATTTTGCTGGACTCCAGCAGGCCCCAGAAGTTAGGTGTGCTGGATTTCCAGCAAGGGCCTGAAATTACTACATATAGTTGTATGTTTTGGAGTTATGAGGCTCACCAAATTGAGGGTGTTATGTATACACACCATGCTTGTATTTTTTTGAAAATATTGGGCCCCATTAGTGTCTTGTGAGGCCCGCCTTTGGCTGATTATTTGAGGACCAAGACAGTCCAGATTTTTGGACATCCAGCAGGCCCAGATGGATTGGACGTCCAGCCTTGAGCCTAATTTTGTGTATGGGCTGCTAACCTATTGTGTTAGACCTTGTGGGCAGGTATGTTACATGTAATTGGATCCGTGTTGCCCATCTATCTTGCTCAGTCTTAGGCTGAACTGTAAGGCCCATCTTGGTGAATCTTGGACATGCCTTACCTATGTATTTGGGCATATGGTCTGCCCATGAGGCCCATCATAATGCATGTATTCGTTGGCCATGATACTTGGGCCATGGTTTGCCCCATTAAGCCCATGTTGATGTATGTACGCTCTGGCCCATTTCGTGAGGCCCATCATGTGGTATGAGATGTTATGGATTGCTGCCCATTTTCTTTTCATAGTTGTATCCGGGTCATGGGCCTTGTTTTAGCTAAATTCCTTGTTGGGTTGCCTTCTAGGGGACAATGGTGGTTAAACGTCCACATTGTGAACCTCCCTAGGCCCTTTTATTAGGCCCATTCTCATCTTTTGGGCCCATAGTATTGCCTACATAGACTTTGTGGGCTACCCCAAATTGTTGAGCCCCCACTATTGGTTATGCTTCTTCCATACCATGTAGAATCGTCTAAGTACATAGACCCAATCTTGCTAAGAGGGGAGTACAACATCATTGCATGTCATACTTAGTTATCTTCATGATTCATTCCCATGTGCATCATGTGAATGCTTGGTTAAGGAGTGATTGATTATGGTATGTGACATTGGGCAGGTTGTTTATAGGACTCCGTCAGTGATGGAGTTGCCCCACATGAGCACACTGTGTGCGTAGGACTGATGCATGGTTTATTGGTATGCTTCATGCATCTCGCATTTGCATGGCACGGATTATTATTCACCCTAGCATCATCAGGGTCGTAGCCTCCATAAGCACATCGTGGATGGCTAGTTTTGGACACCGAAAATGCTTGGTTCTAGCAATGTGGGCAAGTAGGAAGTCCTTAGGTGAAAGTTCCAGAACCTTTTTGGTACCAAGAGATAATCCAAGAATGAGACCGAGTGGAAACATGAGCGTCGGTGCCGAATACCATTAGGCCACGTCTCCCACTGTATCGTGGTCGGTTGGAAGGGGGTGTGGCCTTACCCACCCGAGTGAGGGGACATAAGTTAGGCTAAGTTTGACCAGCTTGCAAATGGGTCCGCTATAGTCGAGCCGGGTAGGTATTAGCAGACCACAGGCAGATAGTGAGGTCTCTTCCACTGTAACGTCTTGGAAAAATCCGTACAAAGACCCAAGTACCACCTCAAGCAGAGATCACTAAAGACCGAATTCTTTAAAATTTAGGCAAAGTTTAATTAAGTACTAAACTAATTTAATCGGTGGATTTGCTTGAAGCACTATCTATATAGATGGCAAGACCCAAAACCATTAGAATCCCTAACTCAACATTACCTAAAAGCCTAAGATCAATCTCAAAACCTAGTTACTCTCGGGAGCACATTGAAACTCTGTATCAAACCTGGACCACCTTACTGGGCTTGATAACCAACACGAGAATCGAGCCCGAATAGTATCCAGAAATGCATAACTAGAGCCCTGAGTAGAGTGTGTGAGAAACGCGAATATCTTTAGAAAATGAACTCAACTTAAGTGAATTGGACCGTTTGCTTGCGGGCGAAATTGAAGACTTCGGACTGTCAGATTCTGACCCAACTACACCCATGGACTAGGGAAATTTCTCTGCACATATTGGTATACTTGTGGCCCTGATCGAGTAGCGACGACCGTTGATCTGATATAGGTCCTTCACGGCCGATCAGTTTGTTAGATCGCACCATAAACATAGTCCTGGCGTAGATCCATTGTCAGGGAACTTGCTCCCTGACTTAGGCGAGAAATGGACCTTCCTAGGGGCCTCGTTTATCAAAAACAGGCACGCTTTGGCTATACCCTAAGTACATCATGGCCCTGGGGCCATTGACATCACTTTTGAGCCTATTTAAAGACCTTAAACCACCCCTCTCTCATTCCATACGAATTTCTCTAACCCTAGGAGAGAGAAGAGAGAAAAGAGGAGAAAAGAGTGAGGAGTACAGAGAGAGAGAGATCAGTAGATCGTTGCTGGGATTCACTCTCACTGCACCACGTATCGAATCGTCACGCCACCATCGCTGCACCATCGATCCTAACTTCGATTTGGGTAAGAAATCCTAACCCTAATCTTGTCTTAGGTATTCAAATAGAGTGAACAACGAAATAACTAACCTATTTCGTGATTTAGGTACCCGTTACGCTGTACTTGGGAACGTTGGATACGAACCGAGTTCGTAACGAGTATACCGACGAAAGGTGCAAACTATAAACATTTAGGTTATGGTTTTCAAGGTTTTCAATGTCAGCAATGATTTATGTCTGAATTGATTGTTGTCATATGATCTTAGTTATGATGTATTCGATAGATTATACATGTGCGTGAACTATGTGAATATTATGCATTCCATGTGTTTGTTGAAATGTTTGAATGAAATTGCAATTATGATTTGTGCTTGTCATGACTATTAATCTAGAATGCATGTTTGTTGTATGTATGACAACTCCTATACGAAAGGATTTGTCATAATATATGCTATAACTAATGTATCTCATGTATGTAGAAATGTGTAGCCTAAGTGTTTGATAAAATGTCTGAATGCGAAATTACTTGATGAATTGTAGTTAATGAGGGTGTTGAGATAGGATTCTCAACTACCTTATCAATATCTATAGTTTCCTTCATGAAATATAAACTACTACTACGTGATTCATGGATGAAATGCAAATGTATAATAACATGCTCAATGTGTTTGTTAAAATGCTCAAATGGGATTTATGAATTGTTGAATGCTATTATCATCACATGACTACCTATGTGTGATTGCTACTACGTAGTCTAATCAGTAACGGCTTGATCAACTGTATAAGTACGTTCGAGTCGTACGGTCATTAACGACAGTAGTTAGACCGTGCGGTCGTACAAATCAAACTTGTCAAATAACCCAATTGGCCTATTGTATATTTACCATGTATGGATGCTACTTCTTGAATCTAAGGTACCACTTACCGATGTAAAACCCATTTCAACCATGGTACCACGATCTGCTAAGACTCATGAGCCGGGCATGGTGGTGTATGGGACACCGTGGTCGAGCTGTCGGCCTACGTTGGGGTGATAAGCCTCCTCGTAGTGACCAGTGAGCAACTCAAACTCGTGAGCCGAATATGGTGGTGTATGGGATACCGTATTCGAGTTGTCGGCCTACGTTCAGGTGACGAGCCTCCCATAGTGACCTCGAGTATAATCAATTGAACTTACCTGTCCACTGCTTGCGTTAGGGGTGATGCCCTACAACTTGCCTATCGTATGTGATTGACTAAGACTGACGACCCTAGATGGATCTCTATTTGGGTTAATGATATAAAGGGAGGTACCTTAGCTTCCTGAATCTACTATATGAATAAACCTAAGCAATTCCTTGGCTAACACGATCATGAACCGCATTGCATGTGCTTTGGCGAGGAAGCGCACGTTTAAGGAGTTTACCATGCGCGACCGTGAGATGAAGTCGCTGAGGGAGTACAAGAGAGGGCATGCATCATTACATCTATCATTCCTGCATTAATAAGAGTACTTAGGACATGATTGTTGTACTGCTTTATCATTACTGCTTGACTGAATTGATAACATGTTAACCTTTGCCTTATAATACCACTGAGTTGATCACTCACACCCACTCTGGGACGGTGTTTTAAAACACCAACTAGACTCTGATTTAGATGCCGGTTACGACGAGGCTTTCGTGACGTTGCCAGATTTCATTAACGAGGAGGAGTTCTCCTACGTGCAGCTCTCAGGCGGGTTTATGTAGACCTCGCGCTGCTTCGATGGGATTACAGGGATATTGGATTAGTTGGATATTTACACTTTGTATTTTGTAAATTTTTCTATTATACATGTATATATTTAGCCTGGTGACATACTCATACCTTGGGGGATTGAAAAACACTTACATACTTTATATATTTATCGAAGTCTTCCGCTTGCTTAATTTAATTATCTCTAGAGTATGATACGCTGTTTTAGTGTAATCTCATTCATGTTTAATGCACTAATGTGCTTAACATTTCAACATCATTATCTATGTTGCATAAGTGATGCGACGGGTCTTGAGAGTTGAGCCTTGCTCGACCCCTGATTTCTGGGGCATTACATCCACTCGCTGGGCTGCGCTGCTAGGGAGGCGGCAGTCAGTGTGGTGTGTATTTGACTCCGGTGATTTCCCAGAGAGGAACTGTATTGATATGTGGACTTGATATGAGGACTGACATGATCGCATTGCATATTGCTTATGGTAATGGTTTATATAGACCCCGCATTACATAGCCTTGGTATGGCTGATGGCATTCCTGCCTTGTATTGCATAGCCATGTTACGGCTGATGGTATTCATGGTCTTGCCAGCATATTCCGCATACTCTGATATTGTATACTTGGTACTTGTTCTGCACTGTAACAACCCATAAATTTCCGTACTATGGCTCGAGTACCACCTCGACCAGAAATCATTTAGGATTAAATCCTTTAGAAATTTAACAAAGTTAACTAAGTGCTAAACTCGATTAGCCATGAAATCCGTTGGAATCGCTTTAAATACGATCTGCAAGACCCAAAACTTGCAAAATCATTGACTCTAGGTTACCCTAAAGTTTAGGATCAAACTCATTACCCGACTGCTCTCGGGAATGAATTGAAACTCCGTATCAGGTCTAGACCGCACATCGGAAGTCCGATTAACACGAAGTTAAGGAACAAAGACTGCCTCACTGGGCTTGACAACCATCTCGGAAATCAAGTCCAGACGATGTCCCACAGCCATTCGCTCGAGTCCGGAGCGAGGGAGTGTGAAAACCATTGTTTTCTTTACAAAATAAATATCTTGAATAGTGATCTGGCACCACTCGCTTGCGGATCAGTATTAAGCAACCAGACCGTCAGAATCAGACCAAATTACACCCTCAGATCAGGAAAAAATTCAGGAACATTTACATGTACTTGGAATTTCGGATCGTGGCCCACTGACCGTTGAACTGAAAATGGTCCGCCACGGGTGATCTGGGAATCCGACCGAGACGAAAACATAACCCCAGGTAGATCCATGGGTTGTGAGCTTAAGTCTGACATTTGGCTCAAGGAGGGCCACCAGAAACCCTCTTTTGAGCTGGAACAACGCTGAAATGCTTATAACATAAGTGTACCTTGAACATGAGTCTATTCCAGAAAGTTTTTAGACTATATAAGGGCCTTAGAACAGCCCCTCTCACAGCCATACGAATTTGGGATAAAACCCTAAGGAGAGAGAGAGAGAAAAAGGAGAGAAAGCTTGAGGTTTGTGGGAGTATCTTCCTCCTACTACTTTCGATCATCACACGGGCTGCACCGCCTCTTTTCAGACACTTTCCCGGCAATACCAACTCCGTTTTAAGGTGAGAAACCTTAACCCTAGATCTGTTTGGGTGAGTGGAGGTTATAGGATATGAAATAGCTAACCAGTTTCACTCTCTAGGCGATAAAACCGCCGAATACGGAAGCCCTTCGAACCTTACTGATTTATTGTGATTCCAAGGTGCAAGGTGAGTACTTTAGGTGTATAGGTTACGGTTTTCAATGCTTTCAATGTCAGATAATGATAGATTCATGATCTGCATGTAATTGCACATGTACAAAGTGCTTTCCGTTTCCTGTTTCGATTAAAGATGCAAAATATGGAATTTTACATACTCTAGGTATACGTAGAAATACCGTATGCATACACATTTTGGAAATGTGTTTGCCATGATTAATTGTTGTATGATTATATGGTATATGGATAAAATACCTGATTGGCGAAAGGAATCGCCGTAATACATGTTTACTTGTATACACTATGTATGTTGAAATTGCGTATTCTAGAAAATACCGCATACGTATAAATTTTGGAGGTGTAATTGTCATGATTATTTGTTGTGTGAATATGATATATACGTATAAAATACTAGCTTGGTAAAGGGACAGCCCTGATACACATTCCGCTAACATACGTCATGTATGTTGAAATAGTGCACTCTAAGTGTTTGTGAAATTGCTTGTGGGTGTAAGTGCTTAAGTGTTTGTACCTTAGGTAGGTGCTGAGATGGAGTTCTCAACTACCTTAGAGTCACGTATGATACCATCCATGTGGTTGTTTACTCTAACCACTCACCTATGAAACATATGTAATTATATCCCCATTAGTATTGCGCTCCATAACATGCTTTTTAATATACTTATTAACTTGTTTCATAACATGCTTTATAATATGCTTTATGACATGATTGCTAGTGTGTTTGGATTACTTTGTTTATCATGCTTTACTTCACATGCTATGGTTGGAAATTGATTGGGCTTGGGACTATGTCCATAGTCCAGACATCCGGTACCAGACTTGGAATCGTGGTTAAGATTCATCTCGCCACACATGATGTGTTTGGCGAACCCGTGTCGTACTTCGGTTGGCGATAGTGGTTGGCCACACGAAGTGCTTTTGCGCTTCATATCGCTCAACTTGTTGTGCGCTCGAGCCAGCCAAGCACGTCAAGTAACCCGTGTGTCTTATGTATGTTCACCATGTTTGGTCGCTTATGCTTGAACCTAGGGTACCAAACTTACCAGTGAGAATCCCGTTAACCATGGTACCTCGATCCGCTAAGACTCATGAGCCGGGCATGGTGGTATGGGACACCGTGGTCGAGCTGTCAGCCTACGCTGGGGCCACGTGCCTCCCCGTAGTGACCAGTGAGCAACCGAACTGGTGAGCCGATTATGGTGGTATGGGACACTATATTCATGCTGTCGGCCTACATTGATAAGGTGATGGGGGAGCGGTACAACCTTTGTGCGTAACAGCCCTGACAGCCCTTTGTAGTGACCTCGAGCATACTCTGAAATTGCAGTGCGCCTTAAGGTGTGCCGCGGTATATAGAGTATGAACTAGGCCTGTTTCTATATTGTGATGAATCGTTTAAGGGGTGATGGGGGAGTGGTGTAACCTTTGTGCGTAACAGCCTTGTCAGCCTCTGCAGTGACTTAGAAAACACACCATCGTCTGATATTAACTAGGATTGACGACCCTAGAATGGATCATGTTTGGGAATGATACAAGGGAGGTACCTTAGTTTCCCAATCCTGCTGTTTGAAATGGACTAATTAAATACTCGGTAATCATGCTCATCATGCATTGCATGTGCCTGGAAGATGTGGAGCACTGCGGGATGAAAGCATGCCGCGAGTGTGAGATGGTGTCGCATGAGGGAGTATGTCGGTGAGGGTATCCATCATACTTGCATCCATACTTGCATTAATAAGAGTAGCTAGGGGTGTTTGATTTTACTGCTTTATCATTACTGCTTGACTGTACTGATAACATGTTAACCTATGCTCTACTGTTCCACTGAGTTAGCTACTCACTCCCACGTTACGGGACGGTGTTGCGCACACCAACCAGACTCTGTCACAAGTTTAGACGCGCCGACGACACAGGAGGAGGAGCCCGATTATGACGAGGATCAGGAGGAGTTCTCGTATATGCAGTACTATGACGGCTTCGACTAGGCTGCCGCACTGACGGGATTTGCAGGGATTACTCTTAGACTATTTTTGACATTTTATTCACAACAAACATATGTATATGGTAACTCAGATAGATTCATACTCTGGAGAACAAAAGAATGATTTTGGTTTCTTTACATACATGTATATGTAGTTCAGTCTTCCGCTTGCCTTTATACAAATGATCTGGAGTATGAATTACTATTTTTGGTATAATCTCACTCATGTTTATTATTCTAACACAGACAACATTTAATCAGCATTATTGATGTTGCATAAGTGATGCGTTGGAACTCGGGAGTTGAGTTATACTCGATCGCCGATTTTCAGGGCGTTACATGCATACACTTACACCACCCTCTAAGCTTTCTATAAGCTTATGCATGATTGATGCATGCAGGTGACGTTAAGTAGCAGCTGAGCAGGAGCAGGAGCGTACCGCGGAGCTTTTGGAGTTTTGTTATAGTCATTGTATCTTCCCTTTATGTGCCTTGTATTGTAAAGGTTTTTATTCTTAATAGATTTTGTGATGATGTTCCCGTGGTTATTATTTATGGGTTATGAGCTTGGTTATCTGATTATGAAGAAGACTTATATTATAGAAATCCTCCTTGTAGGATCCTAAGATCGGAACCTAGTGTATGGGTGTCAGGAGCCTAGAATGAGGTACTGCGGAGGCTGTCGGCGTTGGATTCAGCAATCGGGAATTTTGTGAGCCCGATTTCCAAGTTTGGGGCGTGACACACCATGATATATGTGCTATATATCTAGGCCATCATTTAGTTTTTACATATCACTTTAGTGCTGCTTTCTAGAAATGAGGCAGATTCAAATCTCAAGTGGACTACACCATAGGAAATAATGGATATTGAATGCTAAGCAATGAAACATTCCTAGGGCCCACAATAATGGCTATTTTCCATCTAACCTGTTCATATGGTCACATAGACCTAGATGAATGGAAAAAAAAAAAAAAAAAAAAAAAAACACATAAGCATGATTCAAAATTTCTATGCCCTGAAGAAGTCTTCAATGGTAAGCTCTCAATCCACACTAATTTCTATAGTGTGGCCCACTTGAGCTTTGAGTGTGCATTATTTTTGGGCTCATACTCTAAAAGTATTTAGAAAAATGGATGAATGGTGTGAATATAACACATACATCATGTCGGGGCATACAAAATTTTACCGAGTCTAGATAGAGCAGCAGTGAGGCTTTACAATGCTTCGAGAGTGGATTAGGTGTGGCCGACCTCACCCAATATGATGGGTCGGCCAACCTTGATGCATATATTGTATATCCACGCGTGGAGCAGACTTTACCGTGCTGGCGACATTCGGGCTCACCCAGGAGAAAAAAGGACATGGGCGAAGCCTATCTTAACAAAAAAAAATAAAAATAAAAATTAAGAGAGAACATGAAACACTGGTAAGGCTATTTGCAAGGCTTCCCTGGAGGAATGCCTGATGACACGCAGGCCCACTCTATCCAAGAAAAGGAGAACCCTAACGTGAGCGGGAAGCTCCATAAAATGCGGACTAGGAAGTATCCTTGACATTCGTTGCCCATACAGGCCATCCCATCGGTCGGCGCATTCCCTTCCCTAAAAATGTTCATGAAATTCATCTGTCTTTTGAACTTAAGCCTCTCAATCCTAGACAATCAGTATTTCTGTTGGAGCATAAAAATTTTCATTAAAGAAAGGCATCAAAGAAGGAAGACTGAAGACTGAAGTAAGACATGAAAGAGAGAGATAAGCTGAGTTGTGTGGGTTTTGAGTTGTGCTGGAAGCAAGTTGCGGGAGAACTTGAGTTGCGTGGACCCTCACAACTCGTCATAGTTGTGTTGACCCGCGCTACTCCCCTCAAGATGGTTGGATTGAAGGGGTGAAGTGGGGTCCACAGCTCGGCATTCGAGGATCCACACATGCGGAAGCCTATAAGTACCCCATACCTCATTTGCAGGATCAGATGTCCAGAAGACCAGTGCCTCTAACAGGTGCTGGAGAGAAAAGAGAGAGAGAGAGAGTGAAGAAGGCCAGGCCGCGCCACTCTTCGTGAGTTGCGCGAGCCCGCGCAACTCATCTGCCTACGCAAGTCATGGAGGCGTTGCGCAGGTACTCTAAGAGGGCAGTATCATGTTGATTTTCAAAATTTTCCCAAGTCATTCTGAAGTTTTGCAGGGATTCCTGACACTCTTTTATCATATTAATGAGGGGAGATGCATGAGAGGAAAAGATCCGCACAACTCATCTCTTATAGATACATGAATAACATAAGTCGGAATGCTGCCGAAATTTATATTTGAATCTGTTTCGGCATTTGTACTTCAGTTATGAAGCTCTATCCTAAAATCAAAGGATTAAAAGGATGTAACGAACTCAAAATGAATTGATGATTATTCAATCTATTCTTTCCTTTTGTCATTATTAAGTAAGATAATTCCTCAAATCAAATTCATTTTGTTTCGGATCGAAGCAATATCCATTTCCAACCCAGGAGGGATGAACCTTTAAGAAAGGCCACCACCAGCTCGGAGAGGGTTACCACTTGGATAGTGGGGATTGCCCTCAAAATGCTGAAACGTTCTAGGGGGCCACCTTGGTGATGAAATGTATGTCCAGGCCATTCATCCATTTCTTCGTATCATTTTAAGACATGAGCACAAGAATGAGGCAGATCCATGCATTAGGTGGGCCACACCACAAGAGACAATGGGGATTGATTCCTACCGTTGCACCCTTCCTAAGGACACAACAATGCTTATTTTCCATACGTCCTGTGTCGGCCAACACTCGTGAAAAAAAGAAAATATTAAAAAAAAAAAAAAAAAAACAAAAAACCGTGTTAACGACAGCGCACAACGACAATAGCTAGTAGAAGCCACCTGATGTATATACATATCCACACCATTCATCCGGTGTATCAGATAATTTTAGGGTTGTGGTCGAAGTAAAAAAGCCAATCCAAATCTTAAGTGGGCCGCCCCATGCGAAACAGTGGGAATCAAACTCTTACCATTGAAAACTTCTTATGGGCCTACCATCATGCATGTATGTGTTCTATCCAGGCCATCTATCTTGACCACCCTATCATTTTAAGGTATGGACAATAAATAAATCAGGCCGATCCAAAGTTCACGTGGGCCGTACCACCTGAGGCAGCAGAGAACAGACTCACACCACTAAAATTTTCCTATGGCCCACGTTGATGATGTGCTGTATATTCATATCATCCATTGGCTTTACCAGATGGTGGAGCGGATCCTAGTCTACGCTGGGCCACATTACGCAAAAACAATGGGGATTGTACACTCACGGCCGAATTACAGGCCCAACGTCATTTGTCATATCCAACCCATACGTGATAGGCTATTCAGATCTGTGGAGGCCACTATGGACCACACTCGATGTGCATGACAAATCCACACCATTCATTAGTCTTTTTCAACTCATGTTAGGTATCGTGCATAAAAATGAAGTAGATTTAAATCTCGGGAGGGCCACGGTATAAAAATAAATAAATAAATATTGATGGACTGGCAACGGTTAAAACCTTTCTTGAGCGGCTGTAACACTTATTTGTTGTCTAAACCATGAATTATGCAACGTGCTCCAGCAGGCAGGGACCTATCAAAACTATCAGTTAGATCATCCACAAGATCATTGGGCGTCGCCTCGGTAAATAGTGAAGATTATGTGCCTATTGTAACGTTTATCGCCCAACCCGTTGTACGGGCACACAAATCTAGTTGTGGGGAATTGCAAATATTAGTTTGGTTTATAACTTATGTGGGCCTAACGTGGGCTCACTCGATAAAAAGGAAAAACCCAAATGTTTCGGTCTAGAACTCTTAGGAACCACTGTAATATTTATTTGTCACTAAAACTGTGTAATATAGGAGTCATTGTGGACCCCGACTTGATGTATGTGATAACACTATCCATCAGGTAGGTCGTGTCTTAAAAATTGAAGCAGATCCAAACCTTAGATGGGCTTTACCACATTAAACAATGGAGATTGAATACCATGATGTATTTATTCTGTACACGTACGTGCTATCCATCTGGTGGGGCCCTCGGCAAACCACCATAGTGTATGGGTTCTGTCGTCTCCATCCATTAGGTGGGCCACCCTCCAATAACTGAAAAAGATCCAAATCTCGTGCGAACCACGCGACATGAGACGGTTATGATTGAATGACCACCATTAAAGCTCCGCTAGGGCCCATTGTAAACTCTTTTGTGGTGTATGTAGTTGTATCCTTGATGTCCGTCACCACAGTGTACGTGTTTTATTCACACCATTCATCTGTTTCGCCAACTGAACAGTCCCAATCAAGGAATCCGCCGTAGACTTTACCTTGACTTGTGCCTTGTACATCTATGCCGTTCATCATTGACCCACCTTCATGCATGCAAGTTACCTACACCGTCCACTTGTTGTGGACCCACTAATATCTATGTGTGAACTCATCCATTGCCGGGACCACTTGGAAGTGGGACCCACCGCATTGTAAGAGTCATACATACACAGTCCACCGCGGCATACTTTGGTGTATTCCTCTTATATATATATATATATATATATATGTATGGGGAGAAGGTACTATGCGCTCGAGCTGACGATAAGCTCCCGTGAGGTCGAGCTGCGTGGGCCCCACCATGATGCGTTTCGACCATCAACACCGTGTATTTGATGGGTACCCTTTAAATTATGGGATATCCCAAAAATCAGCCGTATACAGAACTCAGGTGGGCCATATCATCTAAAATTATGTGAAGACACCGTTAAAACATATAAAAGCACTTGGTGGGGCCCACCTGAGTTTTACGTGCGTCTGAAACTTGGTTTGAACCCTCATTCAAGTGGGACAAACATAATGGATGGGCTGGATTTGCAAACTACATGTCGGTGGGCCCTCAAAAATGGTTATGAATGTTTTAATGGTGTACGGCCCCTCTCCACTTCTGTATCTGGTGTGGCCCACACAAGTCACGGATTGACTTGAGTTTTGAGACCTAGGCACTCGATGGAATGGTGCATCTGACTGATGGGGTAGATGTTCAAAATGCATCACGGTGGGGCCCACACAACTCGACCTCATGGGAGGTTAAAATCAGCTGGAGCGCATATATATATTATTTTTATTTTTTTTTTGGTTTAGCTGGTTAGTACACACCCATGTCAGTACACACACTCCATGTTAGCCACCCCCACTAGGGATAGATGCCAAGACCGCAAGTATTGAAACGAGGTATCTCCTCGGTCTGCCAGTTGAGCTATGGATTGGGTGTGTGTGTGTAAGTCATTCGGTCTTAGAGTCCATTGTTATATCATATGAGTGTTACTTGCGCCATCCAAATCATTGTAGAACCACCATGATGATCATTTGCAATCTAACCTATTGACAGCCCACTTGGAAGTGAGGCCCACTATGTTGAGCTTTATTAACACCATCCATCCTGTGGCTCACTTGTTATATGGCATATCCATGCCATCCATCTTCCTGTTCTGCTCAACCGACTATAAGAATTTCTTTCTCTTTTCATCTAATCTATATTGGAAAGTTTTTTCGTACGGAAGATTAAGGAGTGGCCCGTCATCAGAGGATGAATCCCACCCTCTGAATATCGCCTGATCTAATTTACACATTGACCGAGTGGCCAAATAAGTGGCTGATCTCTCTTTATCTCAGTCATACATTATATGTCTACCTACCTCGGCGCTCGGGGTAATTATTGTTTGGTTCAAATTAGAGACACAATTCTAATTTTGGCACGCCCGCATATCAAGTGCAGAAACAACAATGAACAGTTGGTTTGATGGAGTTGTGGTGAACGAAGTTAGAACTATCCATCAAATTCTCATATGGTTAGGCCTGATTAGCCAACAATTTTCCCTTCCTTTTCATTCTAGCTTGTCCTAGCAAATTACAATGCAGTAGCTGGCATCCCTATGGTAACTCTCCATGGTTATATGGGTTAAGCCAAAAGTAGGATGGGTTAGGATTAACGTAGATGGGTCAGCTCGTGGCAACCAGGGAAACTCTTGAGGAGGGTTTTGTAGGGATTGAAGAGGTAGCAATTTATTATTTATTATTTTTTTAATTTTGCCTTATCTGGTGGTAATGGTGATGGATCCAACATTAGAGTGGAGGTTCAGGCCTTTATAGAAGAGCTATCGCTTTGTATCAACTGAGGTTATCCCGATATTGTGGTTGAAAGTGACTCTAAGAGTGTCATAGAGCTTCTCAACAAAGGTTCCCATTTGGGGTACTGATGGGCTAAGGTGTCCCTCCTTCAAGCATCAGGCCCATGTTAGAATAGATCATGCTCCTAGGGAAGCGAATGCATTATCCCATGGGCAAGCGAAGTGAGTCCCAAGATTGTCGGCCGTTTCATTCCCCTTCTGACGTTTCCTTTGGCATCAGGTTGAAGCCTTTTTCTCGACCGTGTGGGATTGGGTTCGCTTAGAGAGCTTGATGACCGTAGTCACGGAGTGTTTTTCCCGATTGGGGTATATGGTAGGCTAGCCCCAGTGATTATTTGAACCTTGGGCCTTCCCCGATCGATGTCCATTTTTCTTGTATATTTTCCCTTGCTTAATGGAATCTTAGAATAATAATAATAATAATAATAATAATAATAATAATAATATATATATATATATATATATATATATATATATATATATATATATATAAGGGGCCTGCATCAGTAATTACATCTCTCAGTCTCTGAAATTTTCAAAAGTAAATCAGATTGCTGAGAGGTCGAAGGCAGTGCCCATGTCTAAATGGATTCGAATTCTTTATTCAATTCCTTTAAAGGAGATAACTTTAGTTTGTTCCATGTGGATGGTACTTGGTTAGACATTGATTACTAAAGCGTAGTTAGATACAATAAGTTGGAACTGGCAGATCTTTCTTTCGAGTAAGAGTATCTTAGATGCAACCTTATGAATCCCAGCTTTATCACTAACATCGACGAGCTCACTTTTGTCCTTTCTTCGCCAAGTGAAAAGAAAGTAAACAAAAGAAATGTATCACATGCGGCTTCCATGCTGTGGCAAATCGAGCATGAGGAAATTTCAACCTTCGAAAGTATAATTAAAAGTGTAGACTCTATTGTGTGTTCAACATAAAGACTAAAATATAAGCAACCTATTCATAACGTAGACATGCCAATCCCGATCATCAAAATGCAGACCATTTTGGATGGTGCATAGCCTAAAATTACACTTCATTGGTAATCATCTTATTCTCCTTTGGAATTTTAACAAATCATTTCTTGTCAATCATCCACTTAATTGCCCCTAATCAAATGGTTAGGATCATTCTCATGAAAGTGACTTCTGGATTAATCCCCACCTGGAATAGGCCCATGATATTAATAGTCGGGATTGCGTTGCATGTATGGGTCATGTACCATGGATGGGTTGCCACACTTTTGTTCATGGTGGCAAACGCTCACAACACTCTAGTGCAACATTAAAAAAGAAAAGAGGTAGCTTGAGGTTGTAATTCAACCATGTATGTCATCTTATATAGGATCTTCCTTATCTTAGAGTTTTCTAATAAAGATCGCGTGGCATGATGGCCCCCTTAAGTCCCTCTAAAACGGTGCTTACTGAACTTGCTATATTAGGATGACCACTTGCAGACAATTTCAACCGTTAAAAATCTCCAGGTGTAGCAAAACCCAACTACAAATTTCCAATAAAGAGATTTTCTTAAGCAAGAAAGATCGGGAAAAGGAAAGAGAATTAAAGACCTAGAAATGTGAGTTTGATGTCGGGTAGAACGGTGTCCGAGGAATTTGACCAAGAGCTTGTTGGGGGCCTTGCACAAAACCTTAGGATCTAGCCTCCCGAAACAAACCAGAATTATGGAATAATAATACAATGAAAAACAATCAAAGCATAAACCACACGACACTATGGATTTTTACGTGGAAAACCCTCAAAGAGGTAAAAACCACGGGACCTCGTCCAGATCAACAATCCATTATAAAGCAGAATGTTATAACCGATCACAAGCACACACCGCTTGGATCAAACCTTCTTCACTCACGCAGGAGTGGATAAACAATAAGAGAAACAAAAGAAAACAGAGAGATCTCACCGATCACGAGGACGTAAAAGCGCTAAGACGTGGACTGCGAAGTAGATCACCTCTGCAAGCAGAATCTCCCTTCCACAAGCTTCCTCTCTCTCTTCTTCTCTCTCTCTCTCTCTCTCTCTCTCTCTCTCTCTCTCTCTCTCTCTCTCACCTTTTGATAGCCCTAAGCCTCCTAGAAAACCTTTAGAAAACTTAGAACGCCTTGTAATATACCCCAATCCCGCATACACCCCTTTATATAAGAATAGAAGGAGGTAGAATCCAAATAGGAAACAAAATCCGTAAAATCTGCGTTTTTGCAATCACATCTGCGGAACTCGTCGATGATATCGAAGGTCTCTTGATAACAGCTTCGATATCATCTGAAGGTCTCTCGATGATATCGAGACGGAACATAATCTGTCTAGCGACCAGGGGTGGAAATTCCAACAATTATCGATGCCATCGAGCCACTCTCGATGACAGCCTCGATATCATCTGAAAGTCTCTCAATGATATCGACAGGACCAAAAACTGTCCAGCAACCAGTGGTGAAAAATCCTGCAATTATTAATGATATCGAAGCCTATTCGATTTCATCCATCCCAACAATGAGGAAAAAAAATCCCCATTAGAGCCCTTGAATCTCAAACCCTAAGACTTTCTTAAGTTCTATGCCATCAGGTAGCATTCCCATGTCTATGTTTTGTCCCAGTGGAAAATTTGAAATGATGGAGAGGCCACCACATAGACTTCTTTAATTTTTTATTTTTTATTTTTAAAGGATGTTCAAGTTGCCAAAATCTTTCAGAATTCAAGAAGAGAAAGGTGATAAGTATCTTAGGGTATTTTAAATTTCAAGTAAAAGAAGATGGTGGGGCCAAGCATGTGAAAGATTATCATGGCATGAGAGAGAGAGAGAGAGAGAGAGAGAGAGAGAGAGAGTTATCTAGCTACCTGCTTTTGTGCAAATCATCATCGAAGGTTTTAGTGTCTATGTGAATGCAACTGTACACATGCATTGCATGTTAATGTAAGTATGTGCGTAAGCGTATTATCTGATAAATTAATTTCTTGTGAGGGAGGGCTCACCACAGTAGCTTGCTACTGTAGTGGGCATTAGTGGACTTTGAGTTGCACTACTTCTTGGGCTTGGTGCACTACTCTAGGGAGGAAAAAAAAATGCATGTGCGCAGCCTAGGTTCATATGCATGGAAGGGCATGGCATGTTGCATACGTCAAGGGTCAACAACGAGTTGTAACCTTGCAACTGCTAACTGGCTTTACTATTGCATTGGTAGTATGGTAAATGCAATTGGGAATTTGACCGTACTGACCTCGAAGTTTGGGCCGACATTCCCTGTATCCTAGGAGTGGCTTTCTAACAACGTTTAAAGATTGTTTTGGACGAAAATGCCCTTGTCCTTGGTTCAGGAGTTGTACAGTCCTGGAGTGAAGTAGAAGCCACCTGCTGTTGCAACGCCCGAGAAAGCGACGGATCGGCTACTCCCCCTGCCACCAGCCAATGGTTGGTACTCGGTGATCGTTGGGACCCACCACCATGTATGTGTTTCGTCCATGCCATCGATATATTTTTCCAGATCATTTTATGGAATGAAACCAAAAATGAGCTATATCCCAATCGCAAGTGGACCACATTACAGGAAATAGTGTTGAATAAGCGTTGTAGACCATTAAAATGATCCCTCTCATTTTTGGGATCAAGCCCTAAAATGATTTGTCAAAACAGATGAATGATCGTGCCTTTCACTGTAAAAACAGATGAATGGAATGGATGAAACACATACGTCATGGTGGGGCCCATGGCTAGTGACAGGGGGAGTAGCCAATCCGTTCTCCCCCGGAGAATACGGAAGAATATATGAGCTTGGAAGGGCCAAATGTCGCCTTTCACATGCACCTTTTACAGACCTTCTTCTTCTTCTTTCGTTTTCATAGAAAAGTGAGGATCCAGGGACCAACTTCCAGAGAGGGACGTTGTTTGTCATTGTTTGAAATTCTCATCCACTACGAGGTCCGTATTTTATTTTTTTGTAGGCATTTTGATAAGGTAAAGGAAGATCAGAGTCGAGAATGTTCTTGTCGCGTGAAGGGAGCTTACTGTAGGGCACACTTCGATCAAACCTACACCATTGATAGTAGAAAATCATGACTTTACATTTTCAAGCCTTCCACCCTCCAAGAAATTAAACCTTAACCACCGACGGTGACAACCGCGACCCTTCACGTATTCAAAACCATGACCCAAACAAAGGATCGTGGTTCCCGATTCCCATGCACATTGGATCTTGGTTGTTATGTTATAAGGATCGTGTTTTTCACATGCACATGAGTCGTGCTCATCATGTTACATGGGTCGTGGTTGGCAGTCATGGCAGATGGGTTGTGGTCGTCATGTTATAAGGATCGTGCCTTTCATTGCCTTGTGAACCACGACCCATTTTGGTTGAAAACCATGACCCTTCGAGTGGTTCGTGGTTGTCAATCACGACACCTATATAACTGTGAACCATGACCCATATAACATGTCAATCACGACCCATATAACATGTCAACCATGATGCAACATAGTGGGGCCAACGAGTTAGGACTTTAACGCAACCCTTACAACCATGACCCTTACCACATGAAAATCACGACCCTCACCACGACCTATATGGCATTCTATTGCATACGAAAATTACATTATACGTGAACTTCGCAAGATGACTAAAAAATCAACAAGTGAACTTTTGTTTAATTACAAGAATAACAGGAGGACAAAGAAGACAAAGAGTGACTGGACGTGAGCTATAGGTGGGCCAATTTGAGGTCTTAAAATCTTTTAGCGGCCTGAGCTTTCGCTTCCTTTGTCGCGTTGTACCTCTCGATCTAGTGCAGCCTGCACTCGTTCAAGTCCTGCTCGCGAGACCAAACGGAACAACACGTAAAAGAAGTTATCTCCGAGTTGCCGAAGTTCTGAAATTATCTTCAGAATTTTCTATGGAGGCCATTGATCTTCAGGAAGATCGATAACTCCCTGATGAAAGGAAAAGGATCACACATAAAGGAAGAACACGAGAATGACTCGATGCCTTCTTCGAATATCTCTTCCATTATTTTGATTGAGAGATCAAAGAAATCCATGAATGCTTAAGATGTTGCAATCAGGATTCTGGTTCGGATTGGCTTATGAAAGTAAATTGAAACCTAAGTACCACTTTTATAGGCTGGTGAACGAGTGGTTAATGTGATTAGGATGTCGTGCGACTATTAGTTTTTCAATGTTAGGAGTACCATTTTTCAGGATTACGGGGAATAACGAAATGAATGCGATTTCCTGAAAAAGAATGTGACGCTATATTACCGAATGGGTCGTGGATATGACAAACAATGGGTCGTGGTTGTCATCCACAATGGATCGTGGTTGGGAACCACCACCCAGTGTGTATGACAACCACGACCCTGTCGTGTGATCATGGTTCACATACACATTGGATCGTGGTTGTCATCCACGTTGGATTGTGATTTTGATGAACAATGGATCGTTGTTGTATATGGGTCGTTGAACGTGGTTGCCAACCACAATCCATATACTGTGACAACCACGACTCATGTAACATGAGAACCATGACCCATATCAGCTGACAACCACTACGCGTATAACATAAAAACCATGACAACCATGACTCAAATGAGTTGGGCCTTACAATAATGATTCTGGTTCGGACTGGGTTTTGAAAGTAATTTGAAACCCAAGTACCACTTTTATATGACAACCACGACCCTGTCGTATGATCGTGGTTCACATGCACATTCGATCGTGGTTGTCATCCATGTTGGATCGTGATTTTGATGAACAATGGATCGTTGTTGTATATGGGTTGTGAAACATGGTTGCCAATCATGATCCATATACTGTGACAACCACGACCCATGTAACATGAGAACCACGACCCATATCAGCTGACAACCACGACCCGTCTAACTAAAAAACCATGACCCATATAACATGACAACCATGACACAAACGAGTTGGGACTTGCACAAGCCAGTGAAAGGCACGATCCTTATAACATCACAACCACGAACCTTCGAGTGGTTTGTGGTTGTCATCCACAGTGGGTCGTGGTCGTCAACCATAACCCAATGTGGATGACAACCACGAACCAATGTGGATGATAACTGCGACCGATTTAAGATGACAACTAGTATCCTACATTCCTGACAAGTTGTACCCATTCAATTTATTCGCAGATTAATCAATATTAGAAGAGTATGGGTCGTAGGTATATCTTATGCTATTATGATAGAGAGAGTGTATATGACAAGGGAATGTTTACCTATGATGGTGGAGACTCAAAGGGATTTGTTGTGAGTGATGATATTACATATCGACATCTCCTAGATAAATTGCATCAGATTACGAAGACTGCATCGGATGAATTCGATTTGATAATTAAAGTTATGTACGGTGATGCACTACATGGATTCCTCCACCCACATATAATCAAAGACGATGAAGATCTCGAAGCATATATGTTATTCTATGGACAGACTCTTTCAAAACAAATACCATTATATATAGAGAAAGTGAGGCGTTGTACTTTCATTGAGGATAACAACATAGATTATACTTTACATTCGAACCTATCGTCTTTTCAGTCGCACCCTTCAAGCAATGATCGGATAGTCGAGGATTTCGATATACTTGGCCCTTCAAGTAATGATAGATATCACGATCGAGGAGTCAACGATTGCGATATAAGCGGCCCTTTATCTAACAATACACATCATGATTTAGGGAATGATGACTGCGATATATCTGACCCTTCAAGTAATGATAGATATCACGATTGAGGACTTGACGATTGCGATATATGTGACCCTTTAAGTAACAATCAATTTTAAGGAACAACTGACCAGTGCGATCTCCAAATCTCATCCGTCAATGATGCATCTGTTAATCCATTCATGTAGGTCAATCTGCAACCTATAAACTTAAATTTAACCATACCGGTGTATGAAGAAAATGAAGATATTCCTATATCATTGTATACTATCTTCGCTCCATCTGATGAAGCTTTTGTCAATTCAGATCATCAAGGATATCCGGAATTTGTGAAAGATACAATTAAAATATCTGTCGGGCAAGTGTTCAAGTACAAAAGTTGATTACAACATTTTCTATGTAAATATGGGATGCGCCACAAGTTCCAGTATAAGGTCTTGAAGTCTAACAAGCTAATATATACGATTAGGTGCATTATAAAAAATTGTAGTTAGAGGATGCATGCTTCAAAGTTACACGGCACAGGGATGTTCAAGATAAAGACTTGCAACTTGAAGCATACATGCAGCATGTCATTTAAGGTGATACGCCACTCTGAGTCAACGATCGTAGATGATAGTTGTGATATAGTAACCTCGAAGAGGAAGGGAAGAGATCATCGTCAAGCCACCAGTTTGATAAGTTATGAATTTGATGTTAGTCCCGTGAGTTTGGGACTGACTTGCACGCCAAAGGAAATTCAATATCGTATGAGTGAGATGTACGAGGTTGAGATCAGCTATAAGAATGCGTGGAAAGGTAAAGAGATTGCAACGGAACAAGTCTTGGGATCTTACGAGGGTTCTTATAATGAGCTTCCGGCCTATCTTCACGAGTTGAGAAAGGCCAATTTAGGAACTGTGACAGAGTTACAGGTGAATGACGGAACAAATAGTTCTGAACGATGCTTTATTGCAATTGGACAGTGCATCAAAAGCCTACATTTGCATATTCGGATGGTGTTGTGTGTTGATGCGGTTCATTTGACAGGAAGGTACAAGGGTGTTCTTTTCATGGCTAATGCATTGGATGGAAATAATCACATCCTCCCTGTGGCATATGGGATCGAAGAATCTAAGAACAATAGTAGTTGGAGGTAGTTCCTTGAGATTTTATCCAAAGCAATCGGGAATCTTCCAGGACTAGTTGTGGTGTCAGATCGTCACAAAGGATTAGTCACACTACAAGAAATATGGCTTTTACCTACGAAACTTTTACCTACAAAAATTATTTTCGTAGGTAAAGATGACTTTTACCGACGAAAATTATTTTCGTAGGTAAAAGCCAACTTTTACCAACGAAATTTAATTTCGTAGGTAAAAGCCATCTTTACCTACGAAACTTTTCGTAGGTAAAGGGTCTTTTGCCTTTTTCCACTACCATAAAATCAAAAACATTACTTTTACCTACGAAATTTGATTTTGTAGGTAAAACCTATATTTACCTACTAAAACATTCGTGGCTGAAGGGTCTTTTAAAATTCGAAAATCGAAAACCTTACTTTTACCTACGAATTATAATTTCGTAGGTAAAACCCATCTTTACCTACAAAAAAATTCGTAGCTGAAAGGTCTTTTAAATTGAAAACCTTACTTTCATCTACGAATTGTAATTTCGTAGGTAAAAACCCATCTTTACCTACGAAAACATTCATAGCTGAAGGGTCTTTTAAATTTTCAAATAAACCAAAAATCGAAAACCTTACTTTTACCTATGAATTGTAATTTCATAGGTAAAACCCATCTTTACCTACGCAAATATTCGTAGCTGAAGGGTCTTTTAAATTTTCAAATAAACCAAAAATCAAAAACCTTACTTTTACCTATAAAATCCATCTTTACCTACGAAAATATTCGTAGCCGAAGGGTCTTTTCAATTTAAAAAAAAAAAACAAAAATCAAAAACCTTACATTTACCTACGAATTCTAAATATGTAGGTAAAAACCCATCTTTACCTACGAAATGATTCGTAGCTGAAGGGTCTTTTAAATTGAAAACCTTACTTTTACCTACGGGTAAAAACCCATCTTTACCTACGAAAATATTCGTAGCTAAAAGGTCTTCTAAAATTTCAAATAACTTACTTTTACCTACGAATTCCAATTTCGTAGGGAAAAACCCATCTTTACCTACGAAAACATTCGTAGCTGAAGGGTCTTTTAGATTAAAAACCTTACTTTTACCTACGAATTGTAATTTCGTAGATAAAAACCTATCTTTGCCTACCAAAACATTCGTAGTTGAAGGGTCTTTTAAATTTTCAAATAAACTAAAAATCGAAAACCTTGCTTTTACCTCCAATTGTCATTTCGTAAGTAAAACCCATCTTTACCTATGAAAATATTCGTAGCTGAAGGGTCTTTTAAATTTTGAACTAAACCAAAAATCGAAAACCTTACTTTTACCTGCGAATTGTAATTTCGTAGGTAAAACCCATCTTTACCTATGAAAATATTCGTAGCTGAAGGGTCTTTTTAACTTTAAAAAAAAAAAAACAAAAATCAAAAACCTTACTTTTACCTACGAATTTTAATTTCGTAGGTACCTATGAAAAGATCCGTAGCTGAAGGATCTTTTAAATTGAAAACCTTACTTTTACCTACGAATTGTAATTTCATAGGTAAAAACCCATCTTTACCTACCAAAACATTCGTAGCTGAAGGGTCTTTTAAATTTTTATTTAACCTTACTTTTACCTATGAATTGTAATTTCGTAGGTAAAACCCATCTGTACCTACGAAATTTTTCGTAGCAGAAGGGACTTTTCAATTTTTTTAAAACCAAAAATCGAAAACCTTACTTTTAGCTACGAACTGCAATTACGTAGGTAAAAGCCATCTTTAGCTACGAAAATATTCGTAGCCGAAGGGTCTTTTCAATTTTAAAAAAAGAACAAAAATCGAAAACCTTACTTTTACCTACGAATTTTGATTTTGTAGGTAAAAACTCATCTTTACCTACGAAAATATTAGTAGCTAAAGGGTCACTACAAGAAATATGGCTTTTACCTATGAAAATATTAGTAGCTAAAGGGCTAAAGCCATTTATGAGATTTTGAAAGTAAAAATTCAAAATTCAAATATACCTTTTTGATAAATTTTTTGAGATTTTAAAAATAAAAATTCAAAATTTATATTTTAAATATTTTTGAAATATTTTATAATAAAAATGATATTTATTTAAAAGAGTTTAAAAAAATATATACCTTTTGAAAAAAAAATGTTAAATTTATTTGTGAAAAGTAAAATTATTAAATTATTAAGCACATCCGCTAATTGAACCTTTAATCATTTTTGGACAATCTAATCAATTTAAATTAAAGAGTAAATAACTTCAAATGTTTAAATCAAATTTCACTGAAATTGTTGATCAATCTTGTATGCCCATTATCTTTCTCATATGTAGCCTGATTGAGACGAGTAACTAGTCAAATTGAGAGTATTGATCAGTAAAATAAAGTGAATGGACCAGACATGTAAAATGGGTCAAATATTCTGATCAAAATTGTGACCCAACTTATTAACCTCGTGAGAACTTAAGAATTGATGTTAGTAAGTTTTGTGGGGCCCATCATGATGTGTGTTGAACATCAACACTGTGAATTTGATTTGTCCCTTTTAGGTTATGAGATATCTCAAAAATCATCTGTATACGAAACTCAAGTGGGCTAACCATCTAAAACTATGTGAAGACATCTTTAAAATATAAAAGCACTTGGTGGGGCCCACATGAGTTTTGGATGCGGTTGAAACTTGGTCTGACCCCTCATCCAAGTGAGACACACATAATGAGTGGGTTAGATATGTGAATCACATTTAAGTAGGCCCAATATATGATTATGAATGTTTTAAGGAAACCCTTCTCCACTATATTTAGGTGAGTTACTCGTTACCCTTACCAAAGTAAACTCTGTGGGGTCCACTATTATTTATTTATTTTATCCACTCCATTCATCCATGTTAATGGATAATTTGAGGTCTAAAAAATAAAAAGGAAGCATATCTAGAGCTCAAGTGGACCACACCACAGGAAATAGTGTGATTGAACCTCTACCATTTAAAATTTCTTGGAGGCCATAGAAGTTTTAGATCAAGCTGATGTTTGTGTTTTCTATTCATTCATATATTTTTAATATTATGAACAACATTTAACCGTTTTTAGACAATCTAATCAGTTCAAATTGAAAAGTAAATAACTTCAAATGTTTAAATCAAATTTCATTGAAATTGTTGATCAATCTTGGTATACCCAATATCTTTTCTCATATGTAGCCTGATTATGGCGAGTAACTAGTCAAACTGGGGGTATTGATCAGTAAAATAGAGTGAATGGATCAAACATATAAAATGGGCCAAATTATATATATATATATATATATATATACCCACCGTGATGGGTGTCAAACATCTACCCAATCAGTCAGATGCATCATTCCATGGTGGGCCTAGGCTTAAAAATAAGTCAATCCGTGACTTTTTTTTGGGCCACACCACATACAAAAAGTTGAGAGGGGTTACCCTCCATTAAAATATTCATAATCATTTGTTAGGCCCATCGAGATGTGGTTCACAAATCTAGCCCATCCATTATATGTGTCCCACTTCGGTGAGGAGTCAAACCAAGTTTTAAATGCATAAAAATTTCAGGTGGGCCCCACCAAGTGCTTTTATATGTTTTAGGAATTTCTTCACATGATTTTAGATGGTATGGCCCACCTGAGTTCTGTATACGGCTGATTTTTGGGATATCCCATAATTTAAAGGGGGCCCATCAAATGCACGGTGTTGATGTTTGACACATGTCATGGTGGGGCCCACACAGCTTGACCTTTGTGTTTAATCCATGCCGTCCCCATGAGGTCAACCTGTGTGGGCCCCACCATGACATGTGTCAAACATCAACACTGTGAATTTGATGGGTCCCCTTTAATTAATGGGATATCCCAAAAATCAGCTGTATACGGAACTCAGGTGGGCCATACCATTTAATATCATGTGAAGACATGCCTAAATTATATAAAAGCACTTGGTGGGCCTCACCTAAAATTTGGATGCATCTGAAACTTGGTATGACCCCTCATCCAAGTGGAACACACATAATGGATGGGCTAGATTTGTGGACCACATCTCGGTGGGCCCAAAAAATAATTATGAATGTTTTAATGGAGGGTAACCCCTATCAACTTTTGCATTTGGTGTGGCTAAGAAAAGTCATATATTGATTTGATTTTTCATCCCTGGGCCTACCATGGGATGGTGCATCTGACTGATGGGGTAGATTTTTGACATGCATCATGGTGGGGCCCACATAGCCATACCAGACCCCGGCCTAAATTTGGGCGCGCGCTCAAAAACAGAGCCGCGCCCAAAAAAAACCCCAAATCCCAAATCTCTCTCTCTCCCTCTCTCTCTCTCCGTTCCCTAACCCAGATCTGGTCTGTCTTCTCCTCCTCTCGATGAATCCATGGCCATCATCGACTCCCCTGGAGTGAGAGATGCTCGAGATGTTGAAGAAGACAGTACGTGTTTCTTCTTCCTCTACCTTCAATTCCCATTTCTTCTTCTTTCTCTCAGTCCTCTTAAGAAAAGAAGCTAGGTAAAAAGTGGCGTCTACAGTGGTCAGTTTCTCCATTCTAAATAATCTAAACCCTAATCTCCCGCCCCCTCCCTCCCTCCCTCTCTCTCTCTCTCTCTCTCTCTCTCTCTCTCTCTCCCTCTCTCATTACACATCTACCTACAACAAGAACAATGATTCTCGAGCCTTTCATCCAATCAATCTTTCGACGATTGGAGTTTGCAAGCTTGGAGTGGTTGGCGCTATGATCTGGTCCTTATTTTGAGGGATTTTTCAGTTTTTGTGGTTTTTCTGAGGATCAGAAGTGGTTTTTGGAGCTGGATTTAAGGTTTTTGTTATGAAAAGTATAGAGAGGGTTTTAGGGACCTGGAGATCCAATTCTCATCTGGTTGATTTGATTCTGGTAGGAATCGTCGTGGAGATTCTGGCGTCAGTGAGCGGTTAGGATTATGCAGCAACAAGGAGGATCGGTTTAGGTATTTTTGTAATTTATTGGGAATTTTTGTGTTGTAGCTAGTGCACCCTTTCATTTACTTCTCTATGTATTTCATATTTCTCCATAAGGGGGTTGATTGTTGAGTTAGAACCCCTTCAGTTTGGGAACACTCATCATTTGTTTCTTTGAGTTTTTAGGACATTGCGAGCGAGCACCCGGAAATATTTTTTGGTGATTGTACTTTCAAATGCACTGTAACTTTCCTGGTCCATGTAATTTTCAAGAAGAAAATTGGGTGCATGCACCTGGTAGGGTCTTTTCTTCAATAACTTCTTTAACCATACTACTAATGATGGGAAGATTCAGACACATGGTTTTGTTGTTTCTTGTTGAGCAGCATTGAAAAAATCAGAGGAATACATGCATAAGCAATGGTACACACCAGTTGTTTGATCGAGTGCTTCATAGAGTTTGGAAGTTGGTTTTTGTCCTGATGTCGGGATTTGATAGTTTAATCATTGAAATTGAAAGATATATACAGGTTCTGGATGTAAATCTATATGAAGCACCATTCAGTCAGCTGTTGCTGCACTGATCTTAGATAGAAATCTTGATTCTTGGAAATTAGGTTGGAACATTTAGCCTCTCCATTGTATATTGTCTACGTTCCTTCATTGCTTCCTTTCCTCTATTTTCTCAATAAAATTTCATTAAATTTTCATTGAAAGATAACCATTTTTAGGTTGTGTATGGTGCAACTCATTGTATCTATAAAGAATCGTATATATTAACAATATTTAAAAAATATATACTTCATTTGGATTGTGCCCAAGAGAATCAAGTTGGAAGTGTGTTGTTCAGTCAAATAGGAAATGTCAAAAACTAATAATTTTTAGTAGTGTTTGTAATGAGGAAGAAGCCCTTCAACTCTAATTGAAGTGGAAGTATGGAGTGACCCTTCTGGACAGATTGGATAACTTTTATACATAATGGTGGTATCCACATGTGAGCAAAAACCGAACACCTCAAGATGAGGCTATTGTTGTGTTATTTTTCTATGAAAGAAATATCACATCCTGTGACGTAAGGGACCAATGCAATGGATAGTTCTTTGTTATTTCACGTTACTGGGAAACGTTAATAACTTTCATCTTCTCCACTTGAAACAATGGTCATAATTCAATTCACTTGCGCTTCTAAATACCGCCTAATTAATGATTTTTCTCAATATGGGGTTTTGATTTTAAGCATGTTGTATGAAAATTTTCAAAAATTCCAATACTAGATATGGGTCTGTTTTATAAATCAGTGTTCTTACATAAGTGTCATTTACACCCATCTTTTTCATGCACACACCATTTTCGTCTAGTTTTGGTACTATTACAGTACCTATAGTGCACTACTCTACTATCAATAAATAGAAAAGACTAACAAGGACAATATACATTAGACAGTGTTTGTTGCTCATATGGATTAGTATTTGCTTCAAGATGCTGTTCCTAAGCTGTATTGTAGAATGCATTTGCTTCAGTTAAGCAACTGGTTATATCTCAGGAGTTAATATATACAAGTTCTAACAAAGCACTTGCAGCGGTCAGTGGTTCAACCAATAAAATCAATCTGTATGCTCAGTGATTCATGATATCGTGACCTTAGTTTACATGAAGCAGGAACAAGAACTCAATGGTTCTTGAAATTTCAAGATGATGGGAAAGCCTATTTTAGCAACTCTATTAAACTGGTATTAAAGAATTTAAATATTCACACATTTAAATCGACAGAAATTAACTTACTGAGTGCCTATATTCATAGAAACTTAGAATATCCTAATTTGAAAATAACACAAAACTTAGAATGTATACATATTCACAAAAGGGTGCGATATGTATACATATAAACACCTTACATGTGCATGTGAGATTAGCTGTTTCAGATATGCACAACTGACATGTGGAAGCACTCCTTGTTATATAGTATCAGGTAAAGGCCTGAAAAGAGCATTTGAAAAAAGATGGCTGGTGCTCAATTTGATGTTGCAAATGCTCTACTCAAGCCTTTACCTAAAGTTGCAGTAGAAAGTATTCAATTCACATAAGAGCTTTTATTTTATTATTTAAAAAAAAAAAAAAAAAAAAGAGCTTTAAAAATCTGCATTCAGTAAAGAAGCAAATGAGCTAGACTGAAAGTGGGCCAATTTGGAAATTCATCCTGATGATGTTATAACTAACCTGTTGTTGCATTTGAAGACAACAATGCTGTTGGTATGGGCCGTATGGCCCACAAAGCCAATACTATAAAACCATTGTACAAAAGCTGCTGTAGAAAAGGGGAAACTGATGAAAATTCCTTTCAAAATCTCTCTGATCTATTTCACCTTCACTAGCAACTCGGGCACATTCGACTTGAGCTGAAATGAACAATGCCTCAAATTGTTGCAAATTCTTGTGAAAATTAAAAAACCCCACCTCCCCGTCACTTCCAAATCCAATTTCCGAAGCTAAGAAAATGGGAAGATGGTTTGCATGAACATGTAAGATTAAGATTATAGAGGAATTATGATTACCCTGCAAAATCCATTTATTTTTCCTTTTCCTATGCGAATGAATTACAATCAGTGCACTCACAGCCTGGAATTTCAAGAAAGGGATTAGAATTGCTCCTACCACATGGTACTTCACTCATCCATGGTATGTTTGCAATCAAATGTGAAGAAGGATGCCTTTCAAATTTGGATATTCTCGTCTTACCAAAAGTAAATGGTGTTTGTTTTAGTAATGCATTTCCATATTGTACTTGTGTAGATATCTAACCTTTTCTTGGTCCTTGATTACAGGTTCCTTTGAGTGATAACCAAAAGTACATGGTGTTTGTTTGCAATCTTGTTACCGATTCCACTTCTATGGTGTAGGATGGTAGGGCCCATATGGGCATCTCTATGCAAATGGAGTCTGAAGTTGTGCGGAATGCAATTTGAAATCATGACATCAAGGGTAACATTAAGCAGATGCTAGAGAGGTCAGCTTTGATACTCGGGGATTATGTGACACGGCATTGTGCATACCATTCAACAAGTTTGATTAATTGTTCAATTTTCCCTTTCACAGGCTCTTGTAAAGTTAGGCTATTGCCTTGTTTTTGCATGCCATGTTATATACTTTATATTTTAACCATGATCTATATATCACGTTACTATTTTCTCAAGATTTTCCAGAACCCTTCTCCACGACATTTCTCTACTTGAAGATGTCTTCCTTGAAAAGCACAAGATTCCAAGTTCACAATAAGTTCTTAATAGATTAAACATGTGATTTTTTTTTTCTATAAATGCAAATGAACTTTCTTGTACCAAATTATGCTTTCAGCTATGTTGGTTGGTTGGATCCTTACTCATGCCTCAATGGTAGACTCACAAGAGTTTCAACATGAGGTCATGGGTTCGAGTACCCATTGTGGTGAAATCCCACTGTGGTGTAAGCGTGTGGGGGTGTGTGGGGTGTGAGTGCATGTGTAATAAAAATAAATAAATAAATAAATAAATAAAAAGAAGAAGAAGAAGAAGAAGAAGAAGCTATTTTGGTTGGCTTTGCCAGGCATCATTCATACTATAAATTATCTGTTAATTCATGTTATCTCACATAAAAGCTAGTTTTAAGTGAGTTTTTCTATTGACAGGCTGAGAACCCAACTTCAGTACATCAAAAGAAAGGAAAACATAAATAAATAAATAAATAATAAAAGAAAAGAAAAAAGAAAGAAAAAGAAGGAAAAAGAAAGAAGAGAAAGGAAACCATCTGTCCTCGATTCTCATCGAACTTTCAAGGAATACTGAAACAAATTCTCATCATGTACAACTACCAAAATTTTTGCCAATATGTTTGTTTATCTATGTTTGTTTATCTATGGCTGGGAATTATAATTTCTGAAGTTTCCTGCATGGTTGATTAGGCAGAAAGAGTACTTTTGATCCTCTACTTTCCAGGTTTTGTCTGGTTGGTCCCTGGCCTGCATTTACATCTTGGCTGTTAACATCTGGTGACTATGGTAAAGGTAAAGATAGGCTCATATGCTTATTTACAGGAAAATGACCAAAACAAATCCAGTTGCTCTTGTTGACAGGACAATCTTTCTACCCAGAAAGAATAATTGTACCATGCTCATAAATTGTTAGTGCTATATAGATCAAGATGTATCTGTTGTGTGTGTGTGTATTGTCTTCTCATAGTGGTTGAGTTGAGAATGCATTGTCAACTAGAATGTAATTAGTTTTCATGATATCTCTGTTGGTCAATACAGAGTAAATACATCACTATAATGTTGCTACTTAGTGGGAGAGGTTGTCACATGTATGTGGTTGTTCTATCCTACATGTCTATAAGTTGCCACTCATGTTTTACTCTAGGAGAACTTCACGGCTGTTGAATTACTCATGCTGTAGCACATAAAGTTATAGTGCTCCTAGTTGCATCAGTTCATTTAGTCCAATTGATTGATCTCAACTGTTTGTCAAGTCCAGAACACATTTAAGCAGGATGCTTCCATGGTTAATTGCTCATGAAATGTGCACTGGACCTAGTGATCAGTCTAGATTGATGGATTGGATAGTCCAGGTGTCCCATGCAACTAGGAGCAATATAACTTATAGTGCTTTGGGAGCACTGGAGCATTTCTCGTTAATCTTTTTGGAGTTATTGTTCTTAGTAGCATGTTGAAGTATGTTTCCTAATCACCCTAAATGTTACTAATATTGGATGTGGCATTGATTGAAGATGGACTCCATAGAGTTGAAAGACCACTTGCATTTTACTGTTATGTTCATAGATTGCATTTTACTGTTACAAAATTGTAGATGAACAAGGCACATTAAGTTATAAGCCTTTCAAACTTATTGCAGATTGCTGATGCTCTTTACTACAATGCAACAATGACAATTGGCATATTGCAAAAGCTTGGGGTGGGAGCAGAAGTTTTTAATCTCTGGTTTCAGATGCTACAACAGGTTGAAAAAAGTGGTTTGCATGCTAATTTTAGAAGGTGACTTCTACTTCTCAGATTGTTTTCCTCATGTTGTAAAACTTTTCTTGTGGCTTCAATAGTCCTATGGTGATTGCAGGGAACATGATAAGAAAGTTTACTTGTTGGGATTGACTTCACTACTTGCACTTCCAGCGGACCAGTTACCTGGAGAAGCACTAGAACGTGTGTTTAGAGCAACACTTGACCTCTTTGTTGTTTACAAGGATCAAGTTGCAGGTACTGCTCATGTCATTGGATGCTTTTTCTTTTCTTTTTCCTCTTTCCATAATTGCAGGGACTTTGGCATGCCGAGTTGATCATCAGTATGGTGCTAACATGTTTCTTAAATGATGTTTTATGTTTTTGTTAACAAAACTTCCATATATACTTATTTAATTTGGGAGTCTTACATCTGAATGTCTATGGCCGTGTCAGGATGAAAAGTTGAATTGAGTTGTGAAAAAATTGATCAAATCCTAATTGCATCTCCTGCATTCACAATGAGAAATTAGGCTCATATAGCAGTTATGTTCCTATCAAGTCCAACTTGAGTGCAATGTAATTGCATAATCCCTCGAAAAGAACACTATGCGAATTAGATTTTGGTCATGTCAATTTGTTGGACTAATTATTGCAATTTGATTCAGTTGTGCTTCCAAACACAGGGAATTCAGTTTCTAATTTTACTTTTAGTTGTTGCCAACTTGTAATAGATAACAATTTGTGGATTTCATTCCTTCAAAATAGATAAGAATTCATGGATTTCATTCCTTCAATGAGATTTTGATACAACCATGTTTGGCATAATTCAAAAACCAGAGCTTTCCTAAGCCTACATGCCTGTGCAATAAAGCTCATGTACATGCCACACATGTGCCAAAATGGCATGATAGGTCCAAGATCCAATCCATCTGTTAGAACAGCACCACTACTTTAATGCCATAGTCTAAGAATAAGGTTGTTCCACTGGTCAGGTGGGCCACAGTTTGCAAAACAAATGTATGGCTCCGAAAAACTTGGCTGAAGTTTTCTAACCCATCCAACTGTTTCCAGTATTGGCACCCACATGCTAAGTGGAGCAGATTTATTTTTGGGAAAACATATGGAAGGTCGGACCAACCTAATGGATGGATTGGATCTCATATCCATGTACCATTCTGGCACATGCGTGGAGTGTACATGAGCATTATTGCATGTGTGAGTGTACATGAGCCTTATTGAACCAGTGTGTACTTAACAAAGCTCCAGAAACTAATCTTTGTTTTTTCTTCATTGAAGTATTAGTGGATTATCATCTCAGTGCATTCCCTATATAAATTCATACAATAAAAGTTTTCCCAAAAATGTGGGTAGGTAAAAGAATTTTTAGCTACGAAATTGGTCGTAGGTAAAAGTTTTCCAAATACCTTTTAGCTACGAAACGATTGGTAGGTAAAAAATGTTTTCAATATTTTTAGTTACGAAAATATTCGTAGGTAAAAAGTCTTGTAAATATTTTTAGCTATGAAATTGTTGGTAGGTAAAAAGTGTTTTAAATATTTTTAGCTATGAAATTGTTGGTAGGTAAAAAGCGTTGTAAATATTTTTAGCTACGAAATTGTTGGTAGGTAAAAAGTGTTTTAAATACTTTTAGCTAGAAAAATATTCGTAGGTAAAAAGTCTTTAAATATTTTTAGTTACGAAATTATTGGTAGCTAAAAAGTCTTGTAAATATTTTTACCTACAAAGTATTCGTAGGTAAAAAGTTTTGTTTAGCATTGGTAAAATGTTTTGCCTACGAAAACTTTCGTCGGCAAAAGTCTTACCTTTGCCAACGAAAATTTCTTTTCGTGGGTAAAAGGTTTTCCCCTCGGTATTGTAGCGACGAATTTGCCAACGAAAAGTTTCACGGGTAAAAGTTTTTTCCTATGAAAATAAGACTTTTGCCTACGAAAATTTTCGTTGGTAAAAGTGACTTTTCTTGTAGTGTCAGTGAAGTCCCTAACATTTTCCCATATGCGATCTATGAATATTGTGCTCATCATATTCTTAGAAACATGAAGAAGGCATGTTCGGATGATTCTATGAGGGAATACTTTTGGAGTGCTATTAAGACATACTGGATATCCACATTTTGCGAGATGATGCGATGCATTCAAATGTTGAATCTCACAGCATATCAATTCCTTTATGATATAGAAAAGGAAATATGGGCATTCATTTTCTTTCCTAGCACGAGGTATAACATTGTAACCACTAACATCGTTGAAAGCATGAATGCATTATTTGTAGATGCACGAGAGTACCCCGTCACGAAACTTCTTGAATCAATAAGGAGTAAAATCCAAAACTTCTTCCTCCGCCGACAAGATGAGGCTTTGGCTTGAAAGGGAATTTTGACTGCTTGGGTAGAAAAAACATTGTCCGAACTTTATCACTCAGAAGTGCAAATGACACAATGTATCGCAATTTCAACGGATGAGTTCCAAGTAACCGCACGGGAAATGACCGATGTAGTGAAGCTAAAGAAATGAAGTGTACGTGCAGTGAGTTTGGAAAAATGTTATTGCCTTGTGTACATGTGATAGCAGCCTGTGATAAGTATCAGCTTGATATGAAAAAATATTGCTCTCCATTATACTTCAATGAAATATAACGTAAAACATACCAAGAGTCAGTTTACTCAGTGCTTGACAAGACACAATGGGATATTTTAGACGAAGTGAAAGTTTTATGTGAGAATATGAAGCATCCAGAGACGAGAAGATCTACTGGAAGATCGAAAAAGGTTCAAATTACATCCTATGGAGAAGATAGGCCAACACCTAAATGTTCGAGATGCAAACGAATAGGTCATAATTGGCGTCGATGTACTTTTGTCCTTGCAGGCTGAGGCTGAGGCTGATGATGACTTATTATTTTGGTTTTTTTTAATTATTTTATTGTTTGTGATAATGTAATGTGAACTATAATTGATTCATGAACCTTGGTGCATGTTAACTACAATCCAATGTGGATGATAACCACGATCCATTGTGCATTTAAACCACGACCCATAGAGGAAATCGTGAACTTAACAATGGGTCGTGGTTGTCATGACATATGGATCGTGGTTTTCTTGTTGTATGGGTCGTGTTTTTCATAAGGTCGTGGTTATCTGTCAACCACGACCAATTTAAAATGACAACCACAACCCATATCAACTACGACCAATGCTTCACGTATACCACAACCCATATAACACGACAACAACGACTCATATAACATTCGATTTAGGGTCCATGTATCATAACAACCATGACCTATATAACCTTATAACCATGACCCATATACACTGACAGTCACGACCCATGTATCATGTCAATCACGACCCAATGTGGATGATAATCACGATCCTTTATGCATTTGAACCACGACCCAAAGATGGAAATAATGTACGTAATAATAGGTCGTGGTTTTCGTGATATATTGATCGTGGTTGTCATGTTAATGGGTCGTGCTTTCACTTAGTCACGACCCATATTTCATGACAACCACGACCTATATAACATTACGACCACGACCTATATACAATGACAGTCACAGCCCATGTATCGGAGTTGGTGGACCAGGTGTGTAATGGTTTCTTCTGGGTTCCAAGGTGATGTGAAATGGCTTCTGTTGGGTTCCTGGTTGACGTGAAAGCTCTACAAAAGAACTCGATATTTTGTAACATGACAACAATGATCCATATAACACGACAACCACGATCCATAAAACATGAAAATCACAACCCATAACAACCGACACCATGACCCATGTAACTTTGACAACCACGATCCATTTTTCATGCAAACTACGATAAATAAAAACTGTCAACAACGATCCTTTGTTTGGGTCGTGTTTTAACAACGTGAAGGAACGTGGTTGTCATCTACGATGGGTCGTGTTTGTCACCGTGGAAGGTTGAGATGACTTTGATCCAGGTGTGCCCTAAAGTAAGCTCCCTTCACTTGACAATGAAAGCCCTCACCATATCCAGTTTGATCTTCGCGATCCATAGCAAGTGTCTACAAGAAGGTTCAATAAATAGATACATCCCCATATGGGGAAACAGTTGTTTTCCATTGGTAAATCCATTACATTATATTCCATGTATGGGGAAACAGTAGTTTTCCTTTTCCCAAAACATTCAAGGTATGGAGAAACGGTCGTTTTATGACCAAGGTTGGGTCATGGTTGTCATGTTAACGGGTTCATGGTTGGGAACCACTATCCATTGTGTATGACAACCACGGCCCAGAAGTCGGGTCGTGGTTGACATGCATATTGAATCATGGTTTATAGTAACAATAGATCGTGGTTGTTATCCGTGATCCAAGGGACATTTTTGTCTGAAACGTTTTATAAAAATTATTAGAAAGTGGCCACTATCAGAATATTTCAGAGGTAGGACCATGCATCGAGGCCAGTATTAAGGACTGTGGTTATGAAGAACAATTGGTCCTAGTTGTTATGGACAATGGGTCATGGTTGTCACTTACGTTGTGTCGTGGTTATGATGAATAATGGATCATTGTTACAAAATGATAACCACTATCCATATGCCGTGACAACCACGACCCATTATTCATGTGAACCACGACCCATGTCATCTGACAATCATGACCCTTTTAACATGTAAACCACGACTCATATAACATGACATGAATGATCCATATCTATTGGAACCCATGAAGCATATTCCGTGATAGACACAAACCATATTCCGTGACAACCACAACCCATGTTCAAGGGGCCGTGTTGAAGCCTAACTCTTTGGCCCACAACTTTGTATCGTGGTTATTATGTTATATGGTTCGTGGTGTTAATGTTCGATGGGTCGTATTTAACATGACGATATAGATTGTGGTTTTCATTGTATATATGGATCATGGTATTCGAATTTTACGGACCAATATGCCCTTGACACGTAAAAATAGGTAATGATGAAAAGGTAAGGTTGGTGCCGAATTTATTGTGTTGTGTTGGTGTATCTCATACGACTCTGGTTATCTCTCGGTTGTGGGACAGATCTTTTGTAAATTTTTAATCTACACTGATTGTTAGTTGTTTGAATATGTACTAATCTTTATCCAAAAATATGATCTTTACTTACAGATGTACTTGACCACACCAAAATAAATAGTTATAAGGTGTTGAGAACTACGTGGGCTGTACATCCATCTGATAAACCTTATTTTTATGTTATGCCTTTATATACATACATTACATACGATAATCAATTTAGGTGACATTTACATATCACTGTGGACCTCACATATCTTAGTTTGTACTTAATCAATATGTTGCATGTACATACATTAAAAATGGCATCAAAAGGCGGAAAGTTCGCTTATGATTCGCAATGCATAACATCAATCGTTGATCATCTTGTTCTAGTCTATGAGCCCATCATAAATCGGATATAATCCATTAGAATTGTTCAGGGCTGATGGATTCCTTCAAAAATTTTAATAGTGACATGTATCGAGCCATCAGTGGCCCACACTGAGTAAAAATGACAAATTATGGGCTTTTACGGAACCTATTGGTTTGAATTGTTGTTATCAATTGGATTTGAATATTTTGATCATTCTTTGGGCAATTATGTTTCTTGATGTTACAAATAGAATGGATAGAGCGGATTAGATATATGGAAATTCGATGTGACTTGGAAACGTCCGAGGTTGGAAGATATACAATGTAAAGTAACCGCTTGTCCCCATATGGAACACTGACCTTATCTTGGAGTTCTTCTTTGGGACCCCTTTCCCTTTGCATTTTCTTAGTTTTGAATCTTCTTCACCGAGCCCTTCCATCGCCACTCAACGAGTACATCTACAAGTTTAGTGCAGCTCAATCAATATCAATGGCAAAGTAAGGTAATGGTTGACAGACATAATGTATCATGGCTGTGAATCACGACCCAATGTATATGACTACAACGATATGTATAACATGACAATCACGATCGTGGTTGATATGCCTAACGAATCGTGGTTGACAGACACAGTGGATCATTGGTCACATGTTATGTGGGTCGTGACTGTGAATCACGACCCAACGTATATGACAATAACAATCCGTATAACATGATTATCACGATTGTGGTTGCGATCGTGGTTGGTTTGCCTAATGGATCGTGGTTGATAGGCACAGTGGATCGTGGATCACATTTTAGGTGGTCGTGACTGTCAACCACGACTCAACATAGATGACAACAACGAACCGTATAACATGACAACTATGATCGTGGTTGATATGCCCAATGGATCGTGGTTAATAGTCACAGTGGATCGTGTCTTATGTGTTATGTGGGTCGTGGCTGTGAACCACTATCCAATGTAGATGACAACAATGATCTGTATAGCATGACAACCACGATCGTATTTAGTTTGCCCAATGGAACATGGTTGACAGGCATAGTGGATCGTGGATCACATGTTGCGTGGTCGTGACTGTCAACCACGACTCACCATAGATGACAACAACGAACCGTGTAGCATGATAACCACGATCCTTTAGAACTCATGATAACCACGACCGTTCATGGATTTCAACAACGATCCACTATGTAGTACAATTACGACCCATGTTAAATTTTGCAAGACCATCTTATTATTAATTAACAATCCACAACCATATTGGAATGCAGGTCGAAAAGGCATAGGTCTCTCCTAAGTGCTCCATCATTTTTTTGAAGGAGTACATGATTGAAGATATGAAGAAGAATCCTGGTAGAAAGAAACTATTTAGAAACAACTATATTGGATTTCTGCTTGCCTTTCCACTGATTAGTTGGAGGGCGCACTCTCAAATTATGCATTATCTAATACAAAGGCATGTTGGTGATCTGAAATTCAATGTGTAGGGTACTATGATAAAATTTACTGAGCTCGATTTTGCATTAATAATGGGTCTTAATTTTGGACCAGTTAGGATAGATGGTAGCAGTCGCGCCGAGGCCGGAAGAGTAGAGGCAGGAAAAGGTATTAGGGAGACCTACCTGAGATCAGCTAGCGTGAGTAAACAAGAATTGAAAGAAGCCTATTTGTCACTTGTCGATAGAAAAGAACACATGGATGCAGTGAAACTTGCTCTAATAATTTGCGTTGAGAGTCTATTAGTTGTATATCTGCAAAAGAATTACTGTGGTGATAAGTTTATCAACATGGTTAATGAATTGGAATATTTTAATAATTACCCATGGGGCTGTGTGGGGTATGAATATTTAATTAATTGATGGGGTTAACACTGCACTTGGTAGTGTTCGGGCGAATGGCCAGAACCCTAAATCATACAACATATGAGAATGTGTGTATGCCCTACAAGTAAGTTATTCTTGTCCTGATTCAAACTTTGAGTTGAAATTTTTACTTCATACATGTAAACCAATATGTAATGCATGATAATTGATTTTAAATAGGTTTGGGCATACGAACTGTGAGACCCGTATCCTAAACTGTACCGTTTCGTATGCTTCCGCGGTCCTCCCGGTGAAATTCCGGCGACCCGCGATTTGTTATCGGTGTTTGCGTGTGATCTTGAGTCGTGTCCCGTATATCAGAGTCGGCTCGACTCAAAATTTGTACCCTTGTGACCGCGCCGTCGCCGCGGTTCTGACGCCACGTCTCGTGCGCCGAGGCGATACCCGTGCCAAGAGATGTGAGCCCGCGTTCAGTTCGAGGAAAACGTCACGCATTTGTAAAACCCAAGAGAACATCACATTAATCCCATCAATCACATCAATAAAGTATACATCACTCCCATCACTCGCACCCATCCCCAAGTACAACCAACCTCCCCAAAGTCAACTTTCTCTTATAACAAAGTACACTCATCACTCACTCACCCATCACACCTCATCCCTCTCTCTCTTACAACCTCTCTCTCTCATCTCTCTCTCTCATTCTCCAAGCAACCCACGTCCAAGCTTCCATGAGAGATTTTAGTGTGGCCCACCTTCCTACCTCTCATCTCCACCATCCAAGCTTCATCTAGACTGTTGAATTGCACCCCTTGGAGCTCTAGATCGCATTGGTGGAAGAAGGAAGATGAGATCGATGGTGGGTGTTTGATAGGCTTAGATTTTATTATTTTGATGATGGGCCAAGTGGGGCCTACCGATTGATGGTACGGATCCCACTATGGACCCTAGGTGTGGCCGATGGCCCACCATGATTATACATTCATCCCATGATGGGGCCATTCTCCATGGACCCCATCATGATGTTTATTTTCCTTATTTGATAAGGGTCATCTAGACCTTGTATTTTGGTGGAGAAGGGATCTCCACCATTGATTTTGATTGGTGGGCCCACATGTAATGGGACCCACTTGATGTATGTTGTAATGCATGTAAGGGAGGGCCCATAGTACCGGGGCCCCTCCATCACACGCATCTCTCTCTCTCTCTCTCTCTCTCTCTCTCTCTCTCTCTCTCTCTCTCTTTCCCACATTTCATGGAGCCCACCTATGATGTACATGTTCTATCCAAGACGTTTGTACGTGGGGCCCACATGTTTGTATGTGTGGTATCTGGACCGTTCAGATGGTGTGGACTCACCTTGATCTGCATGTGTGGCACACCTCACGGTCCAGCAATAAGGACGGTGGGTCCCACCGTATCCAGGTCATCCGTCAGCAACATCTGAGGATGAACTTATTCTAGTAATATAATAATATTATTATAGCACACATCCAGAGGCAGGACGTTGTTATAAATAATATAATAATTTTATAATAATATAATATAATATATGTGGTGTATATATATATATATATATATATATATATATATATATATATATCAGCTTCAAGCTGAGGTGGGCCACACGTGTGGACCCACCTCTAATGGAGGTAATCACCTCTGCTGTCCACCATCCATTTTTGGAGGTGGGACAGGTGATGTATGTGTCGTATATCGTGGCCGTCCATCTAGGGAATTTGCGAACCTAAGAGAATCTCTACAACCCATCCCATTAATCAATCAATCAACCAATCAAAGTACACAACCCATGCTTTCTTCCTCCCCAAGACAAGCAACCTACCCTAAGTCAACTCTCAAGTCAAGTACATCTATCACTCACATCTATCGCTCACACCCATCACCTCTCTCTTACAACCACCCTTTCTCTCTTTTTCTCTTCACATTCTCCAAGAAACCAAAAGGTACACGTCCGAGCATTTCCAAGGAGAGAAAAGTGTGTTGTGTGTGGCCCACTTCCTAGCCCAAGATCCATCATCCTTGCCCTTCAATTCTCGTCACCTTCCATCAAAGTGAGGCACAAGAAGTTTGTCGTTCCATCGGAATAAGAAGATCGAATTGTGGGTGTTTTATAGGCCTAGATTTAATGCTTTGATGATGGGCTAAGTGGGGCCTACCGATTGATGGTATGGATCTCACTTTGGACCCTAGATGTGGCCGATGGCCCACCTTGATTCTCATGATCATTCCATGATGGGGACATTCTCCATGGACATAATCATGATGTTTATTTTCCTTGCATGAATAGGATCATCTAGACCTTGCATTTTGGTAGAGAAAGGATCTGCACCGTTGATTTTGATCGGTGGGCCCACATGTAATGGGATCCATTTGATGTATGTTGTGATGTATGAAAGGGAGGGCCCATAGTGTCGGGGTCCCTCCATCACTCGATCTTCCTCTCTCTCTCTCTCTCTCTCTCTCTCTCTCTCTTTCCCTTGTTGATGACCCCATGATGTATGTAACTTATTTATGTCATCCACTTCGTGGGACCCACTTGATGGACATGTTGGATCTACACCGTCCAGGCCATGTGGGCCCTACCTTAATGGTGATGGGAAAACATAAATATCAGATTGATCCAAATCAAGTGGGCCACGTCCATGTGTGACCCACCTTGATAAATATATTCACACTGTTCGTCCAATGTCCATGTTTGGTGAAGTGTGAACAGACGATGGGATTTACTAGCAGCAAATATATATATATATATATAATATATATATATATATATATATATATATATATATCAGTTTGATTCTAAACTTTGTGGGTGGGCCGTTCATGCTGGCCCCACCTTGATGTATGGGTCTAATCCACGCCGTTCATCCCATTCCCCAACTCATTTTAGGCGTTAAGCCGAAAAATGAAGCTAATCTGATTATCTGGCGGGACATATCTTTGAAAACAGTGATTTTACCGTTAAAATCCATTAGGGACCACTTTGATGTTTCTATACACCAAAACATGCTGAATATTGGGCTCATTTGCTCAGTCATGAGTCATAGAATCCAATGGATGGAGCGGATACTCATGATGCGGACCCCACCTAGGAAAAACTGTGGCAAAACAAAAAAAATAATAATAATAATATTACATGCAGCAGGCGCTGCTGCTGCTGACGTCTAGAGGATGCTGCATCAGCGTCCTACTGCGCTGCCAAGTAAAAGGGCAGGACCGTGGGTCCCAGCCGCTGGCCCCACCATAGTGTATGTGTTTCATCGACACTGTCCACACCACTGGACGGTGGGACCCACTTCAGATGTATATGTTTCATCCCTGTGGTGTGGGCACCCACATGATGTATTTGTTTCATCTATGCCGTCCACTGTTTGGACGGTGGGGCCCATCGTGATGTATATTGTCCAACCATTTTGAGATATCATTTTATGGTATGAGGTAAAGAATGAGTCAAATCTAAGGTTTAAGTGGACCCCACCATTGAAATAGTGGACAGTGACATCCACCGTTCAAACTTCTAAGGGCCACAGTAGTTTCCAATTAAGCTGATATTTTTTCTTCACTTCATCTATCACTATGTTAACTTATAATAGGTTGGATGTCAAATATATCACGACGGGCCACTCCGTGATCTGGCCAGCCATTGATCAGGTGGACCACACTACAGAAAATAGTGGAGGATTGAACGTCTATCATTGAAACCCATTTGGGTCATAGAAGTTTTGGATTAATAGGGAATTTGTTTTCCCTCTTAATCCAGGTCTTTAAGACCTTATGATTAGATTCGGTGGAAAATAAACTTTATGCTAGGCCCTGTGATTTATTTAACAGTGAAAATTATTATCTCCACTGTTATTTGTGGTATGGTCTAAATGATCCTTCAATATGATTCTTTTTGGGGATGTATGAGGCCCACCTTGATATATATGAGGCCCTTGTGATGCGGCCCATTTAATGTATTTGAAGCCCATGGGTTGAGGCCCAATGGGATGTACATAAGGTCCATTACAATGTGTGATTCTACCATGGTTTATGTGATGATGTTTATGGCGTGCTACGCCTTGTGAGAAATGATAGTTTGACGTCTACATTGTAAGGATAATGTTGGTTAAATGTCTGCATTGTAACTTTCCTTAGGGCCCATTGATAGGACCATCTTCGTTGTGAGGATAGTTCATCACCATATAACATGCTTACTATAATTCCATGACTCATGCCATACGCATCATATGTATGCTTGATATGATTAGTGACTGATCATAGCATATGCCATTGGCAGATTATTTATGGGACTCACTGATAGGAGTTACCCACATGAGCGTTGTACGCGCAGGATTGCAGAATGACTGGATGGTGTGACTCATGCATCTTGCATATGTGTGACATGATCATTGTACGCCCTAATGATGTCAGGGCCGTGACCTCCACAGGCACATCATGGATGGTCGGATTGGATACCGAAAATATTGGATCTAGCACTGTGGACACATAGGATGTCATTGGGTGAAAATCTCAGAACCTTTTCGGTAACAGGAGATGCTCCAACGTCTAGACCGTGTGGATACACGAGCGCACGAGTGTCAAATACCAGTAGCCGCATCTCCCACTGTGTCATGGTCGGTTGGAAGGGGGTGTGGCCTTATCTGCCCGACTGAGGGGGTTATAAGCTAGGCTGAGTTTGACCAGCTTGCAAATGGGTCCGCTATCGACGAGCCGGGTAGGTATTGACAGACTATTGGTCAGGCGAATAGTGTGGTCTCTTCCACTCGCTAAGCTGTGCGGCTAGGGAGGCGACAGTCAGTGTGGAGTGTACTAGACCCCGGTGATATCCCATAGGGGAACTGTACTGATATATGTACTTGATGAGGACTAGCATACTTATATTGCATATCGCATATGACATTTGGCTACGTAGGCCTCGTATCACATGGCCTTGGTATGGCCGATAGCATTCATGTCTTGCATCGCATAGCCTTGGTACGGCTGATAGTATTCATGGACTTATCAGCATATTTCGCATTTCTCTGATACTGCATACTTGACACTAGCCTTGCGCACACACTTACACCACCCTCTAAGCTTTTGTAAGCTTATGCACGACCGTTACGTGCAGGTGACGTTGGATCGCAGCAGCGCTGAGGCAAGAGTGCGCATCAGATTATTTTGGAGCCTTTTGATCACCTTGTATTTCCCTTTTCATATTGTACTTAAAGTTTTTGATATAGTGGATATGTGGTGATGTTATTTTGTGGCTTGGTTATGCTTGTGGTCATGCTCCATTACAAAAAAAAAGTCATACTGAAAATCCTCCTTGTAGGATCCTAGGATCGGAATCTGGCATTTAAGTGTCGAGAGCCGAGAATGGGGCACTACGGAGGCTGTCGGCGCCGGATTCGGCGATCAGGAATTTTGTGAGCTCATTTTCCGACTTTAGGGCGTGACAGAAGTTGGTATCAGAGCATAACTTGAAAATACCTGAGGATCACATCACGTATCTACTATGAACTTAGAATAAATAGGTCCCAAATCCTAATAACTTAGCGATTTTCTGATGTAGACCCTTAACGTTTATGCCTTCTAGAATTCTCAAGGCTGATAGGCCCTTGTTCCTTCCTGTAGGACATGCCGCCTAGGAGAACGACCCAAGTGACCCCCGCTCCCTTGTGTGAGCCTGGTGCAGGCCCGACAGCACCCGTGACCGCAGAGCAGCTTCATTAGATGTTGTAGACGATGACCGCTATCTTTCAGGGGCAGGGTGGGTGACCTGTTGTTACGCTAGCCCAGGCAGAGCAGGAGCACGCTAGCGCCTTTCTCATAGACTTTCGACGGCATGATCCCCACGCTTCCAGGGAGTGTCAGACCCTACTGCAACAGAGATATGGCGCAACGAGTTGGAGAAGATTTTTTACACTATGAGATGTATGACCCAGCAGTAGGTCCCATTAACTGTATTTCTTCTCCAAGGCGAAGCTCAACACTGGTGGGCATCGGTCACCCGATTGAAAGCGGTCAATTTCGAGTGGGCTTGGGAGGACTTTGTAGACTGATTCGACCGGAAGTTCTTTCCTGAGCACGTTTGACAGCAGCGCGCATTAGAGCTGAGACCCTGGTATAGGGAGACATGTTCGTGTCGCAGTATGAGGCACGTTTCGTCGAGCTACTGAGGTTCGCTACGTATCTTGGGCTGAAGGCCCACCGTTTTGAGAACGGCTTACGTCCTGCCCTCAGGAGCCGTGTGATTGGACATATGATTCCGACGTTTGAGTAGATTGCGTAGAGGGCCCAGGTCTACGAGGCAGATTGGGCTAGTTTGCTGAGGGCCTATGACCAGAGAAGAGACCGGAAGAGAAAGGCACCCTCCAATTGCTCCCTGCAGCAGTAACATCATCCACAACAATGACGCATGACCCGCCCAGCATTCCGAGCACTAGTGGCACCCCCAACACCACCTCCGGGACCGTTCTCAGGTACTTGCTTTGGATGTGGTAGGACATTGTAGGCACGAGTGTCCCCATCTACAGCAGTAGCAGCCGAGGGCACCGTATCAGCCTCCGTGACAGCCCCCACAGCAGCAGCAACGACCACATCATCAGCCTCCGGGACGTCCCCCATAATAGCAGAGGAAGCAGATCAGGCCGCCACAATGGCGGCAATAGCAACAGAGACCTCAGAGGGGACATGCACCTCCCCAGCAGGCCCAAGGCATATTTTATGCCGCCCAACAGGACCCTCAGTCATCAGTAGGGGTCGTCGAGGGTACTCTCCCTGTTTCTGCATGCATTGCACGTGTATTGTTTGATTCTGCCACATCGCATTCTTTTGTGGCTGATGATTTCTACCGATCGACCGATTTACTGATGGATTCTGCTTGTGAGGGTTTGTCGTGTCGACGCCTTTGGGGAAGACTGTAGTGATAGACCAATTTTGGTCGTCTTGCCCCGTTTTGATTGGGAATATCTTTTTGCCTGCTGATTTGTTCGTATTACCGATGTCCGAGTTTGATGTCATCCTGAGCATGGATTGGCTCGCCGATTACTATGCCATATTAGATTGCTCTTCGAGGACAGTCACGTTTTGTATACCCGGCATGCCAGAGTTCCAGTTTGTTGCCGAGCCCAGAGGAGAGCGGCTTTCCTGCCTGTTGTCATGTGCTGTTGAGGAGTCAGTTTCTTTGATTATCGACCAGTTGCCGGTCGTTTGTGGTTTTCCCAATGTGTTCCAGGAGATTCCGGAGTTACCACCTCGTTGGCACACCGAGTTCCAGATTAATATCGTGCCCGATACCTCGTCATATGGCACTGTTGGAGCTATGGGAACTACAGAAGCAGTTGGACGAGTTGCACAAGCTAGGCTTTATTCGTCCGAGAAAATCGTCGTAGGGAGCGCTGGTGCTTTTCGTGAAGAAGGATGGCTTGTTGAGGCTTTACGTAGACTACCACGAGCTCAACAAGGTCACGATCAAGAACAAGTACCCGCTCCTGAGGATCGATGATTTGTTTGATCAGCTGTAGGGGGCACAGTTCTTTTCGAAGATAGACTTGCAGTCCGGTTATCACAGGTTCAGGTCCGAGATGAGGATATCCTGAAGATAGCCTTCAGGACACGCTATGGTCATTTTAAGTTCCAGGTCGTGTCCTTCGGACTGACCAATGCACCCGTAGTATTCATGTAGTTGATGAACGAAGTCTTTCGTCCATATCTCGACCAGTTTGTTGTGGTGTTCATCGACGACATTCTGTTATATTCGAAGACCCCTGAGGAGCATGAGCGGCATCTGGAGATTACCTTGCAGACCCTCCGTGCACACCAACTTTACGCGAACTTGGAGAAGTACGATTCTGGCAGTGTAACATATCGAATTTTTGCCAACCTGGGATTAGACGTCCTTAGGCAATGGGTCGATCCTAACACCTTATTAACTTGTCAGAACTGAATCCCACAGTCTAAAATCACTCCTTAACCCTTTTCCTTCACAAATCCCACCCTTCACCACCTTGTTCTTTAAATTTTCTAAGTACTTTCACATTAGATACTATCTTAAAGTTTAGGTGATGAAGAACAATACTTAAACTAAACATTGCTACAAAGGACTAAGTACCACCTCAGGCCGAAATCACCCAGGACTAAATCCTTTAGAAATTAGGCGAGAATTAGCTAGTGTTAAATTAGAGTGCTTGTGAAATTAGCACTAATCGCTTTAAATACGATCTGCAAGACCCAAAACTTGTAGAATCATTGACGCTAGGTTATCCTAAAATCTAGGATCAATCTCATTACCTGGCTGCTCTCGGGAGCATCTCGAAACTCCGTATCAGATCTGGATCGCACGTCGGAAGTCCGATTAACACGAAGTTAAGGAATTAGGACCGCCTTGTTGGGCTTGACAACCCTCTCGGAAATCAAATCCATATAGTGTCCAAGTGTAATTCGCTTGAGTCCAGAGCGAGGAGTGTGAAAACACTTGATTTTCTTTAAAAATAAATATCTCAAATAGTAATCTAGCACCTCTCGCTTGCGGATCAGTTTTAAGCAACCAGACCGTCAGAATCAGACCAAATTACACCCTCGGATAAGGAGAAATTTCATAAACATATCCATGTGCTCAGAATCTCCGATCGAGATCCGCTGACCGTAGAACTGAAACTGGTCCGCCACGCGTGATCTGAGAACCCTACTGGAATGAAAACTTAATAGAATGTAGATCCGATGTTGGTGAACTTAAGTCCGACCTTTGGCTCAAGGAGGCCCACCAGAAGTCCTCCGTTGAGCTGAAACGGGACCACTTTGGTTATAACCTAAGTATACGTTGACCTGGAGTCTCTTTTGGTGAGATTTGGGGTTATATAAGGACCTTAAACCCTCTCTCATTTCAGCCATCTGAATTTGAGAAAAACCCTAGGAAAAGAGAGAAAAGAGAGAGAAAGTGAGAGTGAAGTGGGAGCATCTCCCTGCAATGCTTCCCTGCTGCTATACGTGTTTAACCGCGTCATTTTAATCGCTTTCCAGCGCTTCCGGCTCCGTTTCTAGGTAAGAAACCCTAACCCTAATCTGATTTGGGGCTTGGGTGGTTGTAGGTTATGAAATAGCTAACCTATGATGTTCATAGGTTGCCAAACTACCGTAGATGAAAGCTTAGCAAACCTATCGACTTCGTTACGATTCTACGACAAAAGGTGAGGACTTTAGGTGTATAGGTTACGGTTTTCAACGCTTTCAATGTCAGATAATGATAGATTCATGATCTGCATGTAATTACACATGTACAAAGTGCTGTCTGTTTTCCGTTTAGATTAAAGATGAAAAATATGGAATTCTACATACTCTAGGTATTTGTAGAAAGTACCGTATACGTATAAATTTTAGAAATGTGTTTGACATGATTATTTGTTGTATAAATATATTATATGTGGATAAATTACTTGTTTGGCGAAAGGACTCGCCCTAATACATGTTTTGCTTATATACACTATGTATGTCGAAATTGTGTATTCTAGAAAATACCGTATACGTATAAATTTTGGAGATGTATTTGTCATGATTATTTGCTGTATGAATATGTTATACATGGATAAAATACTCGCTTGGCGAAAGGATAGCCCTAATACATGTTTTACTAACATACACCATGTATGTTGAAATAGTGTATTCTAAGTGTTTGTGAAAATGCTTGTGAGAGTAAGTGCTTGGATGTTAGTGCCTTAGGTAGGTGTTGAGATGGGGTTCTCAACTACCTTAGAGACATGTATGATTTCCTCCATGTGGTTATTTACTTTAACCACTTACTTATGAAATATGTGTGTTTGTATTCTTATTTATCTAGTGCTTTATAACATGCTTTACAATATGCTTTGTAACATGTTTTATAACATGCTTTATGACATACTTGTTAACATGCTTGAATTACTTTATTTATTATGCTTTACACCACATGCTATGAGTAAGGATTGATTGAGTTTGGGACTATATCTATAGTCCAGACAATCGGTACCAGATTTGAGATCGTGGTTGAGATGCATTTCGCCACGTAGGATGTGTTTGACGAACCCGAGTCTTACTTCAGTTGGCGACAGTGGTTAGGCCACACGAAGTGCTTATGCACTTCATGTTGTTCAGTTGATTGTGCGCTCGAGCTAGTCAGGCTCGTCAGGTAACCCGATATGTCTAATGTATGTTCACCATGTTTGGTCGCGACTGCTTGAACCTAGGGTACCAAACTTACCAGTGGAATCCCGTCAACCATAGTACCTCGATCCGCTAAGACTCATGAGCCGGGCATGGTGGTATGGGACACCGTGGTCGAGCTGTCGGCCTACGCTGGGGCCACGTGCCTCCCCGTAGTGACCAGTGAGCAACCAGACTCGTGAACCGATTATGGTGGTATGGGACACTATATTAGAGCTGTCGGCCTACACTGCTTGATGGGTGATGGGGGAGTGGTGCAACGATTCCATGTAACAGCCCTAGCAGCCCTGTCCGTACCCGGTGTAGTGACCTCGAGCATACTCTAAATCTGCGGTGAGGCGATGAGCCTTCCCGTACTAACAGAGTATAAACTAGGCCTGTATTGATAAGGTGATGGGGGAGTGGTGCAACGATTCCGTGTAACAGCCCTGACAGCCCTTGCAGTGACCTAGAAACACACCATCGTATGAGATTGTTTAGGACTGACGACCCTAGAATGGATCATGTTTGGGAATGATACAAGGGAGGTACCTTAGATTCCCAATCCTGCTGTTTGAAATGGACTAATAACAACTCGGTAATCATGCACAGCATGCATTGCATGTGCCTGGAAGATGTGGAGCACTGAGGAAAGCAAGCATGCCGCGAACGTAAGATGGTGTCGCATGAGGGAGTATGTCGGTGAGGGCATCCATCATGACTGCATTCATTCTTGCATTAATAAGAGCAGTTAGGAATGTTTGATTATACTGTTTTATCATTACTGCTTGACTGAATTGATAACATGTTAACCTATGCTTTATTGTTCTACTGAGTTAGCTACTCACTCCCACGATACGGCATGGTGTTCCGAATACCCACCAGACTTTGTCTGATTGCAGATGGCAACATTACTCCTAAGGCGGAGCCAGACCTTTATGAAGACAATGATGCTTGTTCGTATATGCTGTGTGTTGACGGATTCAAGTGAGCCGTGTCTTGATCAACGGGATTATAGGGATGTTGACTAGATGACACTACACATTTGGTATAATTTGAATTGTACTTGTAATTCATTAACCGGGTAAAATTATCACACTCTGGAGACTCACCACTATTTTTATATATTTCATATATCTATCACAGTCTTCTGCTTGAAATTTAACTGTCTCTGGAGTATGATATGCTGTTTTGGCTTAATCTCACTCATGTTCAATGCACTAATTCAGACAACAATTCAATCATCATTCATTTTGCTTGCATAAGTGATGCGTTGGAACTCGGGAGTTGAGTTTATGTTCGACCCCCGATTTTCAGGGCGTTACAGGCAGGAGGAGGTAAAGTTCCCCAATCATGTGGTGACAAGGCAGGGAGTCGCAGTGGACCCCTCGAAGATTGATGCCATGCGTCAGTGGGGCCAGCCCAGTAATGCGTCCGAGATCCGCAATTTCCTTGGTTTGGCGGGCTACTACCGATGTTTCATTGAGGGATTCTCTCGTATTGCAGCCTCGTTGACCAGGTTGACCTGGAAGGGCGCCGAGTTCATTTGGAACGACGCTTGTGAGCAGACGTTTATGGAGCTAAAGGATCGTCTCACGTCTGCTCCTATCCTCACTTTTCCCTCTAGGAGTATGGATTTGTTGTATTTACTGATGCCTCACGAGTTGGCTTGGGTGCTGTCCTGATGTAGCAAGAGAAGCCGGGGGCTTATGCGTCTCGCCAGCTCAAGTTCCATGAGCTGAACTGTCATAACCCGAACTCGGAAATCGGGTTCACAAAATTTCTGATCGTAGAATCCAGCGCCAACAGCCTCCATAGTACCCCATTCTCGGCTCCCGGTACCCATACACCAGGTTCTGATCCTGGGATGCTACAAGGAGGATTTCTACTCATGATTTGATTCGTAATGAGTATAACCATAAGCATAACCCACGTAAAATAACCACAAGAACACCATCACAAAATCCACTATGATTAAAAAAAACTTTGAGTACAAGGTGTATGAAAGGGAAATACAATATAATGAAAGTAACAAAAACTCCAGAAGCTCGACTGCACGCTCCAACTGCGGCGAGACTATGGCTGCGTCCTGGCGTCACCTGCATGCATCAATCATGCATAAGCTTATAAAAAGCTTAGAGGGTGGTGTAAGTGTGTGCGCAATATAAGCGTGCTCAAAATGCAAGGTTACAGTAATGCGGAATCATGCTGATGGGTATGTGAATGCAATCAGCCGTACCAAGGCTATGCAGTGCAGAATATAAATGTTATCTGCCATATCATGGCCATGCGATGCATAATACAAGTCAAGCATGCCAATCCACATCCACATATCAATGCAGCTCCTCACTAGAGCATCAAATCAGTACGGTTCTTAGTCTGGATAATCACCGGGTTCTAGTACACTCTACGCCAGCTTGCCGCCCCTATCGGAATGCATAACTTAGAGAGTGAAAGAGACCTCATTATCTGCCTGTCAATATCGGGCCCGACTCGTCAATAGCGGACCCATTCCTCAAGCTGGTCAAACTCAACCTAGAAATTGCCCCCTCACTCAGGCAGGTAAGGTCACACCCCTTTCCAACCGACCACGACATAGTGGGAGATGCGACCTACTAGTATACAGCCCTCGCACACTCATGTATCCACTTGGTCTCGACATTGGAGCCATCCTCTGGTACAATCGGGTTTAGAGATTTTCACCTAGGGGCATCTATGACACCCCGATGCTAGAAACAGTATTTCCGGTATCCAATCCGGCCATCCACGATGTGTCTGTGGAGGCTATGGTCCTGATGTAGCTAGGGCATACAATAATCACACAATGCAAAGTGCATGAGTCATACAGTCAAATCATGCACCAATCCTGCGCATACCGTGTGCTCATGTAGGGCAACTCTGCCTATTAGGGAGCCCATAAATAATCCGACCGTAGGCATATGCTATGTCAGTTAATCCTCATACCAGGCATACATATGATGCGTATGATCATGAATCATGGATCTATACTAAACATGTTATATAGTGATGGGCTCTATTCATAACGAAGGTGGGCCTAGACGGCCTACACACTACAAGTATGGGCCTATCAATGGGTCTTAGGGAGAGTGACAATGCGAACATTTAACCGACATCATCCTTATAATGTGGGCATCTAATCATCAGTGTTCCCAAGGCATGACCCGTTATAAACATCATTATACATACCACGGAAAAATCATACATTGTAATGGACCTACATACATCCCACTGGGCCTTAAGTACATCAAATGGGTTGTATGACATTGGCCTATATTCATCAAGTAGGCCATATCAATGGGCCGTACCAATGGGCTTTACGTACATTGCAATAGGCCATAACCCATGGGCCTTGCGTACATCACAATGGTCTCACAACATGGGCCTCTATATATATATATATATATATATATATATATATATATATATATATATATATATATATATATAAAGGTGGGCCTCAACAACGGGCCACAAATACATCAAGATGGGCCTCATCAATGGGCCTTATACAAATCAAGGTGGGCCTCAACAATGGGCTTCGCGTATATCAAATGGACCACACCCAAATATAAGTGGTGATACGGATTTTCACCATTAAAATTTTTAAGGGTTTAATGGTGGACGTTCAAACCCACTATTTTCTATAATGTGGTCCACTTGATCCTAGATCTGTCTTATTTTTAGTCTCAAGCCTTAAAATTATTTTTTAAAAATGGATGGATGGTTTAGACGCAACACATGCATCATGGTGGATCCCATAAGGATGGAAAGGATGGACGACATAGATGAAGTACATACCTCATGGTGGGGCCCACACTAATGGAAGGTGTGGATACAATACATACATCAATGGGTCCCATGTGAGGCACACCATAATGTTTATTTTCCATCCAGCCTGCTGATGAGGTCACACGGACCACGGGTCCATCATAATGTTTATTTTCCATCGAGCCTGTTGATGAGATCACATGGACCAGGGGTCCACCATAATGTTTATTTGCACCCCAACCTGTTGGTGAGGTCACACGGACTAGGGGCCCACCGTGTTGTTCATTTTCCACCCAGCCCATTGATGAGGTCACACGGACATGGATGAAGAGTAAAAACAAATATCATATCTGATCCAAAACCTTTGCAACCCAAAAGGGTTTCAATAACAGACGTTCAATCCAACTATTTCCTACGATGTGGGCCACCTGAGATCAAAATACGGCTGATTTTAGGGGTGGCCCATAGTCAGAAGGAGGGCCATCAAAATGCATGATGGTGATGTTCACACACACACATCACAGTGGGGCCCACGGCTAGGACCGTGGGTCCCTGCCTGCCTAGCATAGGACGCTATTGCGGCCTTGGGTGGTGTCAGTGGCAGCAGCAGAAGCTGCTGGCTAATATTTTTTTATCAGTTTTCTTGTGGTTTTTGATAGGTGGAGCCTGCATCAGAAGAATCCGCTCTAGCCATTAGATCTTACGGCTCAAGACCGACCAAATGAGTTCAATATACGGCATGTTTTGGCGAGTAAAAAGTTCAAGGTGGGTTTCAACGGTAAACACAACTATTTCCTATGGTATGGCCCGCCAGAAAATGGGATCAGCTTCATTTTTCGGCTCAAGACCTAAAATGGGTTGAGAAATGGAATGGATAGCGTGGATATGGCTTGTACATCATGGTGAAGCCTGTATGAATGGTTCACCCCAAAAGTTCAATATAAATATTATATCGTATTTTTATTAGCATGTTAGTACTCACCCATGTCAGTACACGCACTCCATGTTAGCTACACCCCACTCTCATCATGTCCAGCGTCCAGAGACACTGGACGACATGGATATAACACAAGCATTATGCTGGGTCCCACATGGTCGTGGTCCACTTGTTTGGATCACTGATATTTGTGTTTTTCCTTCCATCTAGGCCCGCTAACGGGATGGATGGTGTAAATCAACACATCCTTCAGGTGGGTCACATGATGATGGATGACATGGATGAGTTACATACTTCATGATGGGATTTATCCGGGTGGGCCACACCGTCATATTATCACAAAGAAAATAAGAAAAGAGGGAGAAAGAAAGATGAGAGAGACGTGATGGAGGGGCCCCGCCACTATGGGCCCCACTGTAACATCCCGGATTTTTGCCAACCTGGGATTAGACGTCCTTAGGCATTGGGTCGATCCTAAGACCTTACCAACTTGTCAAAACTAAACCCCACAGTCTAAAATCGCTTCTGAACCCATTTCCTTCACAAATCCCACCCTTCTCTACCTTGTGCTTTCAATTTTCAAAGCACTTTCGCCCTAGACACTATCTTAAACTAGCTAAGTAGTAAAACTTGGATCACTTTATCTACAAACTGCAAAGGCCTAAGTACCATCTCAACAAGAAAACAATTAGGATTAAATCCTTTAGAAATTTAACAAAGTTGACTAAGTGCAAAACTCGATTAGCCATGAAATCCGTTGGGATCGCTTTAAATACGATCTGCAAGACCCAAAACTTGCAAAATCAGTGACTCTAGGTTTCCCTAAAGTTTAGAACCAAACTCATTTCCCGTCTGCTCTCGGGAATGAAACGAAACTTCGTATTAAGTCTAGACCGCACATCGGGAGTCCGATTAACACGAAGCTAAGGAACTAGGACCGCCTCACTGGGCTTGGCAATCATCTCAAAAATCAATGATTCCGATGTCCCACGGCCATTTATTTCGATCCGGAGCGAGGGAGTGTGAAAAACACTATTCCCTTTGAAATTAAATATCTGGAATAGTGATCTGGCACCTTTCGCTTGCGCATCAGTATTAAGCAACCAGACCGTCAGAATCAGACCAAATTACACCCTCGGATCAGGAAAAATTTCAGGAACATTTACATGTACTTGGAATTTCGGATCGTGGCCCACTGACCGTTGAACTGAAAGTGGCCCGCCACGTGCGATCTGGGAATCCGATCGAGTCGAAACCGTAATCCCTCATAGATCCATGTGTGGTGAGCTTAAGTCTGACGTTTGGCTCAAGGAGGGCCACCAGAACCTCTCTTTTGAGCTGGAAAAGTGACGAAATACCTATATTAGCAGTAACCTTTGAACAGAGTCTATTTCGGTGAGTTTTGAGGCTATATAAGGACCTTAAACCCTCTCTCATGGCAGCCATACGAATTTGGATTTGAGAGAGGGAAAAGAGAGAGAAAGTGAGGGAGAAGTGGGAGAATCTCCCTGCCGTCGTTCCCTGCCACCACACGGGCTGCACCATCCCTTTCTCATCGCTTTCCCGGCGATTCCAGCCCCGTTTCTAGGTAAGAAACCCTAACCCTAATCTGATTGGGGCTTGGGTGGTTGTAGGTTATGAGATAGCTAACCTATTTCGTTCTCTAGGTTGCCAAACTGCCGAATACGGAAGCTTAGCAAACCTATCAACTCCGTTACGATTCTACGACAAAAGGTGAGGACTTTAAGTGTATAAGTTACATTTTTCAACGCTTTCAATGTCAGATAATGATAGATTCATGATCTACATGTAAATGCACATGTACAAAGTGCTTTCCGTTTCCTGTTTCGATTAACGTTGTAGAATATGGAATTTCACATACTCTAGATATACGTAGAAATACCGTATACGTATTTTTTTTGGAGAAGTGTTTGACATGTTTATTTAATGTATGATTATACTACATATGGATAAAATACTAGTTTGGCGAAAGGAATCGCCGTAATACATGTTCACTTGTAAATGCTACGTATGTTGAAATTGCGTATTCTAGAAATACTGTATACGTATAAATTTTGGAGATGTATGTATCATGATTATTTGCTGTAGTAATATATTATACATGGATAAAATACTCGCTTGACTAAAGGATAACCCTAATACATGTTTTGCTAACATGCACCATGTATGTTGTAATAGTGTATTCTAAGTGTTTGTGAAAATGACTGAATGAGTATTGAATTCTCATTCGTGCTTGCCATGACTAATTGTCATGGATTCATGATGGTTGTATTGGCGATACCCCCTTTGACAAAAGGATTTGCCCTAAATCACGCCACGGCCAATATACACTATATACGCTAAAATGTGTGGCCCAAGTGTTTGTGGAAATGGCTGAATGAATATGGAACTTGGATTCCTGCTTGCCATGACTATCCGTCGTGGGTGTACGCGTGTTATGGTTGGGGCAACTCCCTAGTGAAAGGATTTGGCCTAATGCCTATGTGATCGACATATGTCATGTATGTTGAGGTATGTTTGCTTAAGTGTTTCATGAAATGTCTGAATGTGTAGTAGTTAGCAAATTGTAATATATAAGGGTGTTGAGATATGATTCTCAACCTCTTTTCACTATGTGTATGATCTCCTTTGATAGTTGTGTGATTAGGATTTGAACATGTACAAACTCATGCTTGTGTTGTGATTCATAACATGCTCAACTGTTTTATGATTTTAACTATGTAATGCATATGTTTAAATTTATATTTATGATGTATGATCCGTCATGGGTGATGGGGGAGCGGAGCAACGAGTGCGTGCAACAGCCCTGGCAGCCCTAAACGGATAATACCAGACTGATTGTATGATTTGAATCCTGATCCCTTACTGCTTTATATCTCTGTAATTGATTGTGTTTGGGGCTATGATTATAGTCCAGGCAATCGGTAACGAGATTGAACTCGTGGCTGAGATTCATTTGCCACGTGGGATGTGTTCGACGAACTCGAGTCGTCCGTTGCCTGTCGGCAGTGGCTAGGCCACACGAAGTTGTTTATGCACTTCATGTCGTGCAGCTCAACGGGCGATCGCGCTAGTCGAGCTCATCAAGTAACCCGATCTGCCTTATGCATGTTCACCCTGTTTGGTCGCTACTGCTTGAACCTAGGGTACCAAACTTACCAGTGGCGATCCCCGTTTAACCATGGTACCTAGATCCGCTAAGTCGCATGAGCCGGGCATGGTGGTATGGGACACCGTGGTCGAGCTGTCGGCCTACGCTGGGGCCATGTGCCTCCCCGTAGTGACCATTGCGCAATCAACTCGTGAGCCGAATATGGTGGTATGGGACACTGTATTCGAGCTGTCGATACTTCGGCGAGAGCCGAGTACGGTGAGATCTGTGCTCGTGCTGACGGGCGACGAGTCCTCCGTGGTATCATCGAGTACACTCCAAGGGTCTGTGATTGGCCACGAGTCTTTCACAGCAACTAGAGTGTGAGTTGAGCCGAGTACGGTGAGACCTGTACTTGAGCTGACGGCTAGTGATTGAGCCGAGTACGGTGAGACCTGTACTCGAGCTGACGGCCAGCAATTGAGCCGCATACGGTGAGATCTGTATCCGCGCTGACGGGTGACGAGCCCTTTGTGATGCCTTCACTAAGCTTCTCAAACTATAATATCGTATGAGAATAACTAGGATTGACGACCCTAGAATGGATCATGTTTGGGAATGATACAAGGGAGGTACCTTAGTTTCCCAATACTGCTGTTTGAAATGGACTAATAAAAACTTGGTAATCATGAGCATCATCGCACCGCATGTGCTTTGTAGATGTGGCGCACTGAGGGAGTAAGCATTCGCGAACGTAAGATGATGTCGCTTGAGGGTGGTTTGGCAAGGGCATACAGCATCATGTCATTTCATTTTCGCACTTAACAAGAGTAGTTAGAAATGTTTGATTTGTACTGCTTTATCATTACTGCTTGATTGAATTGATAACATGTTAACCTATGCTTTACTGTTCCACTGAGTTGATCACTCACTCCCACGTTACGGGACGGTGTTCCGAACACCCACCAGATTTGTTGAGTTTCAGGTGATGGCGATGCTTATGAAGCAGAGCCGGACTTCTATGATGTGGAGGAGGAGTTCTCCTATCTGTATCTCTCTGGCAGGTCAATGAAGACCTGATATTGTATTGACGGGGCTATGGTACATGGGATAGGAGGCATTACGCTTCCTCACATTTGGTACATTTTAGAACTGCACTTGTATTTATTTAACCTGGTAATGTTATCACACTCTGGAGACTCATCATAAGTTATATATTTTATCTATCTATCACAGTCTTCCGCTCGCAAACTTAACTGTCTCTGGAGTATGATATGCTGTTTTGGCTTAATCTCGCTCATGTTCAATGCACGAATACAGTCAACATTCAATCATCATTCATTTTGTTGCATAAGTGATGTTCTGGAACTCGGGTGTTGAGTTTATGCTCGACCCCCGATTTTTAGGGCGTTACACCCACATGATACAACTCATACATCAAAATGGGTCCCACCAATAAGTGGGCCCTAAAAATAAGAATTTAACAATGGATCACCCACCTATCAGCCTTCTCCTTGGTCCCTTAGCCTCCTTAGCTCCTTGTCTTCCCTTTTGATGGAGGTTGATGGGGTTTTGATGGTGTGGATGAGAGATGAGAGGGTAGGGAAAGTGGGCCACACTTGTTGTTGTTGTTTGGGAGAGAAGAGAGGTTGGACGTGGGATGCTTGGGAGTGAAGAGATGGAATGAGAGAGAGAGAGAGAGAGAGAGAAGTTGTGGTGGAAAGGGATGGGATGATGTGTGATGGGTGATGGGTGGAGTGATGTGTTGTAAGAAAGGGATGGGTGGAGAGAGAGAGAGTTAACTTTGGGAATGAGAGAGATGGGTTACTTGTACTTGACATGAGTGATTGATTGATTGATGGGATAAAATTCCTAACGCGCGGTGTTTTCTTCGAATTGAACGCGGGCCCACGTCTTCTGACCTGGGTATCAGATCAGTGCGCGAGTCACGGTGTTGGAACCGCGGCGACGACACGGTCGATAAGATACAAGTTTTGGTTCGAACAGACTTCAGTATACGAGACCCAGATTAGGATCGCGCTCAAATGTCGGATACGGGTCGAGAATTGCCAGAATTCGACCGGAAGGACTGTGGAAGCATACGGAACAGTACAGACTAGGATACGGGTCTTACATGAACTACCCCACACATGATTTGGAGTTGGCAGCAGTTGTCTTCGTACTGAAGGTGTGGAGGCACTATCTCTATGGGGTGAGGTTCGACCTCTTCTCCGACCACAAGAGCTTGAAATATTTGTTCTCTCAATCCGAGCTGAACTTGAGACAGAGGCGTTGGATGGAGCTCCTAAAGGACTATGATTTTGATATTCAGTACGACCTGGGCAAGGCGACCATGGTTGTGGATGCCCTCACCCGTCAACTACGAGGCCTTGTGGCGCACATGATGATTCAGGAGTAGAAGATGCTCGAGGATATGTCAGCATTTGACTTTGAGATTGGCTTGCAGTCTTCTATTGTGAAGTTATCGAGCTTGTCAATTCAACCCTCTCTTGTCACAAGGGTGATCAAGGTTTAGCAGGTAGATGAGTCAGGGCAGAGTTATCAGGCAGAGGCAGCATCTAAGAGTCAGTCGGATTAGCAGATTGGTTCTGATGGTGGACTTCTCTTTAGAGGCCGATTATATGTCCCGAATATTCATGAGTTGCGTAGCGATCATATGGCAGAGGCACATCGATCACGGTTCTCTATCCACCATGGCTCGATGAAGATGTATCGCGACATGAGGCGTCAGTATTTTTGGGCAGGGATGAAGCGCAGATAGCCAGTTTTATGGCCGAGTGTAACAAGTGTCTGCGTGTCAAGGCCGATCATCAGAGACCCCTGGGTCCCTTACAGTCGTTGAGCGTTCCGTTGTGGAAATGGGAGCATGTATCCACCGATTTTATCATGGATTTGCAGAGGACTCAGCAAGGTCACGAGCCATCTGGGTTATTGTTGATCGTCTGATGAAGTCGGCGTATTTTCTTGCGATTCATACCACCTGGACTTTGGACCGGCTTGCGAGGTTATTCATCGAGGAGATTGTGAGACTGCACGACATTCTAGTTTCAATCCTTTTTTATCGAGACCCAAGGTTCACGTCTCAGTTTTGGAGGAGCTTTCAGACGGCGATGGGGTCTATTTTGTAGCTCAGCAACGCGTATCATCCGCAGACCGATGGGCAGACCGAGAGAGTCAACCAAATCCTTGAGGATATGCTTCGGGCTTGAGTGATTGATTTTACGGGTGGTTGGGACGAGCATCTGCGATTTGCTGAGTTCGCGTACAACAACAACTATCAGGGGACCATTGGTATGACACCTTTTGAGGCATTATATGGCAGACCGGGCAGATCTACGAGTTGTTGGACCGAGGTTGGAGAGCGATGTCTCTTAGGTCCCGAGCTTGTGCAGTAGACATCAGAGGTCATCGATATCATTAGGCAGAGGATGCGCACAGCTCAGAGCCTGTAGAAGAGTTTTGCTCACCGTCGGCGTCGTCCCTTGGAGTTTCCCATTGGGGATCATGTGTATCTCAAGGTCTCACCCATGAAGGGTGTGGTTCGTTTTGGATCGAAGTGCAGCTTGCCCCGAGATTCATAAAACCTTTCGAGATCACCGGGCGTGTTGGTGCCATGGCCTATCGGCTTGCCTTGCCATCTCAGTTGTTTGATGTCCACAACATTTTTTATGTCTCTATTTTGAGGAAGTGTGGGTTAGACATCGTTCCTGTTATTGATTGGCAGCAGTTGGAAGTTCATGAGGACGCTTCTTACATTGAGCAGCCAATTCGTATCCTTGATCGGAAGGAGCAGGTCCTCCGAACTAAGGTCATTCCCTTGGTGAAGGTGTAGTGGGGCCATCATAGTGTGGATGAGGCGACTTGGGAGTGCAAGGTGGAGATTCGAGAGTGCAATCCTCATCTTTTAGATGTTTGATTGTATGGTTTATTATGTTTTGATTATATATGATGTTATGTTTTCTATTCCCTTATGAGTTATGTTTAGTTGGGATAGTAGTGTAAATTTTGAGGATGAGATTTTTATTAGGTGGGGAGAGCTGTAAGGCCCGTATCCTAGTCCGTACCGTTTTGTAGACTCCCAAGATCCTTACCGTCAAATTCCGGCAACCCACGATCTATAATCGACGTTTGCGCATGACCCTAAGTCGTATCCCTTAGATTTGCGTCGGCTCAATCCGATACTTGTACCATTACGACTACACCATCGCCGCGGTTCCAACACCGCATCTTGCACACCGATTCGATACCCTGGCTAGGAGATGTGGGGTCGCATTTATTTCGACGAAACGCCGCACATTTACGAACCCAAGAGAATCTCTACAACCCATCCCATCAATCAATCAATCAAAGTACACAACCCATGCTTTCTTTCTCCCCAAGACAAGCAACCTACCCTAAGCCAATTATCAAGTCAAGTACATCTATCACTGTAACATCCCGAAAAATCGGGGGTCGAGCATAACTCAACACCCGAGTTTTCAGAACATCACTTATGCAACATAAATAAAGATGATTAAATGTTGTCTGCATTAGTGTATTGAACATGAGTGAGATTAAGCCAAAACAACATATCATACTCCAGAGACAGTTAAATTGCAAGCGGAAGACTGTGATAGATATATAAAATATATAAAAACTATGGTTAGTCTCCAGAGTGTGATAACATTACCAGGTTAATAAATTTCAAGTACATTTCTAAATTATACGAAATGTGTAAGTGTAATGTCTTCTATCCCAAGTACCATATCCCCGTCAATAAAATACCAGGTCTTCATAAACCTGTCAGAGAGTTACATGTAGGAGAACTCCTCCTCAACATCATAGTAGTCCGGCTCTGCTTCATAAGCATCGCCATCACCTGAAACTCAACAAAACTGGTTGGTGTGTACAACACCGTCCCGTAACGTGGGAGTGAGTGATCAACTCAGTGGAACAGTAAAGCATAGGTTAACATATTATCAACTCAGTCAAGCAGTAATGATAAAGCAGTACAATCAAACAGTCCTAACTACTCTTATTAAATGCAAGTATGAAATGACAAGATGTATGCCCTTGCCAAACCACCCTCATTGATCAGGGTCGAATACTGCATATTAGACCCCAGTTATTACCTGATCTTAAGTACATGATAGCACCTAATGTCGGTATTTAACTATGTTTTGCTGCAGGATGAAATAAAGAGCGTTGACTGAAAAAAGAGGATTAAAAGCATGGATTTGATGATCCAAAGCCACCTGATCACGGGATGGACCCCAGAGAACCAATAATGAAGAGTTTACACGCCTGGGATCTGAGGAAAGCGAGCCAAAGGGGCCCGAAAGGGGTCCAGAATGGAAGATCACATGGTTCCCGCCATCCGATCAGTTCGAAACTTCATACATGTGATGGGGGCCATAAAACAACCGTACATATTAAATTTCAGCCCTTGAAGATCTCAGGAAGTGTTCCAACGACCAGATCAGCCCCTTAAATCAGTAAGTGGGGCCCACCTGATATCTGGAGCTGCCTCAAGTTTTGTCCCAATGGTTTAATTCAAACTGGAAAGAGGATGGACGGTGCAGATTTCTCATAAACATCATAGTGAGTCCCATGTATGGTGCATGTGCACCATGCACTTCCAAGAGCAGCCGTGCACCGGACGGTTGAGTCGGTCAGCGCGTGCGCTGACCGACTCCCTCTCCCTCTCAGATTCAAATAACGCTCCAGCGTTACAGCGATAACGCTGCCCGATCGGACGGTCGGGTTGTGGGTCCACACCGACCATCAAACCTCCAATCCGGTCCGTTCATCAGGTCAAAATGAAGACCATTAACATTGCCTAGGTAGCCGAATTTCAAACGGTCATCCTGGGTGAAATCTAACGTTCAAAAGTCGATTGGACGGTGGAACGAAGAATCTGGTGGGCCACACCGAAAACAGTGAAACCGGACATCCCTGGACGGTTTTCCGAGCCAAAGCAAATGGACGGAGTGGATTTTCCAACAAAACATCACGGTGGGCCCCACCATTTACGCAGCGGAAGACGCTGCGTCCGCGATCCGCGTCAGCGAGCGAACGGCGCTGGCCATTTTTGCGAACGACTGTGGGCCCCACACATAGCCTGTACGGTCGATCTGATCCGTCCATCTTGTAGAGGGCCGCGAGCACTACAAACCCATGCTGATATTCCACTCCCATGCGCACACACGTGCGTGATACAGAGGCCACAAAAGGGCTACCCGGTGACGTTCAAAACTGATCTTTTTGTATTTTCTTCTCTGGGCCGCGTTAATGGACATTCAAAACCACCCATTCCTGACTGAAATTTCATCCTGAATCCAATGGAAGGGGTGGATTTTCCAGAAAATGCCTCTGTGGGGCCCACCGATCACGGCTGTGAAAATTTGTACTCCGAGTCCTTCTATGACTCTGCCACCGTTCCAGCCATCCAGCAGCTATAAAAGGGGAGTTTTGGACGTGGGTAAACCATTCAGAACCAGGGAGGAGCTCCAGATCTACAGCAAGGGAGAGAAGAAAGAGAAGAAAGAGAAGAAAGAAGAGAGAGAGAGAAATTGGTTTGGTTTTCCTTTTATGATTTTTTTTATCTTTATTTTTCCATTTGTTTAATGGATTTTATGGGTAACTAATCTCTCAGCTAGGGCTGAGATGAAACCCCTAATTTGAATACCCTTTGTTCTATGTTGATTTTACTTTAATTAAGATTGATTTGTTTCTTTCCTTAGTGTGCTTGATTGTTTTAAATTCTATGCTTCTCCATCTATGAACTTGATCAGAGTCTATGGATGGATGTGGTCTGGATGCTTATTCTAGGTGCTTGTATCTGATCATGAACAGGTTCCTGTAGAGGAAGAAACAGGGTGCTTTACTGAACTGCATATTCCATATGCCCGATTTGGACATGGGATATGTTATTCATGGCATTGCTTAAAGGAATTAGACAATCTGTATGCCCGATTAAGGACACAGATTGTGCTTTCTCTAGATAAGTTGGATCAATCTAATTTAAGGTGAATTAACAGACAAAACAAAGGTTAGGATAATTAGGGGTGGATTCGAAAGTCCCAGTGCTCTCTCTGATTGAATTTTCTTCCTTATTCTCAATAGTTATTTTCCATAGATTTGTGTTAGCCATTTGATCCTTTATTTGTTGAATTAGTTAAGGAGAATCGTGAATTTGAATTGTGACAACCAGTCCCTGTGGATTCGACCTCGGTCTTACCGAGTTTATTACTACATCACAACCCTATACTTGGGGAGTGAACAAGTTTTTGGCGCCGTTGCCGGGGACTGTTTCGGTCCAAATTGAATTTAGGATTCTCTCTTATCATAATTCATAGCTTAGGATTTTACTAACTTACAGTTCTTTTTCTTTATTTTAGAAATTAACCTATTTCCTGTTTCGTAGGGTCCTGAGATAAACTTCTAATTTGGTAATCCCTTTCTAATTCTTTACCTTTTCTAATTTTTATTTTTTTAGGTTTTTTACCTTTTAGAAATTTTCTAATTCTAGAATTTCTTGTGAATTTTTAAATTTTCCATTATTAGATTTCGATTTTTTTTCTCTTAAGTAAATTTTCTAGTTTTAGAAATTTCTTTTTGCCTTTCTAGAAACTTACTTAGCTTTTTACATTTAGTAACTTTCTAATTCTAGGATTTCTTTCCTTTTTAGCTTTTTATTTTCTTTTTTTAGAAATTAACCGTTGCTTAGGATTTTTCTATCATTATTTTAGGAAACCTGATTTGTTTTGTTTCTATTTTCAGGAATTGAGGAAGAAAGCTAGGAGGAGCTTCTTAACATCAATCATCTCCTTTTCCGGGTTCTTTCTTCCCATTCTCACTTACATAGTTTTAACTTGTTTTTGAATAGATTCTAGTTTTAGTTTTCTTTCTCTTAGGTTGTTACTTAGTTTATGCTAGGACGTAGATCTCTAGATAAAGAACTAGCACCTTTTGATCCTGAAATAGAAAGAACATTCCATAGAAGATTGAAAGACATCCCAGTTGAAATGGCAGAAGAGAGTGGAACTAAAACTCTTAGAGATTATTCAGCTCCTGTCCAATTCAATGCGCCTTCATGCATAGTGTTGCCTACCACCACAGCAGCACACTTTGAACTCAAGACTGGGGTCATACAGTTGTTGCCTTCCTTTTATGGGTTAGACAAGGAGGACCCATATCATCATGTGAAAGAATTCCTAGACATTTGCTCCACCTTTAAATACCAAAACTTCTCAGACGATTCGATCCGCCTACGCCTGTTTCCTTTTTCTTTGAAGGATAAGGCGAAAGCATGGTTGAATTCTCTAGAAGTTGGGTCTATCACTACTTGGGACCAATTGTCTAGGAAGTTCTTAAACAAGTTCTTCCCTGTTCACAAAACTAATGCTCTCCGTAGAGAAATCACTAATTTCACACAAAAAGAGGGAGAGCACTTTCATGAATGCTGGGAAAGATGGAAGGACTTACTTCTTAAATGTCCACACCACGGTTTTGAGAAGTGGCAACAAGTACAATACTTTTATGACGGTCTGACACCCCAGAACCGTCGCATGGTTGATGCCACCAGTGGAGGGTCCTTCATGACCAAGAGCGATACCGAAGCGTGGAAATTCTTTGAAACCTTGTGTGAAAACTCTCAGCAATGGGACTATTCAGATAGAGGCGAAAGAAGTTCCCAACCACAAAAGAGAAGTGGCATATATGAGGTAGGAGTCACACCAGATCTCCATGCCAAGATTGATGGCCTGACAAAAAAGGTTGATGCTCTGATGTTGCATAATGGACCCCCACAAACAACTCAAGCCGAGGCTTGTGCCATATGTTCTAGTCCTTCCCATCCTACGCAATTCTGCCCATCTGGTACAGTATTTCCAGAATTCCTCTCTGAACAAGTTCATGCTTTGAACACCTTTCAGAAACCTGGGAATGATCCTTACTCGAACACGTACAACCCAGGGTGGGCTAGGCATCCAAAATTTTCTTGGGCAAAAGGACCGCAACAAGGAGGACCATCTGGAAATCCTCCTATGCAACCTCAGCAGTTTCCGCAATATCAACAACTGCCTGCACAATCAAGGAAACCATCTCTTGAGGATACACTCCATCTTTTTATGCAGAGTTCTCTCCAATTCCAAAAAGACACCCAACAAACCTTACTAGCCAACCAGCAAAGCTTACATGCAAATGCACAATCCATTGCCAAGCTGGAAGTACAAATGGGTCAACTGGCTGCCACATTGAGTGAGAGAGAGAAGGGTAAGTTCCCTGGCCAACCTGTGGCTAATCCAAAGGGACAGTATGAGATTGGCTCTAATTCCAACCAAGGGCAATACCATGAGCAAGCCAAATCGATCATTACCCTTAGGTCAGGCAAACAGATTGACAACAAAATAGAGATACCTAGGGATGAATCAAATCAAGGTGAAGCAGAGAGACACACCAATGCATCCAAAGTCCAAAAACTCTCTGACTCTCCTAGAGCTGCTGACGTGCCACCTTACGTGCCCAAAGCACCTTTTCCTCAACGTCTGGCACCAATGAAGAAAAGAAACAACTTTGATGAAATCCTGGACGTGTTTAAAAAAGTGCAAGTCAACATCCCGTTGCTTGACGCTATCAAGCAAGTCCCTGCTTACGCTAAGTTTCTTAAAGATTTATGCACTCAAAAGCGTAAGCAGAATGTTCATAAGAAAGTCTTCCTTGCAGAGCAGCTCAGCTCCATGATTCAACATAACACCCCTCCTAAATTTAGGGATCCAGGAGCTCCTACCATCTCTTGCGGCATAGGAGATCATAAAATCGGGAAGGCATTACTTGATTTAGGGGCGAGCGTCAATTTGTTACCATATTCGGTCTATGAGTAGCTAGGACTTGGTGAGTTGAAACCGACTAAAATAACATTACAACTGGCTGATAGATCTGTCAAGGTGCCCCGGGGTGTTATTGAAGACGTGCTAATCCAGGTTGACAAATTTTATTTTCCAGTGGATTTCATAGTTATAGATACTCAGCCTGTTCATAATCCTCATAGTCAAATCCCAGTCATTTTGGGTCGTCCATTTTTGGCCACATCTAATGCTATTATAAATTGCAGGAATGGAGTTATGAAGTTGTCATTTGGTAACATGAATATTAAACTCAATGTTTTTAATGCAGGACAACAACCCGCGGATTTGGACGACATATTTGAAGTGGACATGATCGACAGTCTAGTGCAGGACTCCTTCCTCAAATCTTTCGAAGATCCACTTGAGACCTGCTTAGCACAACATGGCACGGATTTTGACATAGATAGTCCCATCCACGAAGTCAATGCACTGCTCGACTCTACTCCGATATTGGAGACTGAAAAATGGAGAGCGAAAGTGGAACCTCTTCATCCCTCTGAGACTCTTCCTGACAGCATAGTTTCTAACTCTGAGAAGGCAAAAGAGAACAGGTTGCTTAATGTTCTTCGAACATATAAGGCAACAATTGAACGGAAGATAGCAGAAATACAAGGAGTGTGCCCCACTGTATGTAAGGATCATGCCGTGGAAATATCACGTAAAATGCAAAGGAAGCATGATCCTAACATGGAAGAAGTTGTTCGAGCAGAAGTCCTTAAACTGTTTGATGATAGTGTCAGTTACCTCATTTCAGATAGCACAGCTCAAGGGAACTCACATCACTTGTCTGGGATTGGTTAACCACGTGTTGAGGTAAGTTCTTTGGCGGACCCTGGTCTTAAAGATTAATGAATTCATGGTCCGTTTTTGTCTGGCTGAAGACGTTAAACTTAGCGCTCCTGGGAGGCAACCCAGCATTTCATTTGATTTCTTTTTCCTTGTTAGTTAGTTCAATGTTTGTGGGTAACATTACTGCAAACCCTCACGAGACTACAACTCGTCCACTAGGGGTAACCTAGGGGTTTAAAGGCTTGTTGCATATGCTAAATGCAATCGAGATCACCTACGAAAGTGGTATAGGTAGGATCTTTTATTTTACTGATTTCTCTCTTGTGTTGACTCGCTTTTTACGCTGATTTTTTTTAGAGAGCTTCTTGATTCTCCATCCAGGTACTATCTTTCCCTACTCCTCTTTTCTTTTCGTTGTCTCATGTGCATTGCATGCTTATTTCTTTTACATTGAGGACAATGTAGATTTTAGGTTGGGGGTGGGAGATTAGGTTACCTAATCAGTATTTTCTTGGTCTTGAGCAAAAATTGTGAAAATTTTTAAAATTTTTCTGGAATTTCTATTGAATTTAAAGTGATTTTGAAAGATAGTTGTGATTTTGAAATTACAAAGATCCAGAATGTGAGAAATTTATGACTCTTGGATCTGGTTGTCTGGCAGATTTCACACTTAAGATTGAATTGTTAATCCACGATTAGAAGTTGTAAACATTGATTGAGCCATGATTTCACATATCAGGATCTCGTTTACACATTAAGTTTTCAGTTCGATATTAATTGATAACATGGTAATCACTAAGCATGAAGGGAACCAGCCTGAAAAGCAAAATTTTTAGCATCAGTCTATAAAGAAGAATTGAAAGAATAAGTCGCATAATCGTCATCATAGGTTTGCTCCCTATAGATGAAGAATCGATTCCTCATAGTTGACATGAGAAAAGATTTAGGCGACAAGTTTTCACCATAGGTTTGCTCCCTATAGGTGCAGATTTGATTCCCCTCCTTGGCGTACTATTCATAAAGAAAATTAAAATAAAAATAAAAATGGTAGAATGAAAGGTTAATCTGTAAGGCAAGTGTTGGTTCCAGTTCTGAGTGACATGAGCTTCGTTGTTAATTACCAATGATATCATGAAATTGACAATTGAATCTCTTAATGGTTGAAAGCTGAGATGACACTGTGCACTCATGAAACTCAATGTTTTAGAATTATTCTAATTCATGGTTTAATAGTTTGAACTTGTTTATGAAATTTACAGTGGACTTGATTCCAGGAGAAAATTCCACTCACCATGCATGAATCGTAGAATGATCACATCTCGACTATCTGTTCACAAGTCACTTAAATTTACAAGAATTGTCTTTTGTTTCTAAATTTATTTTTCGCATGTTTTGCTCGGGACTAGCAAAATGCTGGCTGGGGGTTGTGATCAGGGTCAAATACTGCATATTAGACCCCAGTTATTACCTGATCTTAAGTACATGATAGCACCTAATGTCGGTATTTAACTGTGTTTTGCTGCAGGATGAAATAAAGAGCGTTGACTGAAAAAAGAGGATTAAAAGCATGGATTTGATGATCCAAAGCCACCTGATCACGGGATGGACCCCAGAGAACCAATAATGAAGAGTTTACATGCCTGGGATCTGAGGAAAGCGAGTCAAAGGGGCCCGAAAGGGGTCCAGAATGGAAGATCACATGGTTCCCGCCATCCGATCAGTTCGAAACTTCATACATGTGATGGAGGCCATAAAACAACCGTACATATTAAATTTCAGCCCTTGAAGATCTCAGGAAGTGTTCCAACGACCAGATCAGCCCCTTAAATCAGTAAGTGGGGCCCACCTGATATCTGGAGCTGCCTCAAGTTTTGTCCCAATGGTTTAATTCAAACTGGAAAGAGGATGGACGGTGCAGATTTCTCATAAACATCATAGTGAGTCCCATGTATGGTGCATGTGCACCATGCACTTCCAAGAGCAGCCGTGCACTGGACGGTTGAGTCGGTCAGCGCGTGCGCTGACCGACTCCCTCTCCCTCTCAAATTCAAATAACGCTCCAGCGTTACAGCGATAACGCTGCCCGATCGGACGGTCGGGTTGTGGGTCCACACCGACCATCAAACCTCCAATCCGGTCCGTTCATCAGGTCAAAATGAAGACCATTAACATTGCCTAGGTGGCCGAATTTCAAACGGTCATCCTGGGTGAAATCTAACCGTTCAAAAGTCGATTGGACGGTGGAACGAAGAATCTGGTGGGCCACACCGAAAACAGTGAAACCGGACATCCCTGGACAGTTTTCCGAGCCAAAGCAAATGGACGGAGTGGATTTTCCAACAAAATATCACGGTGGACCCCACCATTTACGCAGCGGAAGACGCTGCGTCCGCGATCCGCGTCAGCGAGCGAACGGCGCTGGCCGTTTTTGCTAACGACTGTGGGCCCCACACATAGCCTGTACGGTCGATCTGATCCGTCCATCTTGTAGAGGGCCGCGAGCACTACAAACCCATGCTGATATTCCACTCCCATGCGCACACACGTGCGTGATACAGAGGCCACAAAAGGGCTACCGGGTGACGTTTAAAACTGATCTTTTTGTATTTTCTTCTCTGGGCCGCGTTAATGGACATTCAAAACCACCCATTCCTGACTGAAATTTCGTCCTGAATCCAATGGAAGGGGTGGATTTTCCAGAAAATGCCTCTGTGGGGCCCACCGATCACGGCTGTGAAAATTTGTACTCCGAGTCCTTCTATGACTCTGCCACCGATTCCAGCCATCCAGCAGCTATAAAAGGGGAGTTTTGGACGTGGGTAAACCATTCAGAACCAGGGAGGAGCTCCAGATCTACAGCAAGGGAGAGAAGAAAGAGAAGAAAGAGAAGAAAGAAGAGAGAGAGAGAAATTGGTTTGGTTTTCCTTTTATGATTTTTTTTATCTTTATTTTTCCATTTGTTTAATGGATTTTATGGGTAACTAATCTCTCAGCTAGGGCTGAGATGAAACCCCTAATTTGAATACCCTTTGTTCTATGTTGATTTTACTTTAATTAAGATTGATTTGTTTCTTTCCTTAGTGTGCTTGATTGTTTTAAATTCTATGCTTCTCCATCTATGAACTTGATCAGAGTCTATGGATGGATGTGGTCTGGATGCTTATTCTAGGTGCTTGTATATGATCATGAACAGGTTCCTGTAGAGGAAGAAACAGGGTGCTTTACTGAACTGCATATTCCATATGCCCGATTTGGACATGGGATATGTTATTCATGGCATTGCTTAAAGGAATTAGACAATCTGTATGCCCGATTAAGGACACAGATTGTGCTTTCTCCAGATAAGTTGGATCAATCTAATTTAAGGTGAATTAACAGACAAAACAAAGGTTAGGATAATTAGGGGTGGATTCGAAAGTCCTAGTGCTCTCTCTGATTGAATTTTCTTCCTTATTCTCAATAGTTATTTTCCATAGATTTGTGTTAGCCATTTGATCCTTTATTTGTTGAATTAGTTAAGGAAAATCGTGAATTTGAATTGTGACAACCAGTCCCTGTGGATTCGACCTCGGTCTTACCGAGTTTATTACTACATCACAACCCTATACTTGGGGAGTGAACACTCATGCGGCACCATCTTACGTTCGTGGCATGCTTTCATCCCTCAGTGCTCCACATCTTCCAGGCACATGCAATGCATGATGAGCATGATTACCGAGTAATTATTAGTCCATTTCAAACAGTAGTATTGGGAAACTAAGGTACCTCCCTTATATCATTCCCAAACATGATCCATTCTAGGGTCGTCAGTCCTAGACAATCTCATACGATGGTGTATTTCTAGGTCGTTGTACGGGCTGCCAGGGCTGTTACACGGAATCGTTACACCACTCCCCCATCACCCTTTTAATGGTTCATCACTATACAGATACAGGCCTAGTTCATACTCTATTCATTGCGGCAAAACTCGTCACCTCACCACAATTCAGAGTATGCTCGAGGTCACTACAAAGGGCCGTCAGGGCTGTTACACGGAATTGTTGCACCACTCCCCCATCACCTTATCAATGTAGGCCGACAGCATGAATATAGTATCCCATACCACCATAATCGGCTCACGAGTCTGGTGCTCACTGGTCACTACGGGGAGGCACGTGGCCCCAGCGTAGGCCGACAGCTCGACCACGGTGTCCCATACCACCATGCCCGACTCATAAATCTTAGCGGATCGAGGTACCATGGTTAAAAGGGATTTCACTGGTAAGTTTGGTACCCTACGTTCAAGCAGTAGCGTCCAAACATGGTGAACATACATTAGACAGATCGGGTTACTTGACGAGCTCGGCTAGCTCGAGCGCACAACAAGTTGAACGACATGAAGTGCATAAGCACTTCGCGTGGCCAACCACTATTGCCAACCGAAGTACAACTTGAGTTCGTCGAACACATCTCACGTGGCAAATGAGTCACAACCACGAATTCAATTTCGTTACTGATTGCCTGGACTATAATCATAGCCCCAATCGCATTCAATTGCAGATAGTTAAAGCAGTAATGAATCAAGATTCAAATCATACAACCCAAGTCTGATATTATCCGTTTAGGGCTGCTAGGGCTGTTGAACGGACTCGTTGCTCCACTCCCCCATCACCCATGACGGATCATACAACATAAACATGAATTTAAACATACGCCTTACATAAATAAAATCATACAATCATTTGAGCATGTTAACAAGCATATCATAAAGCATATTATAAAGCATGTTATAAAACACTACATAAATAGGAATACAAACACATATATTTCATAAGTAAGTGATTAAAGTAAACGACCTCATGGAGGAAATCATACATGTCTCTAAGGTAGTTGAGAATCCCATCTCAACACCCTTCTAAGGCATCAACATCCAAACACTTACTCACACAAGCATTTTCACAAACACTTAACATACACTATTTTCAACATACTTAGTGTATGTTAGCAAACATGTATTAGGGTGAGTCCTTTCACCAAACAAGTATTTTACGCATATATAATATATTTATACAACAAATAATCATGGCAACCACATCTCTAAAATATATATGTATACGGTACTTTCTACAATACAGTATTTCTACATACATAGTGTATATTAGTAAAACATGTATTTGGGCGAATCCTTTCGCCAAATAAGTATTTTATTCATATATCGTATATTCATACAACAAATAATTATGTCAAACACATTTGCAAAATTTATACGTATACGGTATTTTCTACGAATACCTAGAATATGTAAAATTCCATAATCTACATCTTTAGTCGAAACAGAAAACAGAAAGCACTTTGTACATGTGCAATTGCATGCAGATCATGAATCTATCATTATCTGACATTGAAAGCGTTAAAAATCATAACCTATACACCTAAAGTTCGCACCTTTTGTCGTAGAATCGTAACGGAGTCGATAAGTTTGCTAAGCTTCCGTATACGGCAGTTTGGTAACCTATAGAACGAAGTAGGTTAGCTATTTCATAACCTACAACCATCAACACTCCAAATCAGATTAGGGTTAGGATTTCTTACCTAAAAATGACGCCGGAATCGCCAGGAAAGTGATTAGAATGAAGTGGTGGAACTCGTATAGCGGCAGGGAAGAGTGGTAGGGAGATTCTCCCACTGCTCCCACACTTTCTCTCTCTTTTCTCTCTTCTCTCTTTAGGGTTTCTCTCAAATTCATATGACTACCATGAGAGAGGGTTTAAGGTCATTATATAGCCTAAAAACTAACTGAAATAGTCTCCAGGTCAAAGTATACTTAGGTTATAACCAAAGCGGACCTGTTTCAGCTCAACGAAGGACTTCTGGCGGGCCTCCTTGAGCCAAAGGTCGGACTTAAGCTACTGACACCGGATCTAGGTGGAGTTAAATTTTCGTTTCGGTCGGGAATCCAGATCACGCGTGGCGGACTAGTTTCAGTTCAACGGTCAGCGGATCTCGATCGGAGATTCCGATTACATGTAAATGTGTATGAAATTTCTCCTGATCTGAGGGTGTAATTTGGTCTGATTCTGACGGTCTAGTTGTTTTAAACTGATCTGCAAGCGAGAGGTGCCAGATTACTATTTGAGATATTTTATTTTAAATTAATTTCACATTTCTCACACTCTTCACTCCGAGCTCAAGCGAATAACGCTGGGACACTATCTGGATTTGATTTTCGAGATGGTTGTCAAGCTCAGCAAGGCGGTGCTAATTCCTTAACTTCGTGTTAATCGGACTTCCGACGTGCGGTCCAGATCTGATACGGAGTTTCGAGATGCTCCCAAGAGCAGCCAGGTAATGAGATTGATCCTAGATTATAGGGTACTGTAGCATCGATGATTCTACAAGTTTTGGGTCTTGCAGATCATATTTAAAGTGATTCGAGCGAATTCTACTGATTGTTTAGTTCAGTACTTAACCAAATTCCGCCCTAATTATGACAGAATACGGTCCTAGGGAAGTTCTACGCCTCTTTCTGGCATTTCTAGTTAGTCTATTATTTTAATTATTTTTTTAGTAGTTCATCATCAAGTATACTTCATCTCTACTAATTTTCATTAGGTTTAGTGTTGTAGAAAAATTCTAAAAATTCCAGAAGCGGCAGCTGTCCAAACTAATGACTTTCGGACAGTTGTCACCACGACCTATATTTAACTATATTAATTATTTTATTATATTTTTTACTTATTTTTATATGAAACTAGACTTATTAAGCTTCAATCTAGTTTTTGAATCACCTAAATCAGAGTTATAACGAAGGAGATATGACTTTTCAAAGTTGGACCAAAATTGCTAGAAAAGTGGGCGAAAACGGGCCACTGCCCCCCTGCGGCCCTGCCAGGCCCGCCTTTTGGCAAGGCCTCGCCAACCGGTCGATGCCCTCGCCGGTCACTGACCTGTTTGGGGTGATTTTTCCATCCGATATATAAAATGGATGTATTTTACAAACCGGGATGAGTTATTCGACGTGCAATATATGTTTTTGGGTAGGAGAAACTGATCTATCCATGTAGCCTACTTATTTCGTGAGATTCCAAAAGGTTAATGGTTTAAAACCTATTTTATTTATTTATTTACTATTCATAGTAATTTTTAGGTTAAGTATTGATCAATATCACATAAACTTTAAGATTTGTGTCTAATATGAAAGCACTTAGAAAATTTTGAAGGACGAGTAGTGAAATGTGAGATTTGTGAAGAAAAGGTGAGGTTTTCAAAAGAATGGTTTGAAGAAGGGACTTAAGACCCTTGAATTGAGTGTTTGAGAAGTTAAACAGGAGTTAGGTTTCACCCATTGCCTAAGGACGTCTAATTCCAGGTTGGGAAAAATCCGGGCTGTTACAATCACTCACATCCATCACTACACCCATCATCTCTCTCTTACAACCACCCTTTCTCTCTCTCTTTCTCTCCACATTCTCGAAGCAACCAAGAGGTGCACGTCCAAGCACTTCCAAGGAGAGAAAATTGTGTTGTGTGTGGCCCACTTCCTATCCCAAGATCCATCATCCTAGCCCTTCAATTCTCATCACCTTCCATCAAAGTGAGATACAAGAAGTTTGGCGTTCCATCAGACCAAGAAGATGGAACGATGGATATTTTATAGGCCCAGATTTAATGCTTTGATGATGGGCCAAGTGGGGCCTACCGATTGATTGTATGGATCTCACTTTAGACCTTAGATGTGGCCGATGGCCCACTTTGATTCTCATGATCATTCCATGAGGGGGCCATTCTCCATGGACCCCATCATGATGTTTATTTTCCTTGCATGAATAGGGTCATCTACACCTTGCAATTTGGTGGAGAAAGGATCTCCACCATTGATTTTGATCGGTGGGCCTACATGTAATGAGACCCACTTGATGTATGTTGTGATGTATGGAAGGGAGGGCCCATAGTGCTAGGGTCCCTCTATCACTCGATCTTCCTCTCTTTCTCTCTCTTTTTACCCTTGTTGATGGCCCCATGTTCGACTAATCCAAGTACTAGCTCGACCAATCTAAGAGTTTTCTCAACCAGTCCAAGGTTTGTTGTGAATTTTCAGAATTTTTTGTTGGGCTCTCGACCAGTCATGGAGACTGCTCGACCAGTTGAGTGAACAGTGCTCTACTCAAAGTCCAGCATGCTTTTCTGGTCCCACTCGACCAATCGAGCAGGCTACTCGACCAGTCGAGTAATGACCTTATCTTATTGCGCTAGAAAATTTAAAATTTTTTTGGTCCTTCGACTAGTCGAATCGACCCTTAGACCTGTCGAGAGAACAATATTTTTACCTATAAGTAAAGCACGAATTTCAGAGTTTATTCATTCATTAAAGCAAAATCAAGACACCACTCTGAGAGATAAGTTTGTGATATTTTAAAGCTATATTGTGCTCATTTAATATTCTCTTTAATTAGCTTTTGTTATTTGATTTTGAGATCTTTATTCCAATATTACTTTAAGAAGGGATTTGTGTTTTCCCTTTTCTAGAGATTAAAATCAAATCAAGGTAGCCCAGGTTGATTTAATTAAAAATCATTTAGAATTAGAACATTTTCATCTGTGAGACTGGACATTGAACATCTACGTCTACATCGGATCAGTTCTACTAGGCTTCTTCAAAGGAGAATTTCCAGATAAATACATTTACATTTTATATATCTTTTTTTAAAAAAAAATAAAATTTTGAGGTTGTGCCAGAAACATCTCTTCTTGGTATGTCTGAGGTAATCCAGAAAATCTCAGAGTTTGGGGTTTTTGGAATTGTGTAAGCCCAAATAAAAACACAGTTGTGAAGGTTTTAAGGTGAACCTTGGAAAACCTTTTTTCATAGTGAACGTTAATATCCCGAGAGAGTGGATATTAGGAGTGGAGTAGTTGTGTGACTGTTTTCTAACAGGTGGTATACACACAAGCGAACCACTATAATTTTTAGAGTTGTGGTGGATGACTGAATGTGCCTATGTGTGTGAATGTTGTAATTTATTTTAAGCATTTGTGGTGAATGTTGTAATTTATTTTATGCACTTGTGGAAATGTTGCAATAACTTAGTTTATTTCCCTTGCTATTTCCTTTGCCTCTTTATTAGTTTGGGTTTTTGATACTTACAAACGTTCTAATAAGGTTGTCCTACCATAAGCCTTTGGTTTTTGGTGTTAGGTTGTCCTTAGAACTAAGTATGTATCAACCTCTTAAGACTAGTGCATTTGAGGTTGTTATTTGCTTGTGCTTCTTTATTACTTGATTGTACTATCATTCTTTAAATTCTGCATTTATTTATTTATTTTTAATTTGGCATAGCCCTATTCACCCCCCCCCCCCCTCCCCCTCCCTCAGGACGTATAGCTCGACCTTTTCAAGTGATATCAAAGCCTAATAACCTCTTTTTATTTGGATTCATTTCCTATGCTAACCGATCTGAGCTTATAAGATGCCAAATTTTGATAGCCTCTCAATCACTAGGCCTCCACCTTTTGATGGCTCCAATTTTGCCCATTGGAAAGCTAGAATGAGATCTTTTTAAGGTCCATTGATGAGAGCGTATGACAAGCCACAATGACTAGATGGACCCCTCCTACCACTGAAGTTCTAGGCACTGATAGAACAAAATCTATGAAAGTCGCACCTTCTTTTCTTGGACCACACTTCAGAAAAATTAGAGTAGTCCAATGCAAAGGCTTTAAATGCAATCACTTGCACACTATCACCGGATGAATTCAAAAGAATTATATCTTGTGATTATGCAAAGAAAGCCTGGGACATTCTAGAAATGACACACGAGGGTACGACTATTGTTAAGAAATCTAAACTTCAAATCCTCACCACTCGGTTTGAGGAAATACATATGGAAGAAAGTGAAACTTTCATGGCCTTCTATACTAAATTAAATGACATAGTCAACTCTATGTGGGGTCTTGTTGATAGTATCCTAGAAAGTAAAGTTTGTACAAAGATACTATGCTCATTGCCTGAAAGGTTCAAATCAAAGGTCACTACCATTCAGGAACTTCGTGATACATATAATATGAGGGTTGAAGAACTGGTTGGTTCTTTACAAACCTACGAGTTCAACTTTAAAGCTCCTAAAGGTAAGTCCATCGCCCTTAAGTCTTCTAAAATATTTCTCATGAAAATGTTAGTAATCCTGATTTTGAAAACTCTGAAGATGATATGACATTATTAGCCAAGAAGTTTTATAAGAGTTTCAAAAGTAAAAAGAGGGTAAATATTCAAAAACCTTCAGAAAAGAAAAGAAATAGATCTAAAAATTGGAAATCTATTAAAGATAGCTAATGTTTCAACTGCCATGAATACAGACATCTGGCAAACAAATGTCTAAAGAGGGACAAATTTAAAAAGAAAGGTGTGTTAGCCACATGGGATGAATCGTCTTGGTCTGAAACCTCTTTTGAGTCAGATGATTCTGAACCTGAGTCTACTAATGAGGTCATAGCCTTAATGACTCTAGCCAAATTCACTTTCTCAGATAGTTGTGATTCAACTAGTGAAGAAAATCTGAGAAGTGATCCTGAAAATGATGAAGATTTACAAGATGTCTATGATGCCCTATACAGGGAAAGTTGTAAGATAGCTGTAAAATTAAAACTTTAAAAAGAAAAGTTTTTAAAATTAAAAGAAAATTTTGAAAATCTAGTCTTAGAAAAAATCACATTTTTCATATTGTTTTGAAAACGCTAAGTGTAATTTAGATTTCAAAACTTCCCAAATTGAAAACATAAAATCTGAAAATGAAAAACTAAAACTAGAAGTCTCTTCTCTCTTGAGTTTGAAGGATACTTAGAGGTATGCCCAGGGTGATCCTAAACTAGAAAGACTCCTAAGGAAATGTGGCGATAGATTTGGTCCGGGCTATGATAAGAATACTCCTCCCAAAAGTAAGTCCACTCCTCCTAAATTTGTTAAAGGGGAGTCCTTTAACTCAAAAGGGAAAAGTCTGAATCAAAATAGTTTAAAAAATCCTAAAACTTTTTAGGCTATGAAACCTAAAAACAATCATATCAACTATAAAAACTAGAATCATAACCCCTTAGCTAAGAAAATTGTGGATCTACTTAAGGAGCTTTTAAAATATAACTCAAACGGTAAAATATACAACAACTACAAGCATAGAAAGACCAACTATACTCCAAAACCCAAAATGGTAATGAAATGGCTTCCTAAGATTGCTTGTTTGGTTGCCCACACCGCTTTCAAGGCTTCGAGTCAATCAAAGTGGTACCTAGATAGTGGTTACTCTAGACACTTGACAGGTGAGAAAGACTTGTTCACCAATCTTAAAGATATGACTGATGGCTCAATCACATTTGGTGATGGTAGCAACTGCAGGATTATTGGCCAAGGTACGGTTCAACTCTTTAATCTTCCTCCATTTCAGAATGTGTTGTTTGTAGAGGGCCTTAAGTATAATCTCTTAAGCATTTCTCAAATTTGTAATAACAAACATAGCGTCAAATTCACCAACCAAGGGTGTGAGATTTCTAATGAGAATGGTTCTGTGATATTAACTGGTCGCAGAACATCTGAGAACTGCTATATAGTTAGTGATTCAAGCACATTTAAATTACCGTGTTACATGGTCTAAACCGATGAGACCGAACTATGGCATAAATGTGAAGGACATGTACCGTCACGCCCTAAACTCGGAAACCGGACTCACAAAATTCTCGATCGTCGAATCCGACGCTGACAGCCTCCGTAGAACCCTATTTTCCACTCCTAATGCCCGTCCGCTAGGTTCCGATCCTGGGACGTTACGAGGAGGATTTTCAACATCGATTCGATTCGTAATAAGCATAACCAAAGGCATAACCCACAAATAACAACCAAAAACTCCATCACATTTCCACTATGATAAAAACTTATAAGTATAATGCACATAAAGGGAAATACAATGATGATAAACAAAAGCTCCAAGATGATCTGCCACGTGCTCAACCCTCAGCACTGCTGCGATTAAACGTCACCTGTACGTAACGGTCGTGCATAAGCTTATGGAAAGGTTATAGGGTGGTGAAAGTGTGTGCACAACATAGTATTAATATTATGCAGTATCAGAGTAATGTAAAATATGCTGATGAATCCATGAATACTATCGCCCGTACCAAGGCCATCCGATGTAAGGCATGAATGATGTCAGCCATACCAAGGCCATGCGATGAGAGATGCAATTCAAGCACACCAATCCTCATCTAAGTCCACATGATAATACAACTCAACTCTGCAATATCACCGGAGTCTAGTACACTCCAAACTAGATTACCGCCCCATCGCGCGCAATAAGGTGAGTGGAAGAGACCTCACTATTTGTCTGCCAATATCGACCCTGACTCGTCGATAGCGGACCCATTCCTCGTGCTGGTCAGACTCAGCCTAGCTTTGCCCCCTCCTCTTGGGTAGATAAGGCCACACCCCTTTCCAACCAACCACGACACAGTGGAAAGCGTGGCCTCCTGTTATTCGGCACTCGACGCTCATGCATCCACTCGGTCTAGACGTTGGAGCAACCTCCTGGTACCATAAGGGTTTAGGGACTTTCACCCAGGGACATCTATAGCACCCCATGTAGAACAAGATTTCCAGTATCCAATCTTGCCAACCATGATACGCCTATAGGGTCTAAAGCCCTGATGTCGCTAGGGCGTACAGAAACCATGTCACACAATGTGAAATGCATGAATCACACTATTCATTCCTGCAGCAATCCTGCGAGTACCGCTCGCTCATATAGGGCAACTCCGCTTATCAGGGAGCCCATAAATAATCTACCTGAAGGCATATGATATGATCAGTCACTCCTCATATCAAACATACATATGATGCTTATGAGCATGAATCATGGAACTATACTAAACATGTTATATGGTGATGGATTCTGTTCATAACGAAGATCGGGCCTAAACGGACTACACACTATAAGTATGGGTCTAACAATGGGCCCTAGGGAGAGTTATAATGCGAACATTTAACCATCATTGCTCTTATAATGTGGACATCAAACCATCATTGCTCCCAAGGCATGACTGCCAAAAACATCATCACATACATCATGGTGGAAACTCACATCGTAATGGGCCTCATCACATTCGGCCCACACAAAGGCCTCACATACGTTTCATTGGGCCTCATATACATCAAATGGGTTGATCAAATGGGCCGAATCAAATAGGCCGATTCCAAATGGGCTGAGTCAAACAGGCCGATTCAAATGGGCCGATCAAATGGGTCGATTCAAAAGGGCCGAATCAGATGGGCTGATTCAAGTGAGCCCAAACCAACACACCATTCATCTATTGTTAGAGATCATTTTAGAACATAAAAAAAAAATTGAAACATATCCAAAGGATCATCAGGACCATACCACACCTAACAGTGGTGATGATGATTTCCACTATTAAATTCCATTGGGTCCCACCATAGTATTATTTCCCATCCAGTCTGTTCATAAGGTAACAAAGGTCTGGATATGGAGGAAAAACAAATGTCATATTATTCCAAAATCCTGTAACCCAAGGGGTTTCAATGGTGGACATTCATCCCACTGTTTCCCGTAGCGTGGTCCACTTGATATAGATCTGTCTTATTTTTAGTCTCAAGCCTTAGAACCAGGGCGGTTGGATGAACCGTACACAACAGGTGGGGTCCACGCTCACCAAATGGGTAAGCGGTTTGGGTGGCATATATATAGCATGAAGGGCCCACCGTCCAGCCATGTGGACGGTGGGATACAAAACATACATTACGGTGGGGTCTAGACCACCTGCTGGTGTGTGGTACCCAGCCAATCTGCTGGTGAGTGACCCACCACAGTATATGTTATATAATATATTATATTAATATATATTTTATTTTTTATATATTATATTCTATTATTTTTATTATTTTTTGAAGGACAACCAGCGTCTAGGTAGATGGACCACTGGATGAAACACATACACAGAGGTGGCCCACCGTCCAGGCAATGGACGGTGAGGAACCATGTGCACATCACAGTGGGTTTCACCATGATATGGATGGTTTGGATGGGGCACCTCCACACATGGGACCCCAGAACTTGCTGACGTTGAGAAGGCGGTGGGTCCCACCCTCTGAATGGCTTGGATGTGTAAATAGATGGACGATTTGGATGGGCTGAAATTGATGGTTGGGCGTGGCTGCTGATCAACACACGCCAGCCCTTGAAATCCCAAAAAGGGCGGGTCCCACATTGGGGTCCCACACGTACAGGTATGCCTATGGGTATACAATGTATATATTATATATTCTTAATATAATATTATATCATATTATAATATTATAATGTAACATAATATTATAATATATATTCATATCATATACACATATAAGTATTTATAATATATAGAATGGCTGTCCAGCGTCCAGCCATCGTCTAGCAACCTGGACAGTGCTGGATGATGCACTTCATCAAGGATTTCGGTCAAGCTGATATTCGTCTTTCCCTCTCGTCCGGGCCTATGTGATCATCCGATCATGTAGGCCCCAACCGAGATCAAGGTGGCCCATTTATTGGACATCATGGATAAAATACACACATCATAGGTGGGCCACTAATCATAGAGAAAGAAGGAGAGGAAGAGAAAGAGGAAAGGAGAGATCGGCGATGACAGAGGGGCCCCGCCACTATGGGCCCCCCTCTTGGATACAAGCATACATCAAAGTGGGTCCCACCATATATGGGACCTTAGATCACAAAAAAAAAAGATAAATACAAAAAGAATGAAAATGTGGGTCCAAGATCACCCACCGTCCACTTCTTCTTGGCTCCTTGGAAATGTAATTGTCTAGGCTTTGATTTCAACAGAAGGTGATGAAGTTTTGATGGTTAAGATGGAAGATGAGAGGGTAGAAAGTGGGCCACACACAAAACTCTCTCATGGAGATTTGGGAGAGCTTGGACGTGGGACTCCTTGGGTTACTTGGAAAATGGGTTTGAGAATGAGAGAGAGGGTTGTAAGAAGAGAGTGGGATGGGTGATGGAGTAATGGGTGAGGTGAGTGATGCTGAGAGATTTGTTGACTTTTTGGGTAATTTGTATAAGAGGGGTATGGGTAATGTAGGGAATCATTGACTTATGGGGTTGCTTGGGGATGTGGTCTGAGGTGATGCGTACTTGGTTAATGTGATTGATTGATGTGACATGTTGTAGAGATTCTCTCAGAATTTGGACGCATGGCGTCTTACTCGAATTAAACGCGGGCCCACATTTCCTAGCCAAGGTAACTGATCGGCGCACGAGTCCCGGCAATGAAACCTCGGCGACAGCGCTGTCGCTAAGGTACAAGTCTCGAATCGAGCCTACTCTGGTTTGCAGGACTCGTCTTAGGATCACGCGCAAACGTCAGATACAAGTCAAGGGTTGCTAGAATTCGATTGAGAGGATCGCAGGAACCTATGGAATGGTACGGACTAAGATATGGGTCTTACAACTCTCCCCTCCTAATAAAAATTTCGTACTCGAAATTTACACAATCAACGTAACTAAACATAACTCATGAGGAAGAAGAAACATAACATCATCATGTAAAATCGGAGACAACATACAAAATACAATCACATAATCAATCAACAAAGAGAAGGGGATAGCGCTCTTGAATCTCGACCTCGCGCTCCCAAGAAACCTCCTCAACAGAATGGCGACCCCACTGAACCTTCACCAACGGAATGACCTTGGTCCAGAGGACCTGCTCGTTCCGATCAAGGATACGAACTGGCTGCTCGATGTAAGAAACATCCTTACGAACCACTAGCAACTGTCAATCAATAACATGAACTATATCTGACCCACACTTCCTCAACATAGAGACATGGAAAACGTTGTGAATGTCAGACAACTGAGATGGGAAGACAAGTCGATAGGCCACGACACCAATGCGCCTAGTGATCTCAAAAGGTCCTATGAATCTCGGGACAAGCTTGCGCTTTGCTCCAAATCGAATTACGCCCTTCACGAGCGAGACCTTGAGATACACATGGTCCCCTATAATAAACTCAAAGGGACGATGCCGGAGATCAGCAAAACTCTTCTATCGACTCTGAGATGTGCGCACCCTCTGCCTGATGATATCGATAGCCTCTAACATCTTCTGCACAAGCTCGGGACCTAGGAGACGACACTCCCCAACCTCGGTCCAACAAATTGGAGATCTGCACGGCCTGCCGTATAGTTTCTCAAAAGGAGTCATGCCAATGGTCGCCTGATAACTGTTGTTGTATGTGAACTCAGCTAATCGCAGATGCTCATCCCAGCTACCCTTAAAATCAATCGCATAGGCCCGAAGCATATCCTCAAGGATTTGGTTGACCCTCTCGGTCTGGGCATCGGCTTGCGGATGATACACGGTGCTGAGCTGTAAATCAGTCCCCATCGCTCTCTAGAAGCTCTCCTAAAAATGAGACGTGAACTTCGGGTCTCGGTCTGAAACGATCGAGATGGGAACATCGTGTAGTCTCATGATCTCATCAAGAAACAACTTGGCGAGCCGGTCCACATGCCAGGTCTCACGAATCGCAATAAAATGTGCCGACTTCGTCAGACTGTCCATGTCAACCCAGATGGTGTCATGACCATGTTGTATCCTCGGCAAATCCATGATAAAATCGGTAGATATGTGCTCCCACTTCCACATCGGGATGCTTAACGGCTGCAATAGACCAGGGGGTCTCTGATGAACGGCCTTGACACGCTGGCAAGTGTTACACTCAGCCACAAAACTGGGGATCTAACGCTTCATCCTCGCCCAAAAATACTGTCGCCTCATGTCACGGTACATCTTTGTATGCCAGGGTGGATAAAAAGCCGCGATCGATGTGCCTCTGTCATAAGGTCTTTGCGCAACTCAGGAACATCCGGGACACATAATCGGCCTCTCAAACGAAGTCCACCATCAGAACCAATCTACTAATCTGATTGACTCTCTGATGCCGCCTCAGCCCTATAACTCTGCAATAATTCATCAGCCTACTGAGCCTCGATCACCCTTGCGACAAGAGAGGGTTGAATCGACAGGCTCGATAACTACACGATAGAAGACTGCAGACCGAACTCAAAATTATACTCTGCTATATCCTCAAGCATCCACCACTTATGAATCATCATATGCGCCATCAGGCCTCGTGGTTGATGGCTGAGGGTGTCCGTTACTATGTTCGCCTTGCCTGGGTGATACTGAAGGTCAAAATCATAATCCTTCAAGAGCTCCATCCAGCGTCTCTGCCTCATGTTCAGCTCAGACTGAGAGAATAGGTACTTCAAGCTCTTGTGGTCAGAAAAGAGCTCGAACCTAACCCCATAGAGAGAGCGCCTCCACACCTTCAGTGCGAAGACAACTGCTGCCAGCTCCAAATCATGCGTGGGGTAGTTCTACTCATAAACCTTGAGCTGGTGAGACGCGAAGGCCACTGACCTCCCGTACTGCATCAGGACAGCACCCAAACCAATATGTGAGGCATCAGTAAATACAATAAATTCATCACTCCCAAAGGGAAGAGTGAGAACAGGAGGGGACGTCAGACTGTCCTTCAGCTCTACGAATGTCTGCTCACATGCATCGCCCCAAACAAACTCTGCACCTTTTCAAGTCAACCTCGTCAACGGGGCTGCGATACAGGAGAAGCCCTCAATGAAACGCCGGTAGTAGCCCGCCAAACCAAGAAAACTGCGAATCTCTAACTCGCTCGTGGGATGGTCCCATTGAAGCATTGCCTCAACCTTCAAGGCTTCCACTATACACCCGCCCTCGTCACCACATGACCGAGAAACTTCACCTCCTCCTACCAGAACTCGCATTTCTCTAGCTTTGCATACTACTGATGGGTGCGAAGGTCTGTAAGGCAATCTTTAGGTGCTGCTTGTGCTCCTCACGGGTCCTTGAATAGATCAAAATGTCATCGATGAAGACTACATCAAACTGATTGAGATACTAACGAAAGACCTCGTTCATCAACTGCATGAATACCGCGGGTGCATTGGTTAGTTCGAAGGACATGACCTAAAACTCAAAATGACCATAACGCGTCCTAAAAGCCTTCTTCGGGATGTCCTCCTCTCGGACCCGAATCTGATGATAACCGGAATGCAAGTCAATTTTGAAAAGAACTGTGCACCCTGCAACTGATCAAACAAATCATCAATCCTTAGGAGTGGGTACTTGTTCTTGATCGTGACTTTATTGAGCTCGCGGTAATCCACGTAGAGCCTTAACGAGTCATCCTTCTTGACAAAGAGTACCAGTCCTCCCCACAGCGAACTGCTCGGACGGATAAAGCCTAACTCGCGCAACTCGGTACAAGATCAATCTAAAACTTGGTGTGTCGGTGAGGCGGTAATCCCGGAATCTCCTGAAACATGTCGGGGAAATCACAGACAATCGGCAACTGATCAATACAAGCGGCAACAGGCTCCTCAATAATGCAGTACATCAAGCAAGATAATGGCTCTCCCTAGGGCTCTATAACGAACTGAAACTGTGGTAAGCCTGGTATATAGAACGTGACTATCCTCGCGGAGCAGTCCAAGATGGCGTGGTACTTAGCAAGCTAATCCATACCCAAGATAACGTCGAAATCTGACATCGACAACACGTACAAGTCGGGGACAACAAAATCTCTCTCACTAACATGGGGCAAGATGAATAGAAGTGACCTAATACTGTATTCTTCCCCAAGGGCATCGATACGGTCAACCCCTCTCGATCAGACTCTATCGGCAATCTAGTCAAACGGCAGAATCCCTCAGACATAAACAAGTGCGAAGCACATGAATCAAATAAAACTTGAGCAATGCATGCAGAGACTGAAAGTATACCCTCAACGACTCCTCCAAATGACAGTGGATCCTGCTAAGCCGCGTAGAACCTAGCCTGAGCCGGCTGGGGAGGTTCCTATCCCCTCGAAGCGTGTTGCTACTGCTGTTGCTAAGGTGGTCAAAACTGCTGCCTCTACTGCTGTGGCCTCGAAGGTTGATACTAATGCTGCTGCTGAGGGGGCCTCGGTAGTGGGGGCACCTGTCGCTGCTGCTACTGTGGTGGAGGCTGATGTGAACCTCTCGGCTGCTGCTACTGCTGGGGTCGAGGACACTCCCACATACGGTACCACATCGCACCGCACCCAAAACAGGTGTCGGTGAATTGCCTCGGAGGTGGTGCTGGAGGTGCTACTTGGGCTCTGAAGGGTGGGTGGCCTATGCGCCTTGCTGTGGTCGACGCTGCTGGGAATCTCTGAAAGGAGCCTGCCTCTTCGGGTCTCTCCTCTAACCGCGATCACTCTAAAACCAGCCCACTCAGCCTAAAAAATCTAGGCCTTCCATACCACACCCTCAGAGGTCGGGAGATCATACCCAATAACACGACCTCAAAGACCGTAATGCAAGTCGTACTCCAATCAGCGGGCCCTCCGCTCCTCATCATTTACCAGATATGGTGCATATCTGGACAGCGCTACAAAACGAGCCGCATATTGAGCTACTGTCATATCACCCTACACTAGGGCCTTAAACTCTAATGCTCGTTGTCGTCAGATGTGATCAAAAAAATACTATCAGTTAAACCGATCAACAAAGTCCTCCCAGGTCCACTCAAAATCGACGCCTGCTGCTCGGGAGACTGATGTCCACCAGTGCTCAGCCTCACCCTGGAGAAGGAACATAGCTAATCGGACTCACCGCTGGGTCGTACATCCCATCGTATCAAATATCTTCTCCACATCAGAGTGCCATCTCTCAGCTGTTGTCGGGTCTAGCACACCCTGGAAACGTGAGGGATGAAGCTGTCGGAACTCTCAAAGAAGGGCACTCATGCGCTCCTGCTCTACCTAGGCCAGTGAAACAACGGGGTGCCTGTCCTACCCCTGAAGGGTGGCTGTCACAGCTTGTAACATCTGTTATAACTCAGAGGCACTCAAGGGTATGGTCAGATCCGCACCGGTCTCTGGTGGATGAACGACATCCTCAAGCTTGAGAGTTAGAATCTTTGGTGGTGGAGTGGGGATCGTAGGTGGTAGGGCGGGAGTCACAGCTAGTGGAGCGGGAGTCGATCGGGTCACTCTGTTGGGCGGTATGACCTATAGGAAAGAGTAAAGGCGCCTATCAACCTTGAAAGTTCTCGAAGGCACACACGTTATGGGTCTATAACAGAAGATTGCTTAAGCTATCCGGACTTCGGGACTTAGTTAATCTAAACTCATAGCAGACATGTAATGTTGTTCTCAGTTATCCCCAAGTTATACTCTGATACCAACTTCTATCATGCCCCAAACTTGAAAATCGGGCTCACAAAATTCTCTATCGCCGAATCTGGTGCCGACAGCCTCCATAAAACCCCATTTTCAGCTCCAAGCACCCATCCACCAGGTTCTTATCCTGGGATGCTACGAGGAGGATTTTCAACATCAGTTCGATTTGTAATAAGCATAACACACAAACAACAACCAAAAACTTTATCACATTTCCACTATGATAAAAAACTTATGAGTACAATGCGCATAAAGGGAAATATAATGATTATAGACAAAAGCTCTAAGATGATGTGTCACGTGCTCAAGCCTCAGTGCTGCTACGATCTAACGTCACCTGCACGCAACAGACATGCATAAGCTTATGAAAAGCTTAGAGGGTGGTGAAAGTGTGCGCGCAATGTCGTGTTACAATTATGCAGTATCAGAGTAATGCGAAATATGCTGATGAATCAATGAATACTATTGGCCGTACCAAGGCCATGCGATGCAAGGCATGAATGATGTCGGCCATACCAAGGCCATTCGATGCGAGATGCAATTCAAGCGCACCAATTATCATCTAAGTCCATATGACAATACAGTTCAACTCTGAAATATCACCGGGGTCTAGTACACTCCAAACCAGAGTGTCTCCCCATTGTGCGCAAGAAGGTGAGTGGAAGAGACCTCACTATTTGTCTACCAATATCGGGCCCGACTCGTTGATAGCGGACCTATTCCTCGGGCTGGTCAAACTCATCCTAACTTTGCCCCCTCCTCTAGGCCGGGTAAGGCCACACCCCCTTCCAACAGACTACGACACAGTGGAAAGCGCGACTTTCTGGTATTCGGCACTCGGCGCTCATGCATCCACTCGATTTAGACATTGGAGCAACCTCCTGGTACCATAAGGGTTTAGGGACTTTCACCCAGGGACATCTAAGCACCCCATATAGAACAAGATTTTTGGTATCCAATCCTGCCAACCATGATACGCCTGTGGGGGCTACAGCCCTAATGTCGCTAGGGCATACAATAACCATGTCACACAATGCGAAATGCATGAATCAACTATCCAGTCATGCAATAATCCTACGCGTACCGCGCACTCATGTAGGGCAACTCCGCCTATCACGGAGCCCATAAACAATCTGCCCGAAGGCATATGATATGATTAGTCACTCCTCATATCAAGCATACATATGATGCTTATGACCATGAATCATGGAACTATACTAAACATGTTATATGGTGATGGATTCTATTCATAACAAAGATGGGCATAGACGGCCTACACACTACAAGTATGGGTCTAACAATGGGCCCTAGGGAGGGTCACAATGCAGACATTTAACCATCATTGATCTTACAATGTGGACGTCAAACCATCATTGCTCCCATGGCTTGACCACCAAAAACATCATCACATACATCATGGTGGAATCTCACATCGTAATGGGCCTCATCACATTCGGCCCACACAAAGGCCTCACAAACGTTTCATTGGGCCTCATATACATCAAATGGGCCAAATCAAATGGGCCGATTCCAAATGGGCCAAGTCAAACGGGCCGATTCAAATGGGCTGATTCAAATGGGCCCAAACCAACACACCATTCATCTATTGCTAGAGATAATTTTAGAACATAATCACAAATAATGAAACATATCTAAAGGATCATCTAGACCATACCACACCTAATAGTGGTGATGATGATTTCCACTATTAAATTTCAGTGGGTCCCACCATAGTAATATTTGCCATCCAGTCTGTTCATAAGGTCATAAAGGTCTGGATGTGGAGGAAAAAATGTCATATTGTTCCAAAATCCTGTAACCTGAGGGGTTTCAATGGTGGACGTTCATCCCACTGTTTCTTGTAGCGTGGTCCACTTGATATAGATCTGTCTTATTTTTAGTCTCAAGCCTTAGAACCGGCTTACTAAATGGATGGGCGGTTAGATGAACTGTACATAGCAGGTGAGGTCCACGCTCACCAAATGGGTAAGCGGTTTGGGTGGCATATATATAGCATGAAGGGCCCATCGTCCACCCATCTAGGCGGTGGGATACAAAATATACATTAAGGTGGGGTCCAGACCACCTGCTGGTCTGCGGTACCCAGCCAATCTGCGGTGAGTTGGGTCCCTTGTGGGCCAACACGGTACATGTTACATAATATATTATATTAATATATATTTTATTTTTTTTATATTATTTATTATTATTATTTTTTTTTTGAAGGACAACCAACGTCCAGATAGATGGACCGCTGGATGAAACACATACACAGAGGTGGCCCACCATCCAGGTAATGGACGGTGAGGAACCACGTGCACATCACAGTGAGGTCCACCATGATATGGATGGTTTGGATGGGGCACCTCCACACGTGGGACCCCAAAACTTGCTGATGTTGAGAAGGCAGTGGGTCTCACCCTCTGAATGGCTCAGATGTGTAAACGGATGGGCGGTTTGGATGAGCTGAAATGGACGGTTGGGCATGACTGCTGCTCAGCGCACGCTAGCCATTGAAATCCCAAAAAGGGTGGGTCCCACATGGGGGTCCCACATGTACAGGTATGCCTGGTGGGCATACAATACATATTATATATTCTTAATATAATATTATATCATATTATAATATTATAATGTAACATAATATTATATTATATATTCATATCATATACATATATAAGTATATATAATATATACAATGGTTGTCCAACGTCCAGCCACCGTCTAGCATGCTGGACAGTGCTGGATAATGCACTTCATCATGGTGGTCCCACGTAGTGGGCCACGGGATTTCGGTCAAGCTGATATTCGTCTTTTCCTCTAGTCTGGATCTATGTGACCGTCCGATTATGTAGGCCTCAACCGAGATCAAGGTGGCCCATTTGTTGGACATCATGGATAAAATACACACATCATAGGTGGGCCACTAATCATAGAAAAAGAAGGAGAGGAAGAGAAAGAGGAAAGGAGAGAGATCGGCGATGAAGGAGGGGCCCCACCACTGTGGCCCCCCCTCTTGGATACAAGCAACATCAAAGTGGGTCCCACCATATGTGGGCCCTTAGATCACAAAAAAGACAAATACAAAAAGAATGAAAATGTGGGTCCAAGATCACCCACCGTCCACTTCTTCTTGGTTCCTTGGAATGGTAATCGTCTAGGCTTTGATTTCAACAGAAGGTGATGAAGTTTTAATGGTTAAGATGGGAGATGAGAGGGTAGGAAGTGGACCACACACAAAACTCTCTCAGGGAGATTTGGGAGAGCTTGGACGTGGGACTCCTTAGGTTGCTTGGAAAATGGGTTTGAGAATGAGAGAGAGAGAGGGTTGTAAGGAGAGAGTGGGATGGGTGATGGAGTGTTGGGTGAGGTGAGTGATGGGTGAGGTGAGTGATTTGTTAATTTTTGGGGTAATTTGTGTAAGAGGGGTATGGGTTGTGTCAGGAATTGTTGACTTATGAGGTTGCTTGGGGATGTGATGTGAGGTGATGTGTACTTGGTTGAGGTGATTGATTGATTGATTGATTGATGTGACATATTGTAGAGATTCTCTCAAAATTTGCATACGCGGTGTTTTCCTCGAATTGAATGCAAGCCCGCATCTCCTTGTGAGGGTATCGGATCAGCGAGCGAGTCACGACATCGGAACTGCGGCGATGTCGCGGTCGCTAGGGTACAAGTCTCTGATCGAGCCGACACTGGTTTGCAGGATTCGACTTAGGATCGTTCGCAAACATCAGATACAGGTCGAGGGTTGCCGAAATTCAATTAGGAGGATCGTGGAACCTACAGAATGGTACGGACTAAGATACGGGTCTTACATGCACACTATCATAATCTTTATAGACTGAGCAAAGATGAAGTAATCAGAGGTCTACCCAAGTTAAATAAATTGGATAAAATATGTGGCAAATGTCAGATTGGAAAACAAAGTAGAAGTGCTCACAAGAAAGTGAACTCCAGTGCCACATCCAAACCCCTTAAACTCCTCCACATGGATCTCGTTAGACCGACTAGAACAGAAAGTTGAGGAGGTAAGAAATTTATTCTGGTAATTATAGATGATTTTAACAGGTATATATGGGTAGTTTTAATGAGAGGGAAATATGAGACTCTTGATGAAGTGAAAAGGGTACTCAAGCGTATCCAAACTGAGAAGGAATCACATGTTACCAAAATCCATAGTGATCATGGTTCCGAATTCGATAATAGCAGTTTTGAGAAGTTCTGTAGCGATCATGGAATATCACATGAGTATTTTGCGCCCAAGACACCTCAACAAAATGGGGTAGTTGAAAGGAAAAATCGAGTACTTCAAGAAATGATCAATGTGATGTTAAATAGTATGAAACTTCCTAAAAATCTTTGGGCTAAAGCTATGAACACGCCATGTTATATCACTAACTATGTTTATAAGAGAAAGTCTAATAATAAAACTTCATATGAACTATGGTTCAATAAGAAGCCTACTGTTAAACACTTTCGAGTTTTGTCAGCAAGTGCTACATTTTGTGTGACCGGGAAAATCTAAAAAAATTCGACACTAAAAGTGATGAGGGTATTTTCCTAGGATATGCGCTAAATAGTCGAACATATCGTGTTCTCAATAAGAGTAATGGTGTAATTCAAGAATCCATTAATGTGGTTATAAATGATCACTTGAATACACCTGTCTCAAGTTCAGAAGATGATGAGGTCTCTTTATTTAATAAACTAGACTCTTCGTCTAGTCAAAATGACACTGAACTACGGTCAGTTAAAGACCATCCAACTGATCAAAACCTTGGGAATTATCTCACTGCTGTGCGCACTTGTAGACAATTAGAAAATATTTGTAATTATGTGTGCTTCACATCTCAGATTGAGCCGACCAATATAAAAGAAGCTCTTGCTGATGAAAACTGGATTGTAGCTATGTAAGATGAACTTAATCAATTCATAAGGAATGATGTATGGTACTTAGTTCCTAGACCTAATGATAAACACATTATTAGAACTAAATGGATCTTTAAAAATAAGTCTGATGAACTTGGTAATATTATAAGAAACAAGGCTAGACTGGTTGTATAAGGGTACACATAGATAAAAGATATCGATTATGATGAAACCTTTGCCCCAGTAGCTCGTCTTGAATCTATCAGATTGTTTATATCCATTGCTTGTTACAAAAAGTTCAAAATTTATCAAATGGATGTTAAGAATGCGTTCTTGAACGGTGATTTCCATGAGGAAGTATATGTTGAACAGCCTAAGGGTTTTGAAGATCCTAAACATACTGATCATGTTTATCACTTGAAAAAGGCACTCTATGGATTGAAACAAGATCCTAGGGCATTGTATGAGAAATTGACTAAGTTTTTACTAAGTCATAACTTTATAATAGGGAGTGTTGATAAGACACTTTTTGTAAAGAAACACAATGATCACATACTGATAATACAGATATATGTTGATGACATTATCTATGCATCTACCTGTTCTGACATGACCGTTGAGTTTACATATTTAATGAAGTCCAAATTTGAAATGAGCATGGTTGGAGAACTGAACTATTTCTTAGGTTTACAAGTGAAACAAGTTCCTGATGGGTTCTTTATCTCACAAACTAAATACTCTCTAAATTTGGTTAAAAAATTTAGCTTTGAGAGCGGTAAAATTTTTGATACTCCTTTGAGTACGACACTTAAACTCTCTAAGGATTCAATAGATAAAAGTGTAGATCCTAAGTTGTATCGCAACATGATAGGTAGTTTATTATATTTAACTGCGAGTCGACCTGATATTGCATTTAGCATAGGAATCTGTGCTGGATTTCAATTGGACCCTAAAGAGTCTCGCCTAATTGCTGTAAAGTGCATTTTGAGATATGTCGGAAGTTCAGTCAAACTTGGCCTTTGGTATCCTCATGATACTAATGTTTAATTAGTCAGTTATTCGGATGCTGATTGGGCTGGTAATATTGATGACTGCAAGTCAACTAGCGGTGGATGTTTTTATGTCGGAAACTGTTTGGTTTCATGACATAGTAAGAAACAGAGTTTCGTATCTCTTTCCACAGCTGAGGCTGATTATATTGTAGCCAGTAATGCATGCACCCAGTTTGTATGGATGAAAGGGATGTTAAGTGATTACGGATTTGCACAAGATTCTATGGTGTTGTATTGTGACAATTCTAGTGCAATTAACATTTCTAAAAATCCAATTTAACATTCACGAACTAAGCATATTGACATTAGATATCATTATATTTGTGAATTGGTAGAAGATAAGATTATTTATGTGGATTATATTCAAATTGAAAATCAACTTGCAGACATATTTACAAAACCACTTGACAGAAACAGGTTTGTTAAGTTGAAATTGGATATGGGTATGTGCAATATGATCTAAATTGCATGTATTTATTTATAATATATTGCATGTTTTTATTTTATTTATTTTTACAAATTTTTAAATTTCAAAAATATGGAAAAATGCAGAATTTTTTAGGTGCATGACCAGTCGAGTACACACTCGACCAGTCATAGCACGACCGGTCAAGTATGTACTCGACTAGTCGAGCCGCTCGGGTTTGGAGGTTTTTATTATGCAAAAATCACTTTTTCTTCATTAGTTTCATCTTCCCCAACTAGCCCTACCGCGATCGGTCGAACCCACCTTTGATTCCTTCATGGTTAGTGCATCATTTTTTATTTCCTCGTGGATTTAAGTTCTTTACTCTTCCATTTCCTTATTTTTTAGTTTATTTCAAGGTTTATGGTGGTTTGTTGGGTTTTCTAGCTAAAAATTTGATTTCCTTGAAACCCATCTTTCATTTCTTGTATTACTTGTATTCTTTGTCTTTCTTATTGCTATGGAAGGTCGAAATAAGAAGAAAGGTTCCCGTGGTCCTTCTTCTCGTTCCGCTCCAATCATGGTGCGCCATCTTCGGTCACCCGAAGAAGATCTCGAGTATGTGCGGGATATTCGTCTTCCCAATGTGATTGTTGAACGGATGGTCAACATTAAACATTTGGAACCTTTTGGTATTGTTCTCATCCTTCAAGCTGTAGGTTGGGATAACATTTTAAATTAGGGCGGTGCGGCATACTGTTTCATTGCACAGGCCATGTTTGCTTGCATAAGTGACTTCTCTACTGAGAATCTGACTTTTACTATTTCAACCAGAGAAGGTCCTATTGATGTGGACCATCACTTAATATCTAGATGGATGGATCTTCCAGTTAATGATGAGGGAATATTCTCCTACTCTTGTAGCAAAACCTTATGAGTCTGAGAAAAGAATGCTTACTAAAGTGTTATGCAACATGAATGCGGAATGTAGTTCCGGGAATGCACTCAGTAAAAAATTTATGTACCTAGATATAGGATTCTCCATCGTATTTTTGTCTCTAATGTCTATCCTAGGTCTGGTAATAAGACTGAGCTCACTACTTGTGTGGCTCGCATCCTTCACTCTATTGTTACTGATGTCTTTGTATGTCTTTCATCTCTTATCTGTTACATCATTATTCAATTTCGTATCCATCCGGGTCATAGTGATATTCTGTTTGCCTATCTTATGACTGTCTTAGCTACCCAAAGTCTCGTGGCTACGCCTGTTGGAGAAGCTCTCATTAATCATCTTCCATTTAACAACTCGAACATAAATAAGATGAATCTGAGGTTGGCTCCTGGCCAAGTTGATGTGGGTGTTGGTGGAGCTGCTGAAGCAACTGAAGAGGAGGATGCTTTGCCTCCAGATGATGTTAATATGGATGACTTATTTGATGAGATTGAGTCAGACTCTACGGCTGATCCTGACTTTCAGCCTTCTGACTTTGATGAGTGTTTACGATCCCTTGAGGAGAAGGTGAGCGTTTGTGTCCCAAGAAAATCAATTTAAATACATGCACAAATATCTTAGGTGCATTAATAAGGGACTACATCAGATAGATCTTTCTTTTCCTGCTCCTTCTTCTGGATCTGATTAGCTATCTATTTCATTCTGGATATGTATTAATACTTTCTACTCATGTCTGTAGGGATATTTCTTAGACATACTTTTACTTTTTAGTATGTGGACATGCTATTGTGCCTTTCGTTAATATTTTGATTATCATGGTGATGCTATTTCCTATCTTATTTAATTTACATCTCTTATTTTTTAATATCTTTCCTTTGTCATATTATGACGAAAGGGGGGAGAAATTGTTGAGATGTGTGATTGTGATTGTGGAATATGGAGTGTAGTATGTATGGAAAATTTTTATAAGTTCTGCAAATCACCTCTCATGAATTGAGGAGTAGTAATGGAATGAGGGGGAGTTGTGTCTGTTGATCATTTGTTTGTTACTTAAATGGTGCATGATTCTTTATTGTGCATATAATTGTTGCATGTTCCTTATTGGTGTATGATTGGTGCATGATTCCTATTTGGTTTTGTCACAAATTTGACAAAGGGGGAGATTGTAAATGCTATTGTGTAAATCTAGCACCCGTTATATTGTCAAATTTTGTTGTGCCAAACCATTTAATATTTGTATCATGCTTTGAGTTGAAGTGATCAGGTTCATACATTTCAAAGTTCTCTGGATCTTCATCGAACTTGCTTACATCTTGAAATTGAATTGAAGAGTGTTGAAGTTCATGGTTTTAAGATCAAATTCAAGAACTCAAGTTCAAGTTTGAAGTTCAACTGCTGTACGCTAAAGACTCAAGAACTCAAGCGTAACTCAAGCTCAAGTTCAAGAGATCGAACTCAAGCTTCAAGTATCATAAGATATCAAGATTTGGAAGCAAATGATGTTTCATTTGTTCCAACTCACAAACAGGTTTGGATGACCCTAGATTGACCCTAGATAGTGTCATATTCATTGTATAATCTTTGTGGGTTATTTCATATGTTTATAAGTCATTTTCTTGACTAGTCTTAGACCTTGTTCGACTAGTCCAAGTACTGGGTTGATCAATCTAAGAGTTTTCTCGACCAGTCAAAGGTTTGTTGTAAATTTTTAGAATTTTCTGTTGGACTCTCGACCAGTCGTGGAGACTGCTCGACCAGTCGAGTCAACAGTGCTCGACTAGTCATGTAGGCTCGACTCAAAGTCCATCATGCTTTTCTGGTCCCCCTCGACTAGTCGAGTAGGCCGCTCGACCAGTCGAGTAATGACCTTATCTTATTGCGCCAGAAAATTTGAAATTTTGTTGGTCCTTCGACCATTTGAACTGACCCTTAGACCCGTCGAGAGAACAGTATTTTCACCTATAAGTAGAGCACGAATTTCATAGTTTATTCATTCATTAAAGCAAAATCAAGACACCACTCTAAGAGATAAGTTTGTGATATTTTTAAGCTATATTGTGCTCATTTAATATTCTCTTTAATTAGCTTTTGTTATTTGATTTTGAGATCTTAATTCCAATCTTATTTTAAGAAGGGATTTGTGTTTTCCCCTTTCTTGAGATCAAAATCAAATCAAACTAGCCCAGGTTGATTTAATTAAAAATCATTTAGAAATAGAACCTTTTCATCTGTGAGACTGGACATTGAACATCTACGTCTGCATCGGATCAGTTCTACCAGGCTACTTCAACGGAGAATTTCCAGATAAGTACATTTACATTTTGTATATCTTTTTTTTTTGGAGGTTGTGCCAGAAAAATCACTTCTTGATATGTCTGAGGTAATCCAGGAAATCTCCGAGTGTGGGGTTTTTTGAATTGTGTACGCCTAAAAAAAGATACAATTGTGAAGGTTTTAAGGTAAACCTTGGAAAACCTTTTTTCATAGTGAACGCTAGTATCCCGAGGGAGTGGATATTAGGAGTGGAGTAGTTGTGTGGCTATTTTCTAACAGTTGGTGTACACATAAGAGAACCACTATAATTTCTGGAGTTGTGGTGGATGATTGAATGTGCCTATGCATGTGAATGTTGTAATTTATTTTAAGTATTTGTGGTGAATGGTGTAATTTATTTTATGCACTTGTGGGAATGTTGTAATAACATAGTTTATTTCCTTTGTCATTTCCTTTGCTTCTTTATTAGTTTGGGTTTTTGATACTTACAAACGTTCTACTAAGGTTGTCCTGCCATAAACCTTTGTTTTTGGTGTTAGGTTGTCCTTAAAACTAAGTTTGTATCAACCTCTCAAGACTTGTACATTTGAGGTTGCTATTTGTTTGTGCTTCTATATTACTTGATTGTGCTATCATTCTTTAAATTTTGCATTTATTTATTTTTTTAATTTGGCATAGTCCTATTGACCCCCCCCCCCTTCTAGGATGTATAGCTCGGCCTTTTCGATCATAAATTAGTCGTTCATGCCGAATTTCATCCCTGGGCTCAGTATATAAGTAACCCGATGGGCAAAATCAAACAATAACCATCGATATTGGGACCACTTGACCTTGGATATGCCTAATCTTTGGGCCTAACCCCTTAGATGAGAAGAGAAAGTGAATGAACAGAGGGGATTAGCCTGAAACATCAAGGTGGGCCCCACTTCACGTGGCCGGTATACACAGCGAGAGTGCATTCACGGTGTACCATGCCAGCTAACCAGTCAAATGCCATTTGACCTGCACTTTCCATAGAAAAAGAGAGACCTCTCTCCCTATTTCCCATCGTTGGGCGTTTAAAATGTAAATCGTCCATTGGGACGTGATCGGGCCCACTTCCATCATCATTCATGATGATCGGAAATGTTCATCAGATCTATGGGCCTATTTCGACCACACCCTAGATCAGATCAATCCCAAATCAAATCAAGAATATGAACGATCTCCATCCACTTCCTCTGCCATCCAAATAGAAAGAAAATGAACACAGTTTGACTTTCGCACGCAGGGCGACCAACGCCCAGAGATTTCCGTTAATCCAGGTCATCTAAATCAAGAAAGAGGGAGATCTGGTCATGACCACGTCGTCCAAAATGGTGTAACACCTCATCGACTTTTTCTCCGTGAAAAAAATCCCACTGATTTCTATTTTTGCAAAATGAGGTAGTCCCGCTGCGTAAAGACTCACTTGTGGGATTACACTAGCCACAGATCCGTGGGCCAGGACCATCAGATGATGATCCAAAACTGCCCAGAATCTCAGCAGCTGGATGAGGTGGGTTGGACTCAAATTTCTTGATCGGATTAATGCCGATCCATCACTCTCACGTCTGTCCAGATGGCTGCGCAAAACAGGACTTCGCAAGATGTTTCCAACTTTGTTGTTGCGTAGGGTTACGCACGCATTGCCGACTTCTAGCTGACCTACAACAAGGCTAAAAAATGAAAGGAGAGGTGAGACGTGAAGGGGATCAGACATGAGAAACGGACGAGAGAGAGAGAGAGAGAGGAGCAGACGACTGCCATATAGTTTTTCTTCCTCCTTAATAGTTACTTCCTTTGATGTTATTTTTAAGAATTTTTAGGTTGATCATGATTATAATAGGCTAAACCTCTTAGCTAGGGCTAAGAGGTGAAGCTTGCAGCGTGATGGGGTGTTTTCTACGGCTTTGATTCATATTTACGTTGAACTAACTTTGATTCTAATTTGATTATGAGAAATACTTTTAATTTTTAATGGTTTATTGTGACTTAAATTACAATAGATCTGTGATAGCTTTAAGTATGTTCTTTTCAGTACATGGATTGTGAATTTGGGAACCATGTTGTTCACGATTGTCTCATGGACATGGTTAGATGATGGAACCCTACCTAACGTTCATAATTCTCTTAGATTGGTTGAGGATTAGTTAAATTTTGTTGTTTGCTTTGTCTCATGGGCATGGTTTTGTGATGGAATCAATTTTAGTTCTCATACATCTCATCTCTTGAGAACTGGATCAAAGGAAGTTCAGAATTAAATTTTAATTATCTTCCAACTGGATGGAGATAGGACTCTGATTCCAATTGTGTTCTTGTATCAAGCATAGATCTCCCTGATCTCTACAAGTGGATCCTTGGAAACCCTAGTTTCCCACCTTTGAATTTTACAAGTTTTAGTTTAATAATTCACCAGTATTCTCTTGAATTCTTCTGATTTAGTTTACATCTTCTGATAGTTCTAGTTCTAGTTACCCTCAGATTACGTACAAGGTTCAGTCCCTTTGGATTTGACTTCGGTCTTACCAAGATTATTACTACATCGCGACCCTATACTTGGGGTGTGAAAAAGTTTTTGGCGCCGTTGCCGGGGATTGACGGTTGCCTTTTTTTTTTTAGATTGACTAGTTTTAGAATTAAGTTAAGATTAGGGTTTTCTAATTTTAGGTTTAGGTTTTCCTGTTTGATTTTTAGAAACTAAAATAACTTTCCTGTTTAGGATTCCGATATAGACTTTCTAAATTGGTAATCTCTTTCTAATTTTTCTATTTTTAGGATTAAGGTTTGTTTTCTGCTTTTAGAAACTTTCTAATTCTAGGATTTCTTTTATTTTTAGAAACTAGTTTACTTTCTACTTTTATTTTAAGAAACTTTCTAATTATAAAATTTCTATTTTTAGAAACTGACTTGTTTTGTTTTGTTTTGCAGGATGCTAACTTAGGAACTTCTAATTTGGTAACTTCTTTCCAACTCTTCTTTCTTTCTTTCTATTTCCTTTCTTCCTTTTTAGGTTTAGGTTAGAATCTAAGTGTAATGTCTCGAAAAAATCCGTACACAGACCCAAGTACCACTTCAGGCAGAAATCACTCAGGACGAAATCCTTTAGAAATTAGACGAAATTAACTAAGTGTTAAACTAGATTAGTTGTGAAATTCACTTGAACCACTTTAAATACAAATTGCAAGATCCAAAACTTACAGAATCATCGACGCTACATTACCCTGAAATCTAGGATCAATCTCATTACCCAGTTGCTCTTGGGAGCACACCGAAACTCCGTATCGGAGCAGGACCGCACGTCGAAAGTCCAATTACTACGAAATTATATAATTAAGACCGCCTTGCTAGACTTGACAACCACCTCAAAAATCAAGTCCAGATAGTGTCCCGAAGCTATACGCTTGAGCCCAGAGTGAAGTGTGTAAGAAACATGGATATTTTAGAAATAAAAATCTAAATTAAGTAATCTGAGACTTATCGCTTGTGGGCCGAATATAAGGATTCAGACCATCAGAATCTGACCCAAATACACCCTCGGATCAGGAGAAATTTCTCATACATGGCATGTACTTATGGCCTTGATCGAGTTTCGGTGACCGTTGAACGGAAACTGGTCCACCGCGGTCGATCTGTAAATCAGATCGAACTGAAAACTTAACTCGACCTAGATGCATGGTCAGGAAGCTTAAGTCCAACCGCACGTAGAAGGGGGGCCTCCAGAAGTACTTGAATGAGCTGAAACAGATGGGTTTTGACAATAACCTAAGTATACCTTGGCCCTGGGGCCATTTCCATCAGTTCTGGACCTATATAAGGGCCTTAAGCCCTCACTCTCTCATCCCATACGAATTTGGAAAACCTTAGGAGAGAGAAGAGAGAGAAAGAGAGAGAGAGAGAGAGAGAGTTGGAGTTCATCCCTGGGATTCAATCCCATCACTCTGCGGACTGAACCAGCTTTTTTGTATCGCTATTCCGGCGATTCCGATCCCGTTCTTAGGTAAGAAATCCAACCCCTAATCTGTCTTAGAGTTTCAGATAGTGTAAGTGATGAAATAGCTAACCTAATTCATGCAATAGGTCGCCAATCTGCCGTTGACAAAGACTAAGTGTCTAAAATGACTCCGTTATGCGTTTACCTGCGTAAGGTGCGGACTATATACGTTTATGTTATGGTTTTCAAGGCTTTTAATGTCGGTTAATGATTTATTACTGACGTGGGTGCTATTTCACATGCCAAATGCGATGTTTGTTTTGTTTTACAGTTATATATGAACTATGTTGTGTATAGTGTATTCCAAGTGTTTGTTGAAATGTTTGAATGAGTTTGGAATTTGGACCCGGGCTTGACATGATTATCCGTTGTGGATATATGTTAGATGTATTTGTGACAACTCCCTAATGAAAGGATTTGCCCTAATACATGTTATGCCAACATACGTCATGTACGTTGTAGTGTGTAGCTTAATTAAGTGTTTGTAGAAATGTTTGAATGAATATGGGGCTACGATTTGTGCTTGCTATGTCTACAGAATGCAACTAGATGATGGTTGTGTATGTGACAACTCCTCGCTGGAGGGATTTGTCTAAATATATGTTAAAATCAACTCACGTATGTATGTGATATGCGTAATATAAGTGTTTGATAAAATGTTTATATGAGTTAGTATTTGGTGAAATGTACTTATATGGGTGTTGAGATAAGATTCTCAACTACCTTAGTTATTTGTATAAACCCTTTTGTGTACTTACACTATAATGTCTGTTATACTTATGAAATGTATATGTGTGAATTCATGTTATGTGTATTTCATAAATTGCTCAAATGGTTGTAGTATTTAAATTACTTATTCATTACTGCTTTGATTACCTCATATGCTTGTTGGAATTGGATGCATTTGGGACTATGCTACAGTCCAGGCAATCGGTAGTAGGCCCTGATTTGGTGGCTGAGATTATTTTCGCCACCTTGGACGTGTTCCGTGAACTCGAGTCGTACATTGGTCGTCGGTAGTGGTTAGGCCACATGGAGTGCTCACGCACTTCATGTCGATCAAATCGATGTGCGCTCGTGCTAGTTGAGCTCGTCAAGTAACCCGATTAGCCCGATGTATGTTCACCGTGTTTGGACGCTACTGCTAGAACCTAGGGTACCAAACTCACTAGTGAAAAGTCTGTTAACCTTGGTACCTCGATCCGCTAAGACTCATGACCTAGACATGGTGGTATGGGACACCGTGGTCGAGCTGTTGGCCTACGCCGGCGCGACGAGCCTCCCTGTAGTGACCAGTAAGCAACCCAAACTCGTGAGCCGAATACGGTGATATGGGACACTGTATTCGTGTTGTCGGCCTCCATTGGTGCAGCCTAGTTGTGGTCCCCAGTCGGGTTGGCAATGAGCCTTCGAAAATAGACTGCCAGTTGGTAGGGCGTCGGTGGTAGTGACCTTGAGTATACTCTAGGACTGTGTTGAGGCGACGAGTCTTTACGTAGCAACTAGAGTATAAACTAGGCTTGCACTGATCAAGAGACGAGCCCTTTGCAGTGACCTAGAACCACAACTTCGTATGAGATTTACTAGGACTGACGACCCTAGAATGGATCATTGTTTAAGTATTGATATAAGGGAGGTACCTTAGTTTCCTAATCCCGCTGTATGAAAAGGACTAATAAAAACTTGGTAATCACACTCATAACATCGCACTGCATGTGTCCCAGGTTGAAGAGCACAAAGGGAAGAAAGCATGCCACAACTGTAAGATGGTGTCGCAAGAGGGATTGTAGGCGAGGGCATGCATCTTTATTCATATCATTCTTGCATTAATAAGAGTATTTAGGGATGTTTGATTTTACTTCTTTATCATTACTACTTGACTGAATTGATAACATGTTAACCTTTTTTGTATAGTTCCACTGAGTTGATCTCTCACTCCCACATTACGAGACGGTGTTTTAAACAGCAACCAAACTCTGTCTTGATTGCAAATGACGACGCGACTCCTGAGGCGGAGCTAGACTTCGAGGACAATGAGGAGACATTCTCCTACATGCAGTTTTCAGGCGGGTCTATGTAGACCATATTTTGATCGACGGGGTTACAGGGATGTTGATTAGACGCCATTACACTTGTTATTTTGTACTTTTGGAGCACCCATGTATATTCTTTTTATTCATCTCTGGAGTATACATGTATATATATAACCTGGTAACATGTTCACACTCTGGAGACTTATAATAATTTATATATTTTATATATCTATCACAGTCTTCTGCTTGCATAATTTAACCGTCTCTGGAGTATGATATGCTGTTTTGGTGTAATCCCACTCATGTTTAATGCCCTAACACGGACAACATTTAATCATCATTACCTATGTTGCATAAGTGATGCGTTGGAACTCGGGAGTGGAGTTTATGCTCGACCCCCGATTTTCAGGGCGTTACAAGATGGTATCAAAGCATGATTTAGATTAAACCGCACCTGGGTTATGGTCACACGATGTATGCTGACGCTTTTCGACATAGGTGGGTGGAAGGCAAATGTAGAAATAAGCTTAGGTTTTCCCGATTTCGCCAAGTGACGAAGTTCATTGATATCGATCCACGAGATCGAGTCTGTACACCTCCGTTTATCGCTTGAGCCGACCCCGGATCACCCCTAGGCAGTCAAGCGATGGGTTTAGACCATGGTTGACCCCATCTCAGCCTTCAAAAATCTCCATGTGTAGTTGTACATCAGAAACATACTCGAAGGACCGGAAACGACTCGAATGGGAGTCGAGGGCCAAACTGAACAAGTCCAGGGGGACCCAAGGTGGGACCCACAAGTTTTTGGACCTAGTGGGAGGACCTCGCCCAAAGGACGAGCCCTCGTCAGAAGGTCTAGAGACCGGCGAGGGCCTCGCCGGTTTGGCTAGGCCTCGCCGCCAAACGAGCTTGGCCAAGTGGACCGGCTCGTGCCGACGGATTTTTGGGGTTGTGTAACCCACTGATCCAGGGTTTTTCATTTTAAATCCCCCTATGATGCCTCTCCTTCACAAACTACCACTCTAAGCTCTCATTTTCTTCAAAAACCCCATATCCCTCACTCAAATCGCCCCACCAAGAGTTCTCTCTTCCATTTTCGTGCACCCTCTCCACTACCCTACTGTAAACCATTCTCCATTACTGTCTACCCTCTCCATTTTCTCTGATTTGAGCTCTTAAATCCCCCATTTGAGTCTCAAATTCGTGTAAACCCAGTAACCCATCCCATCTCTTCATTTTCCTTCTTTAACCCCTATCATTTGAGCCTTGACACACCCTTTGGAGTCTCAAATTCATGGAGACCTAAAGACCCCAACCCTTTCCTCCCTTTTATTCGCTTTTCCATGGCTCTATTCGAGCTTATTACGGCCGTATTTTTGATTTCCACCTTTCTCTCTCTCATGGGAAAGAGAAAGGGTGTCGTGGATGAAGCCGGGCATAGTCGACCTACTCGTTCAAGGAAAAAAGAAAGGCACCACCGCAATCACGGGCATTGAACGTGAGATACGGACTAAGCGGGACCTCGATCCCTAGACTCCTCTCCCAAGGGCTCTGTTGGTGGAGTTGTCCCATGGAGGATATGCAGGCCGTAGGGTCCTTTTTGAAGCACACATGGATGAGAGGCTCTTTGGGGAGTATCTATTATTAGAGCGCCTGGGTGAGGCCGGTTGGGGCCCTGTGTTTGAGGGAAAATATCGTGCAAACGTGGGCACTGTCCGAGCATTCTATGCCCATATTCAAGAGCCTACGCTAGAGCCCTTGCAGTTCAAGATTCCCACGGGAAGAGGTCGGGATGCCACAATTGACGCTGGCCTGATAACTCGACTCATGGGAATACCACTTGGCCAAGTCCACGCAAGCGAGAAGAATCTGAAGAGTGCACGTGAAAGGGATCACCGTACGCATTTCCTTTGTGGTCGACTAGTTCAATGACAGCAAAACAATAGCCTCCTGGTGTCAAACATGACGGATGATTTCCGCCTACTTTACCATATTTGCACGTTTAACGTCTACCCCAGGTGGAGAAATCGCAGCGAGTGTACACGCCTGATGGTAGATTTCCTGTATCAAGTGGGGCAGGGGGAGAAGTTGTGCATGCCTACGTTCGTGTTGCGACAGATACTTCTTACTGCACGCTCCAATAGAAGGACTGATTCGCTCCCCTTCAGCCGACTCATATGCAAGATTGCACGTGAGTTCGGCTACGGACTTAGCGCAGAACTCCCAGTGCCGTAGCATTTCATCAATGAAACTACTCTCAATCAGATGAAAATCGGGCCATGACAATGACAAGCCCGACTTGATGAGAGTGAGGATGAGACAGAGAGTGAAGAGGAAGAGAGTGAGGAAGAAGGTGGAAATGAAATAGAAGAGGAAGAGAGCGAGGAAGAAGAGGAGGCCCAGGACATGGAGGAGAGCTGCCCCTTATGGCATCGGAGCAGGACACTGATCGGGTTGCTAGGGATGCCCGTTTAGCAAGACTTGAGGAGGGTCAGGCTGTCCTACGACAGGATATGATGGATCTTCGGGGTCTCGTGAAACATTAGTTCAAGAAGGTGACTCACACCTTGAAAACTATCCTGTGCTGTCTGCAGGATAAGGGCGCCCCTCCTCCGTCGCCAGACTCAGATGCCTAGTCATCCATGTCGTCGCCCTGTGGCTTATTTTGTGGCTGTGATAGAATCTTTATGTTTTCATGTTGATAGGCCTAGTAGTGTAGTAGTTGGTAACAAGTTTTAAATATTTGAAGTCTTGATGGTATTAGCTCACATGCATCTTCTGTCATGATTCATGTAACACTGTGTTTCATGTATTATGACAATTTTGGTAAATGAAATGAATGAAGTTGCTTTAATCTATGTATAAATGTTGCATAAAAGTGTTTGTGAGTATGTTAAATCTGACCTAGGTTGCATCCTATGTTGAATATAAGGTATGCCACCTAAGGCTGCAAGGGTTGCGGCGCGTCTCACTTTTACGATCCGATTGACGGGGTATCTTCCCTGTGTGATTGCCAGATGGACCCTAGTTTGGGCCTGACCCACACTGCCATGACGGATTCTAAGCCGGTCACTGGGCCGACACATATGACACCGCCTGTGGTGCCACCTGTTACACCATCGGTTCTTGAGCAGAACCGTGCGTCAACGTCGACGCCACCTATGCCTCAGCCGGCTCCCCCTACTAATAGGCTGGAGTAGATGATGTTATTGATGCAGCAACAACAGCAGCAACAATTTTTCGCCACCATAGCAGGGGCCTTTGCACAGAAGATGAGTGTTGTTCCGCCTGCATCACCTACGCACCCTGCTGGGAACATAAATCCAGCGGACTTTTTGAGCGCTTTTAGCGTTTCCGTCCTCCCACTTTTGTAGGTACTCACAAACCCGAGGAGGCTGAGTACTAGATAGATCTCATCTCTAAGATGTTGAAGCCGCTACACTGCACTGAGGTAGAACAAAGTTGAGCTAACAACCTATATGTTCGAGAATGAGGCTAGTTTATGGTGGGACAACGTCCTACAAACGGTTTCCACAGGACACATGAGGACTTGGGGTGCATTTGAGACACACTTCCACGAGAAATATTTTCCCCTCATGTACTGCCATGAGAAGGAGAGAGAGTTCCTTCGCCTCCGACAGGGGGCATGACAGTGGCAGAGTACGAGAACAGGTTCACGGAGCTAGCCAGATACGCTCCTTTGATACTAACTGATGAACTGATGAAAATGCGGCATTTTTTAGATGGGTTACGGCCCGATATCCGCACTAAGACGTGTTGCATTAGCATTCCCAATTATGCCGAGCTAGTCAACGCGTCTTTGCGAGCCAAACAAGATGGAGACAGAGTTTCTCAAACATGTATACCAATGGGCCCGAGGCCTCAGCCCGAATCACAGGACCGACCAGTCCTAGGTAAGAGGCCACATGTAGACTTGCCTCCTAGGCCCTTGGTTCTGCCGACGCAGCAAAGGCGAGCGAAACATTGGTGTACATATTGTGATAAAGGCGGACACACTGACCCCTTCCGTTTCACCAAGATGAAAGACAACGGTGTCATGCCACCTCAGAAGATTAACCGTCGGCCACCACGTGATGTAGTGACTCTACGATCTGCCTCACCAGCACAACCATTTTACCGACCACCTGTACCTCTGAATAGGCCGTCTCAAAGACCTATGACAGTGCAACCAAACCATCCTTAACAAGCCTGTGTGCATGCACTTGTAGTTGAAGCACCTGATTCAACAACTGCAGCTCCTTTGACCTTTGAGGTCACTGCTCACATTCAAGGTACACCTGTATTCCTATTGGTAGATACTGGGTCTATTAAACCAATTCGTATGAAAGAATAGGCCTAACAATGGATTACTATCCTCATAAAAAAAAAATATGGTAACTAGAGGGGACAAATATGTTGTAAATAATAGAAAGGTCGAAACAGAAAATTTCTACAACTTCGAGTTGCCAATAGGCTAGTCATATCTTTTCATATTAAAGTTTAGTATGTGGTGTCTATTTAAGAATTATTTATAATCATACTAGGAATTATCCTGTGATTAAATTTGATTATATGTAATGATATATATATATATATATTATTTTTTAAAAATTAAATTAGAGCCCTCGAGTAGGATTGAGTTTCATAGTTTAATACTCTATAAGATCATGTTAGAGGCGGACCACAGTAAGGTTATAAGTTTCTTATTTCCCTTGTAAATTCAAGGTTCATACTGCATCGAAGAGATGTCCCTTTTCTTTCCCTTCCCGCGGCCTTATGTTACTAGCATTCTAAACTTCTACAATATTTTAGGACTCCCGACACTTCCCTACCTCCCAAAGTTAATGAAACTAAAGTACAAATCTGCTCATAACCCCCTAGCCGTATGATTGAAATGGTGACCTACAATTATAATATTAGGAGATTGAAAACCCTTCTAGTATAATTTTTTTACTATGAGCACCAGGAAAGAACTTATTATCCACCACGTTAAACATAGGTTAAACAAGAACTCTCGTTGAACAAGATCCAAAGGTGTAACGCCCTGAAAATCGGGGGTCGAGCATAAACTCAACTCCCGAGTTCCAGAACATCACTTATGCAACAAAATGAATGATGATTGAATGTTGACTGTATTCGTGCATTGAACATGAGTGAGATTAAGCCAAAACAGCATATCATACTCCAGAAACAGTTAAGTTTGCAAGCGGAAGACTGTGATAGATAGATAAAATATATAACTTATGATGAGTCTCCAGAGTGTGATAACATTACCAGTTAAATAAATACAAGTGCAGTTCTAAAATGTACCAATGTGAGGAAGTGTAATGCCTCCTATCCCATGTACCATAGCCCCGTCAATACAATATCAGGTCTTCATTGACCTGCCAGAGAGATACAGATAGGAGAATTCCTCCTATCATCATAGAAGTAGTCCGGCTCTGCTTCACAAGCATCGCCACCACCTGAAACTCAACAAATCTGGTTGGTGTGTACAACACCGTCCCGTAACGTGGGAGTGAGTGATCAACTCAGTGAACAGTAAAGCATAGGTTAACATGTTATCAATTCAATCAAGCAGTAATGATAAAGCAGTACAAATCAAACAATTCTAACTACTCTTATTAAATGCGAGAATGAGATGACATGATGCTGTATGCCCTTGCCAAACCACCCTCAAGCGACATCATCTTACGTTCGCGAATGCTTAACTCCCTCAGTGCGCCACATCTACAAAGCACATGCGGTGCGATGATGCTCATGATTACCAAGTTATTATTAGTCCATTTCAACCAGCAGTATTGGGAAACTAAGGTACCTCCCTCATATCATTCCCAAACATGATCCATTTTAGGGTCGTCAATCCTAGTTAATCTCATACGATATTATGGTTCGAGAAGCATAGTAAAGGCATCGCAAAGGGCTCGTCACCCGTCAGCGCGGATACAGATCTCACCGTATGCGGCTCAATTGCTGACCGTCAGCTCGAGTATAGGTCTCACCGTACTCGGCTCAATCACTAGCCGTCAGCTCGAGTACAGGTCTCACCGTACTCGGCTCCACTCATACTCTAGTTGCTGTGAAAGACTCGTCGCCAATCACAGACCCTTGGAGTATACTCGAAGATACTACGGAGGACTCGTCGCCCGTCAGCACGAGCACAGGTCTCACCGTACTCGGCTCTCCCGTAAGTATCGACAGCTCGAATACAGTGTCCCATACCACCATATTCGGCTCACGAGTTGGTTGCGCAATGGTCACTACGGGGAGGCACATGGCCCCAGCGTAGGCCGACAGCTCGACCACGGTGTCCCATACCACCATGCCCGGCTCATGCGTCTTAGCGGATCGAGGTACCATGGTTAAAGGGGGTTTCACTGGTAAGTTTGGTACCCTAGGTTCAAGCAGTAGCGTCCAAACAGGGTGAACATGCATAAGGCAGATCGGGTTACTTGACGAGCTCGACTAGCACGATCGCCCGTTGAGCTGCACGACATGAAGTGCAAAAACAACTTCGTGTGGCCTAGCCACTGCCGACAGGCAACGCACGACTCGAGTTCGTCGAACACATCCCACGTGGCAAATGAATTCAGCCACGAGTTCAATCTCGTTACCGATTGCCTGGGCAATAATCATAGCCCCAACTACAATCAATTGCAGATAGATAAAGCAGTAATGGATCAGGATTTAAATCATACAATCAAAGTCTGGTATTATCCGTTTAGGGCTGCCAGGGCTGTTGCACGCACTCGTTGCTCCGCTCCCCCATCACCCATGACGGATCATACAACGTAAATATAAATTTAAACATATGCATTACACATTTAAAATCATAAAGCAGTTGAGCATGTTATGAATCACAACACAAGCATGAGTTTGTACATGTTTAATTCCTAATCACACAACTATCAAAGGAGATCATACACATAGTTAAAAGAGGTTGAGAATCATATCTCAACACCCTTATACATTACAATTTGCTAACTACTACTCACTCAGACATTTCAAGATACACTTGAACAAACATACATCAACATACATGACATATGTCGATCACATAGGCATTAGGCCAAATCCTTTCACTAGGGAGTTGCCCCAACCATAACACGCGTACACCCACGACGGATAGTCATGGCAAGCAGGAATCCAAGTTCCATATTCATTCAGCCATTTCCACAAACACTTGGGCCACACATTTTAGCCTATATAGTGTATATTGGCCGTGGCGTGATTTAGGGCAAATCCTTTCGTCAAAGGGGTATCGCCAATACATCAATCATGAATCCATGACAACTAATCATGGCAAGCACGAATGAGAATTCTATACTCATTCAGTCATTTTCACAAACACTTAAAATACACTATTACAACATACATGACGTATGTTAGCAAAATACGTGTTAGGGCTGCCCCTTCGCCACGTGAGTATTTTACCCATGTATCTCACAATCATACAACAAATAATCATTACAATTGCATTTCCAAAATCCGCACGTATGCGGTATTTCTATAATACACTATTTCAACATACATAGTGTTTACAATCGAACATATATTACGGCGATTCCTTTCGCCAAACTAGTATTTTATCCATGTATTGTATAATCATACATTAAATAAACATGTCAAACATTATTCCAAAAAAAATACGTATACGGTATTTCTACGTATATCTAGAGTATGTGAAATTCCATATTCTACAACGTTAATCGAAACAGGAAACGGAAAGCACTTTGTACATGTGCATTTACACGCAGATCATGAATCTATCATTATCTGACATTGAAAGCGTTGAAAAATGTAACCTATACACCTAAAGTCCGCACCTTGTGTCGTAGAATCGTAACGGAGTTGAGAGGTTTGCTAAGCTTTCATCTACGGCAGTTTGGCAACCTAGAGAACGAAATAGGTTAGCTATTTCACAACCTACAACCACCCAAGCCCCAAATCAGATTAGGGTTAGGGTTTCTTACCTAGAAACGACGCCGAAAATGCCTGGAAAATGTCTGGAAAGGGGCGGTGCAACCCGTGTGGTGGCAGGGAACGACGGCTGGGAGATTCTCCCACTTCTCCCTCACTTTCTCTCTCTTTTCCCTCTCTCAATTCCAAATTCGTATGGCTGCCATGAGAGAGGGTTTAAGGTCCTTATATAGTCTCAAAACTCACCGAAATAGACTCCTGTTCAAAGGTTACTGCTAATATAGGTATTTTGTCACTTTTCCAGCTCAAAAGAGAGGTTCTGGTGGCCCTCCTTGAGCCAAACGTCAGACTTAAGCTCACCACACATGGATCTATGTGGGATTACGTTTTCGACTCGATCGGATTCCCAGATCGCACGTGGCGGACCACTTTCAGTTCAACGGTCAGTGGGCCACGATCCGAAATTCCAAGTACATGTAAATGTTCCTGAAATTTTTCCTGAACCGAGGGTGTAATTTGGTCTGATTCTGACGGTCTGGTTGCTTAATACTGATGAGCAAGTGAAAGGTGCCAGATCACTATTCCAGATATTTATTTTGGAATGGGAATAGTGTTTTTCACACTCCCTCGCTCCGTATCGAAACGAATGGTCGTGGGACATCGGCTGGATCTGATTTTTGAGATGATTGTCAAGCCCAGTGAGGCGGTCCTAGTTCCTTAGCTTCGTGTTAATCGGACTCCCGATGTGTGGTCTAGACCTAATACGAAGTTTTGTTTCATTCCCAAGAGCAGACGGGAAATGAGTTTGGTTCTAAACTTTAGGGAAACCTAGAGTCACTGATTTTGCAAGTTTTGGGTCTTGCAGATCGTATTTAAAGTGATCCCAACGGATTTCATGGTTAATCGAGTTTTGCACTTAGTTAACTTTGTTAAATTTCTAAAGGATTTAATCCTAATTGTTTTCTGGTTGAGATGGTACTTAGGCCTTTGCAGTTTGTATATAAAGTGATCCAAGTTTTACTACTTAGCTAGTTTAAGATAGTATCTAGGGCGAAAGTGCTTTGAAAAAATTGAAAGCACAAGGTAGTGAAGGGTGGGATTTGTGAAGAAAATGGTTTAAGACGGGATTTGAGGCTTTGAATTGAGCGTTTGAAAAGTTAATCAGGTATTAAGATTGACTCAATGCCTAAGGATGTCTAATCCCAGGTTGGCAAAAATCCAGGATGTTACAAAAGGACAACCTTATAGACATGAGGCTTGAACCTCCTAGCGAATTATAATACTCCTTAAATACTTAGGATGATTCGATTTCGAAATTTCAGAACCATATCTGTACGAGGCATTCGCGGCTTAACTCAATTCTCAATCCTGGATGATTACCAAAGGACTCACTGCTTGACCGAGTAGAAGACCAGGATCCATCAGGATTAGGAAGGGATACAATGTGTTGTCTGCCCTGGTCAGGCGGCAATCGACGTATTAGGTTCGAGCATACCACAACTGACTTTCCGTATTAACCCAATCATAAATGGTAGAAATACCACCCTTAGGTAACCTTTAACATCAGACACTTAGCACGATAATAATGACTTGGACATTTATTTTCAAACCTCAAAGGTAGAAACTTTTAAGGGGGGTAGACTGATATGAGCTAGGCTAGTGTAGCTGTATATACCCTAACACGTATATAAACCTGAAACCAATAGATCTAACCTGAAAACCTTTACTTATTACCCTTAGACAATTTCGGGGATGAATTTTTTTTTTTAAGGGGGGTAGATTGTAATGTCCCGGAAAAATCCGTACATAGACCTGAGTACTACCTCAGGCAGAAATCACTCAGGACGAAATCCTTTAGAAATTAGACGAAATTAACTAAGTGTTAAACTAGATTAGCAGTGAAATTCGTTTGAACCACTTTAAATACGAACTACAAGACCCAAAACTTGCAGAATCATCAACGCTATATTACCCTGAAATTAAGATCAATCTCATTACCCAGTTGCTCTCGGGAGCACAATGAAACTCTGTAACGGACCTGGACCGTACGTCGAAAGTCCGATTACTACGAAATTATATAATTAAGACCGCCTTGCTGGACTTGACAACCACCTCAGAAATTAAGTCAAGATAGTGTCCCGAAGCTATTCGCTTGAGCCCGGAGTGAAGTGTGTGAGAAACGTGGATATTTTAGAAATAAAAATCTAAATTTAAGTAATTTGAGACTTGTCGCTTGTGGGCCGAATATAAGAATTCAGACCGTCAGAATCTGACTTAAATACACCCTCGGATCAGGAGAATTTTCCCATACATAGCAGTGTACTTGCGACCCTGATCGAGTTTTGGTGACCGTTGAACGGAAACTAGTCCGCAGCGGTTGATCTGTAACTCCAATCGGAATAAAAACTTAACTCTACCTAGATCCATGGTCAGGAAGCTTAAGTCCGACCGTACGTAGAAGGGGGGCCTCCAGAAGTGCTCCGTTGAGCCGAAACAGATGGGTTTTGGCTATAACCTAACTATACCTTGGCCCTGGGGCCATTTCCATCAGTTCCGGGCCTATATAAGGGCCTTAAGCCCTCACTTTCTCATCCCATATAAATTTGGGAAACCCTAGGAGAGAGAAGAGAGAGAAAGAGAGAGAGAGAGAGTTGGAGTTCATCCCTTAGATTCAATCCCATCACTCAATGGACTGAACCAACTTTTCTGTATCGCTATTCCGGTGATTCCGATCTCATTCTTAGGTAAGAAATCCAAGCCCTAATCTGTTTTAGGGTTTCAGATAGTGTAAGTGATGAAATAGCTAACCTAATTCATGCTATAGGTCGCCAATCCGCCGTTGACAAAGACTAAGTGTCTAAAATGACTCCGTTACGCGTTTACCGGTGTAAGGTGCAGACTATATATGTTTAGGTTATGGTGTTCAAGGCTTTCACTGTCAGTTAATGATTTATTACTGACGTGGGTACCATTTCACATGCCAAATACGATGTTTGTTTCGTTTTACAGTTATATATGAACTATGTTGTGTATAGTGTATTCCAAGTGTTTGTTGAAATGTTTGAATGAGTTTGTAATTTGGACCCGGGCTTGACATGATTATCCGTTGTGGATATATGCTAGATGTATTTGTGACAACTCCCTAGTGAAAGGATTTGCCCTAATATATGTTATGCCAACATACGTCATGTACGTTGTAGTGTGTAGCTTAAGTGTTTGTAGAAATGTTTGAATGAATATGGGGCTACGATTTGTGCCCGCTATGTCTACAGAATGCAACTACATGATGGTTGTGTATGTGACAACTCCTCACTGGAGGGATTTGTCCAAATATATGTTGTGTATAGTGTATTCCAAGTGTTTGTTGAAATGTTTGAATGAGATTGGAATTTGAACCTAGGCATGACATGTTTATCCGTTGTCGATATATGCTAGATGTATTTGTGACAACTCCCTAGTGAAAGGATTTGCCCTAATACATGTTATGCCAACATACGTCATGTACGTTGTAGTGTGTAGCCTAAGTGTTTGTAGAAATGTTTGAATGAATATGGGGCTACGATTTGTGCCTGCTATGTCTACAGAATGCAACTACATGATGGTTGTATATGTGACAACTCCTCGCTGGAGGGATTTGTCCAAATATATGTTAAAATCAACTCACGTATATATGTGATATGCGTAGTATAAGTGTTTGATAAAATGTTTATATGAGTTAGTATTTGGTGAAATGTACTTATATGAGTGTTGAGATAGGATTCTCAACTACCTTAGATATGTGTATAAACCCTTTTGACTTACATTATAATGTTTGTTCTACTTATGAAATGTGTATGTGTGAATTCATGTTATGTGTATTTCATAAATTGCTCAAATAGTTGTAGGATTTGAATTACTTATTCATTACTGCTTTGATTACCTCATATGCTTACTTGTTGGAATTGGATGCGTTTGAGACTATGCTATAGTCCAGGCAATTGGTAGTAGGCCCTGATTTGGTGGCTGAGATTATTTTCGCCACCTTAGACGTGTTCAGTGAACTCGAGTTGTACATTGGTTGTCGGCAGTAGTTAGGCCACACGGAGTGCTCACGCACTTCATGTCGATCAACTCGATGTGCGCTCGTGCTAGTCGAGCCTATCAAGTAACCCGATTGGCCCGATGTATGTTCACTATGTTTGGACGTTACTGCTTGAACTTAGGGTACCAAACTCACCAGTGAAAACTCTGTTAACCTTGGTATCTCGATCCACTAAGACTCATGAGCATGACATGGTGGTATGGGACACCGTATTCGAGCTGTCGGCCTATGTTGGGGCAACGAGCCTCCCCGTAGTGACCAGTGAGCAACCCAAACTCGTGAGGCGAATACGGTGGTATAGGACACTGTATTTGCACTGTCGGTATCCATTGGTGCACCCTGGCTGTGGTCCCCAGTCGGGTTGGTGACGAGTCTTCGAAAATAGACTACCAGTTGGTAGGGTGTCGGTGGTAGTGACCTCGAGTATACTCTAGGACTGCGTTGAGGCGACGAGTCTTTACATAGCAACTAGAGTATAAACTAGGCCTGCACTGATCAGGTGACGAGCCCTTTGAAGTGACCTAGAACCGTAACTTCGTATGAGATTTACTAGGACTGACGACCCTAGAATGGATCATTGTTTGGGTATTGATATAAGGGAGGTACCTTAGTTTCCCAATCCTGCTGTATGAAAAGGACTAATAAAAACTTGGTAATCAAGCTCATAACATCGCTCTGCATGTGCCCCAGTTTGAAGAGCACAGAGGGAAGAAAGCATGCTGCGACCGTAAGATGGTGTCGCACGAGGGAGTGTAAGCGAGGGCATGCATCATTATTCATATCATTCTTACATTAATAAGAGTATTCATGGATGTTTGATTTTACTACTTTATCATTACTGCTTGACTGAATTGATAACATATTAACCTTTGTTGTGTAGTTCCACTGAGTTGATCTCTCACTCCCACATTACGGGACGGTGTTTTAAACACCAACCAGCCTCTGTCTTGATTGCAGATGACGACGCGACTCCTGAGGCGGAGCCGAACTTCAAGGATGACGAGGAGGCATTCTCCTACATGCAGTTTTCAGGCGGGTCTATGTAAACCATGTTCTGATCGACGAGGTTACAGGGATGTTGATTAGACGCCATTACACTTGTTATTTTGCACTTTTGGAGCACCCATGTATATTCTTTTTGTTCATCTTTGGAGTATACATGTATATATATAACCTGGTAACATGTTCACACTCTGGAGACTTATAATAGTTTATATATTTTATATATCTATCACAGTCTTCCGCTTGCATAATTTAACCGTCTCTGGAGTATGATATGCTGTTTTGGTGTAATCCCACTCATGTTTAATGCACTAACACGGACAACATTTAATCATCATTATCTATGTTGCATAAGTGATGCGTTGGAACTCGGGAATGGAACTTATGCTCGACCCCCGATTTTCAGGGCGTTACACTGAGATTGAGGGCTAAGAGTGTTTCATGCCCAAGTGCTTGATAACCCCTAGACCAATCCTCCTTCACTTGACTAAAACTTGTAAAATTCAAAGATGGGAAACTAGGGTTGAGGAGGTCTAAGATGAGAATGAGGTGCATCAAACACCCCCGCCTCGTACTTTGGGAGACTATTTACAACCGGCGGGGGTAAGTACGCCCTCATGCATGGTTTTTCCTGAAAATACGGGATACATGGATATCAAGCCAGGGGTGATCCAACTCCTTCCAAAATTCCATGGTCTTGAATCTGAAAGTCCATATTCACACTTGAAAGAGTTTGATGAGATCATGCCACTTTATTTTTTCCAAATGTGTCTGAGGACACAGTCAGGCTGAAACTCTTTCCCTTTTCTTTGAAAGAGAAAGCTAAGACGTGGTTGCGTTCACTACGTCATAGATCTATTGACACCTGAAATGATATGATAAGGGAGTTCATAAAGAAATTTTTTCCACATCATAAAACGAACACCCTTAGAAAGTCAATCATGAACTTCGCCCAAAAGGAGGATGAAACATTCTTCTAATGTTGGGAGTGGTTCAAGGATATTATCAGTTCATGCCCATAACACAGTTTTAAAACGTGGTGCATTACACACTTTTTCTATGATGGTCTAACATCTTCCATGAGCCAATTGGTTGAGACAATGTGCAATGGGGAATTCATGAATAAAAATGTCGATGATGTGTGGGACTACTTGGATAGACTTGCTGAAAACGTACAATCATGGGATGCTTACCCAAAATAAGCACCACTTATAGGCTCACTCAATCAAAGGAGGGGCAGATTATACCTTTTTGAAAGAGGGTGATGATATCAATGCTAAAGTGTCTAATCTCATAAGGAAATTCGAGGCCATGGAATTAAAGAAGGATACGGTTAAGGAAACTGTTTACGGTATTTGTGCTTGCAACATTCACACAACTGAAAATTGTCCAACAATACCAGCCTTTCAAGAGGTGTTGAATGAGTAATCCATTGCCGTGAATAATTACCAAAGACCTTTCAATGCACCTACCTCTAATACGTACAATCTCAATTGGAGAAATCATCCAAACTTCAGTTGGATGAATGGACAAATTGCTACTCCTCAAGGGTTTTTTAATCAAATTCATAATCAATCGAAACCTCAAGAAGATTTGGTTCTAAAACATATTCAAAACCAAGAGCTTATCACTTAGGGTATAATGTAAACCCTTCAAGACATTTCAAAGGCCATACAAGGGTGTGAAACAAAAAATTCAATTGGAGAAAAAGGGATTCTTCCAGCCCAACCTTTCCTCAATCCTAAACCGCAATACGAAATAAGTGATCTAAGCTCTTCAAATCAGATGGAGCAATCTAAATCTATCACTACTCTTAGGAGTTGGAAGACCATTGACAAAACCATTCCGATTAGGTCTAAAAAGCCTAAGGACCCGGAAGTGGACAATAATGATAAATCTAGCCATACTCCACAAGAACTAGAACCAGAACTTCAAGGCAAGCCGGTTGCCCCATTCCCCTAATGGTTGGTTACACCAAAACCTCTCTCCAACTCTCAGGACATTCTAGAGGTGTTGAAACAAGTGAAGGTCAATATTCCTCTACTGGATGCGGTTAAACAAATACCTTCATATGCCAAATTTTTGAAAGATTTGTGTACGACCAAAAGATGGCAAAATATTCTAAAGAAAATCTTTTTAATTGAAAAAGTGAGTGTCATCCTAAAGCAAGATGTGCCATAGAAATTCAAAGATCTTGGTATCCCAACCATCGCTTGTGTAATTGGGAATTACCGCAGTGAGCATGCACTTCTTGATTTAGGAGCAAGTGTAAATCTGATTCCTTACTCGGTCTATAAATAGTTAGGTTTGGGTGAATTGAAACCCACCCTAACCACATTACAACTTGCTAATCGATCAGTGCGTGTACCAAGAGGGATAATTGAGGATGTGTTGGTTCAGGTTGACAGTTTCTATTACCTAGTAGATTTTATCATCTTGGATATGGAACCCATCAGCAACATGAGCACTCAAATTCCTGTCATTCTTGGTCGCCCATTCCTTGCCACTTCAAACGCCATCATTAATTGTATGAATGAAGTTATGAGTATGCCTTTTGGGAATATGACATTGGAGTTGAATATCTTTTTCAATACTGGCAGATGGTTAGAGGATGATGACGATTTCCATGACATTAACATGATTGACTCTTTCATGGAAGATCGAACACCTTTGACCTTATCCTCTGACCCTCTAGAAATGTGTCTGGCCCACTCCCATGATTTTGATGATGACATGAATAAGGAAATAAGTGTCATGCTTGATATGCGCCGATACTTGAAGTTAACCGGTGGAGGCCACGATTTGAAGACTTGCTTCAAACTAGTGTAGTGCCTCCACCATATAACCTCAAGGCACCAATGCTTGACCTACAACCTTTGCCCTTGTATTTGAAATATATCTATTTAGGTCAAGATGAGACGTACCCGATGGTGATTTCTTCCCACCTTGAGCAAGAACAAGAGAGTATGCTCATATCTACTCTTGGATGGACGATTGTGGACCTCAAGGGAATTGACCCTTTGATCTGTACTCACCGCATTTATCTTGATGATAATGCAAAGACCTCTTAACAATCACAACATAGACTAAATCCAAACATGAAGGAAGTGGTTAAAGTTGAAGTTCTTAAACTATTGGATGTGGGTATCATATACCCTATATCCGATAGTCAATGGGTGAGTCTAACTCAGGTGGTTCCTAAGAAGTCCGAAATCACCATTGTAGCCAATACCAATAATTAACTCATGCCAACTAGAGTTACTACTAGTTGGAGAATGTGCATTGACTACAGGAAGTTGAATATCGTCACGAGGAATGACCACTTTCCTTTGTCCTTCATCGATCAAATTTTGAAAAGGCTAGCTGGTCATTCATATTACTGTTTCCTTGACGGGTAGTCATCTTACAACCAGATAGAGATAGCTCCTGAAGATCAGGAAAAGACCATGTTTACATGTCCCTATGGCACCTTTGCTTACCGAAGGATGCCATTTGGACTATTTAATGCCCCTGTCACTTTTCAGCAAGGCATGATGAGTATTTTTTCTAACATGGTCTGGCAATATCTAGAGGTCTTCATGGACGACTTCTTTGTCTTTGGTCCATCTTTCAGCGATTTCTTAAAGAATCTTAAATCTGTGCTGAAAAGATGTGAAGAAAAGAATTTGGTACTCAATCGGGAGAAGTGTCATTTCATGGTTCGTAAGAGAATTATCCTTGGACATATCATCTCGTCCAAAGGAATCGACGTAGATAAGGCAAAAATTAAACTTATCTCTAACTTATCTGTAAGTGCAATAGTTATTTGCCCATTTGGTTGTCAAATTTTGTGGTGCCAAAAAACACAATCTATGTCTTGTGTAGCATGTTGATTTGTATGCTCAAGTCATTGCATCAATGCTACAAGTTAAGAACGGTGATCTACTTCAAGAAGTTCAAGTTCAAGTTATTTTTCTACTTCTGCAAGCTTCAATGATCAGAATATTTCAAGAGCTACTTCAGAAGACAAGTCTCAAGTACAACTCAAGAATAGAAGTACAAGATGAAGTCCAAGCTTTAGAAGATCTCAAATTCAAGCTACATCAGAGATCTCAAACTTCACATTCTTCAAAGGTCAACCATCATCTGAAGAAATGAAGACTCAATGTCCCTACTTCACATTTAAGGTATAAGTGACCATAGTTTGACCTTAGGGTAGGTCATTTTGTATACATAATTCAAAATCTAATATTTTTATAAGTGTTTGGTCTATTCTTCGACTAGTTCTGGACTCTGTTTGACTAGTCCTAGAACTGGCTTGACCAGTCCAAGAAATTCTAAGACAAGTCCTAAGTTGTTGCAAAATTTCAGAATTTTTTGGTTGAGCTTCAACCAGTCCTGGAGTTTGCTCGACCTGTCGTAAGAACAGTGCCGACTCATTTTCGACCAGTCCTACAGCTACGACTCAAACTCCATCAACCATTCTTGGTTACTCACGACCAGTCGTGGAATGGTCATGACCAGTCGTACCCGCCTCACGACCAGTCGTGGACATCACACGACCAGTAGTGGAACGGTTTTATCCGATCGCGCTTAAAATTTGAAAATGCAGTCCGACCTACGACCAGTCGTGGTGGCCACACAACCAGTCGAAGATGCGATTTCTACAACTATAAATAGAACACGAATTTCAAAGTTTTTCAAGAATCCGAATTCAAGTAAAAATCAAGGCATCACTCGGAGATAAGTTTGTGTTAATTTTAAAGCTACGCTATGCATATTTAATATTTTCTTTTGTTACCTTTATTTATTTGATTTTGTTTCTGCATTCCAATCTGAATTGAAAAGAGGAATTGTTGTATTCCTTCTTCTTATAATCAAAATCAAATAGAGCTAGCCCAACTGGTTTAATTTAAAATCAATTAGAAATTAGAACCATATCAAAGTGAGTAATTGGACATTAAACTTCTATATTCGAACTCCTACTCCAATTGGTTCTTCCGGGCTACAACGAAAGGAGAAATCCAGATATTTTACTTTATTGTAAATTTCCTTGTTTTTGGTTTTTGTTTGAGATTAAGCTAGAAAAATCTCAATCTTGTGGTTATCTGAGGAGAGCCAAAAAACTCAGAAGTGAGGTTTTTTGAATTGTGTAAGCCCATTTGAAAGACACAATTGTGAAGGTTTTAGGTGAACCTATGAAACCTATTTTCATAGTGAACGCTAATATCCCTTGTGTGAGGATATTAGGAGTGGAGTAGCAATCTGTGTGGCTGTTGTTTAACAGTTGGTGTACACACAGGCGAACCACTATAATTCTTTGTCTTGTAGTTTTAAATGTTTATTTAATTTCTATCTTTTATCATTCAAAGCTGTGGAACGTATGTGTGGATGTGAATGTTGTAATCTTTTCCATTTCAAGCATTGTGGGAATGATGTAATAGTTTAGAATTTCATTTCTTGTTATTTCCTTTATTCCTCTTTAGTTTGAGATATTGATACTTATACCGTTTTAGTAAGGTTGTCCTGCCATAAACCCTTGGTTTTTATGGTGCAAGGTTGTTCTTAGAACATCATTCGCATAAGCCTCTCAATACTAGAATATTGAGGTTGCTTTACATTTCAGTACTGTGATTTGTTTAAAGTTCTATCTTTCATTTAGTTTATAAGGCTATCTTATTCATTTAAATTCCGCTACTAAAGTTTTAATTTGGCATAGTCCTATCCCCCCCCCCCCTCTAGGACATATATCTAGGCCTTTTCAAGTGGTATCAGAGCCTAATAGCTTGTTTTTATTGTTATTTGGATTAATTTCCTGAGCTAATCGATTTAAGCTATTTATAAGATGTTAAATTTTGATAACCTTCCGGTCACTAGGCCTCCACCATTTGATGGCTCAAATTATGCCTATTGGAAAGCCAGGTTGAAGATTTTTCTTAAATCCATGGATGAGAGCGTGTGGCAAGCCACAGTGACCGAATGGATCCCTCCTACCACTGAAGTGACTGGTATCGATGGATCAAAATCAATGAGAATTTCACCTTATTTTTCTTGGACCACTCTTCAGAAAAGTGAGAGTAGTGCCAATGCAAAAGGCACTAAATGCAATAACTTGCTCTCTATCACCGGATGAATTCAAAAGGATTATATCCTGTGATACTGCAAAGCTAGCCTGGGATATTTTAGAAATGACACACGAGGGTACATCAATTGTCAAAAAGTTTAAAGTCCAAATCCTCACAACCAAATTTGAGGAAATTCATATGGAGGAAAATGAAATGTTTATGGACTTCTATACAAGACTAAATGACATTGTGAACTCTATGTGGGGTCTTGGTGATAAAATCCCAGAAAGTAAAGTGTGTACAAAGATACTATGCTCACTATCTGGACGGTTCAACTCAAAGGTGACTGTGATCCACGAACTTCGTGATACGGACAATATGAGGGTAGAAGAATTAGTTGGGTCTTTACAAACCTATGAGTTAAACTTTAAAGCTCCTAAACGTAAATCTATAGCCTTTATGTCTTCCAAATGTATTTCTCAAGAAATTTCTGATTTTGAAAATTCTGAAGATGATATGGCTCTCTTAGTGAAAAAGTTTTATAAGATTTTCAAAACTAAAAAGAAGGTACACGTTCAAAAGTAAAATGATAAGAAAAGATCTAAATCTAAATCTAAAACTTGGAATCTTGAAAAGATAGTCAATGTTACAACTGCCAAGAATTTTGGCGTTTAGTAAACGAGTGTCCTAAAAGGAATGTTGGCTACTTGGGATGAATCTTCTGGCACTGAAGTCACTTATGAATCAGAAGATTCTGAAACCGAGTCGAGCAATGAAGTCAAAGCTCTTATGACTCTAGCCAAGTTCACTTTTTCAAATCATGATGATTCTACTAGTGAATAAAATCTGAATAGTGATCATGCAAATGAAGAAGAACTTCAAGATACTTACAATGCCCTATACAAGGAAAGTTGTAAGATTGCAGTAATATTCCTCCAAAACAGAAGAATACTCCTCCTAAGTTTGTAAAAGAAGAATCCTCAAACTCAAGAGAGCAAAGTTCTAATCAAAAGTTTTCTAAAAATGTTAAAACTTTTCAATCTTTCAAAACTAAAAGTATTCATATCAACCATAAAAATCAGAACTGAAACCCTTTAGCTGAGAAAATAGTTGATCTATTAAGGAGCTCTAAAATCTAACTCAGTGGGTCAGTCTTACAACAACTACAAACATAAGAAGACCAACTATACTCCTAAACCCAAAACAGTTATGAAATGGGTTCCTAAGGTTACTTGCTTGGTTGCCCACATGGCTTTCAAAGCTTCAAGTCATTCAAAGTGGTACCTAGACAGTAAATGTTTCAGACACATGACTGGTGACAAAGGTTTGTTCACCACTCTTAAAGACATGACTGATGGTTCAGTCACATTTGGTGATGGTAGCAACAGCAAGATTATTGGCCATGATACGGTTCAACTTTCTAACCTCCCCTTATTTGAGAATGTTTTGTATGTTGAAGGTTTAAAACATAACTTGTTAAGCATTTCTCAAATTTGGGATAAAAATCATAGTGTTAAATTTTCTAACCTAGGGTGTGAAATATTAAACAAAAAGGGTTTTGTAATATTAACTGGTCGTAGAACTTCTGAAAACTGCTACATCGTGAGTGATTCTACCTCATCTAATCAACTGTGTTACATGGTCCATACCGATGAGACCGAATTATGGCATAAATGCCTTGGACATGTACACTACCGCAATATCTATAGATCGAGCAAAAGAGAACTAATAAGAGGTCTATCTGAACTTCAAAAAGTAGACAAAATATGTGGCGAATGCCAGATTGGCAAACAAACTAGGAGTTCTCACAAAAAGGTGAACTCCAATGCCACATCAAAACTGCTCAAACTTCTCCACATGGATCTTATAAGACCAACAAGGACGGAGAGTCGAGGTGGCAAAAAATATATACTGGTGATCATGGATGATTGTACCAGATTCACTTGGGTAACCTTCTTAAGAGATAAATCAGAAACCCTTGATGAAGTAAAAAGGATTCTTAAACGGATCCAAATTGAAAAAGGTTCTCAAGTTAGTAAGATCCATAGTGATCATGGATCAGAATTCGAAAATAGCAGTTTTGAGAAATTCTGTTGTGATCGGGGAATATCTCATGAATTCTCTGCACCCAAAACACCACAACAAAATGGAATTATTGAAATAAAAAATAGAGTGCTTCAAGAAATGGCTAATGTAATGTTAAATAGTATGAAACTCCCTAAAAATCTTTGGGCTTAAGCAGTAAATACTATCTGCTATACAATCAACCGGGTTTATACAAGTAAGTTAAATAATAAAACTCCTTATGAACTATGGTTCGATAAGAAGCCTACTGTCAAATACTTTTGAGTTTTTGGCAGCAAGTGCTATATTTTACATGACCGTGAAAATCTGGGGAAGTTTGACACTAAAAGTGATGAAGGTATCTTTTTAGGGTATTCTTTAAATAGTCGTGCATATCAGTGTTGAACAAAAGGACTGGTGTTATTCAAGAGTCCACAATGTGCTCATTGACGATCACTTGAATACACATGTCCTAAGTTCAGATAATGATGAAGTTCTTTTAATTGACAAACCAAATACTTCATCAAATCAAACTAATTCTGAACTGAGGACCGTTAAAGATCATCCAACCACTGAAATTCTTGGAAACCCTCTCACTGGTGTGCGCACTCATAGTCAACTAGAAGACATATGTAATTACGTTTGCTTTACATCCCAGATAGAACCGGCTAACGTGAAAGAAGCTCTTACTAACGAAAACTGGATAGTTGCGATGCAAGAAGAGCTTAACCAATTTGTGAGAAATGATGTTTGGTATCTTGTTCCTAGACCTAAAAATAAACATGTTATAGGAACTAAGTGGATTTTAAAAAATAAGTCTGATGAACTTGGTAATATAATTCGAAATAAGGCTAGACTGGTTGTACAAGGGTACACTCAAATTGAAGGCATCGACTATGATGAAACCTTTACCCCAGTAGCTCGTCTTGAATCAATCAAACTATTCATATCCATTGCTTGCTTTAGAAAATTCAAAATTTATTAAATGGATGTAAAGAGTGCCTTCTTAAATGGTGATTTACATGAAGAAGTGTATGTTGAACAACCAATGTGTTTTGAAAACCCTAAGAACACTGATCATGTCTATCTCCTTAAAAAGGCTCTCTATGGTTTGAAACAAGCTCCCATGGCATGATATGAAAAATTGACTAAGTTTTTACTAAGTCAAAATTTTCTAATAAGAAGTGTTGATAAAACGCCGTTTGTTAAGAAACATATGATCATATCTTAATGGTACAAATCTATGTTGATGATATTATTTATGGATTTACCTGTACTAACATGACTGTTGAGTTTGCAGATTTAATGAAATCTAAGTTCGAAATGAGCATGGTTGGGGAATTGAATTATTTCCTAGGTTTGCAAGTAAAACAACGACCTGATGGTAATTTTATTTCTCATACCAAATATGCTTTGAACTTGATTAAAAAGTTCAGATTTGATATTGGTAAGAATTTTGATACTCCTATGAGGACAACCTTAAGACTCTCAAAAGACTCTACAGGTAAAAATGTAGATCCTAAACTATATCATAGCATGATTGGCAGTTTATTTTATTTAACTGCAATAGACCTAATATTGCTTTAAGTGTTGGTATTTGTGCTAGATATCAGTCTAACCCAAAAGAATCTCATCTAACTGCTGTTAAGCAGATTATGCGATATATCGCAAGTTCTGCTAATTTGGGTCTCTGGTATCCATATGATACTAGTGTTCAGTTGACTGGCTATTCAGATGCTGATTGGGCTGGTAATATCGATAATAAAAAATCAACCAGTGGTGGTTGTTTCTATATCGAAAATTGTTTAGTTTCTTGGTTTAACAAAAAACAAAGTTCAGTATCGCTCTCTACTGTTGAGGCTGAATATATCACGGCTAGAAATGCATATACTCAGCTTGTTTGGATGAAACGTATGTTAAGCGATTATGGAATTGCACAGGAATCAATGATATTATATTGTGATAATTCCAGTGCTATAAATATTCAAAATATCCAATCCAGCATACACCTACCAAGCACATTGACATTAAGTATCATTACATTCGTGAATTAGTGGAAGAAAAGTTAATCTCTTTAGACTACATTCCGATCGAGACTCAACTTGCTGACATTTTCACTAAACCGCTCGACAAAATTAGGTTTAATAAATTGAAATTTGGTCTTGGTATATGCATTTAAATTGATTATTCATGCGTGTGTGTATCATAGTGTATATATATTTGATAATTTATTGATTTAAATTTCAAATTTTTATGAAAAATGCATGTTTTTGTTGGTACACGACCAGTCGTGGTACGACCGGTCGAGAACGGTCTTCGACCAGTTGTGTAGTGCACTGGACCTTTTTAATTTGTGGAAAAAACTCATCTTCTTCATTTCCTATTTCTTCTCCAATGAGCATAAGCACGACTAGTCGTACCCAACTATTTGATTCGTCAAGGTTAGTGCATTTTTTTGTCAATCTTGTAGATTTATATTCTATTCTCTTCATTTTTGTCATTTGAGTACTTGATTTCAAGCTTCGTTGAGATTTTAGGGTTTTTCTTCTCCATTTGCTGATGTTAAAAAACCCATCTCTACTTCCTTTATGATTTCTCGTTGCTTTGGTTTTCTTCAAGAAAATGGATGTTAGAGGGAAGAAGAAAACTGCTCATGGTCCATCATCCTCCAGATCAACTCCTATCTCTAGGCGCCTTCTTCGGTCATCCGAAGATGATCCCACTCATGTACGGGATTTGCATATGCGCAATGTTATTGTTGAAAAGGCTGTTAGTCTTAACCACATTGCTCCTTTTGGTATCCTTCCTCTTCTCCAATCTATAGGTTGGGATAACATCTTACATTGGGGTGGGCCATCATACCAATTCATTGCACAGGCCATGATTGCATGTATCTCTGAATTTTCATCTGATAATTTAACGTTTAATATTAATACTAGAGAAGGTCCATTTACAATAGACCATCATCTGATATCCGATCTTATGAACATACCTATTCAGACTCTAGTGGAAAAACTGTTAGAATTAGAAAAACGTATGTTAACCAGAGATTTATGTAATATGGACGTTCAATGGACTCATAAAGGGAATGCGCTCCTCGCAAAGTATTTGTTACCTAAATACAGGGTTCTCCACATAATCTTTACTTCAAATTTATATCCACATTCTGGTAACAAAACAAAACTGACTTCATTTATGGTTTAAGTTTTGCATTCCATTGTCACTGGTACTAAAGTCTGTCTGCCTTCTATAATATGTTATTTCATCATTCAGTTTCGTCTCCATTTAGGACACAGTGATATTCCATCTGCATATCTTATGACTGTGTTAGCTACTCACATGCTAGTTGCTATGCCTGTCGGAGAGGCTCCTATTCATCATCTTTTGTTTAACAATACTAATATAAATAAGATGAAATTGGAATTGGCTCCTGGCCAAAGAGATGTGGGTGGTGGTGGTGCTGAAGCAGGGAATGAAGAAGAAGGTGGCGATCTTTCTCCTAATGATATAAATATGGATGATATTTTTGATGAAATTGAATCAGACTCTGGAAATGATCCTGACTATGAGCCATCTGATTTTGATGCTAGTCTTCGTGCACTTGAGGAAAAGGTATGGAACATGAATGTTGCCCATGCTTTGCAATTCAAATATACGTGCAAGTATCTTACAAGCATTAACAAGGACCTTCATCAACTTGATCCCACCATACCTGCTCCTTCCTTAGGATCTGATTAATTTGTTTATCCTTTGGTCTGTAATATCTTTTATACTACTTTTTTTTTGGTGTGTGGACTTTGATTTTACTTCAGTTTGTATGACTGACTTTTTGTTCAGCTGGTTAATGCTATGTGAACTTTGAAGTTACTTATTTTTTTGCATATCTTAACTAGTTATTCCTTTAATTACTCTCTTATTGGTCTTCCACTTCCATTTTATTCCTTTCTTCCTTTGTCATATTGTGACAAAAAGACGGAGAATAATTTAAGTTTGATAAATATGGATATATGGGGGAGATAAATATGGATTGTGGGGGAGTAGAGTAGCATCATTTTTTAATGGTGAATTTATGTGTGTTACTCAGGGGGAGTAAGTACTGAAGAATTTGTGAATGACAACTGGTGCAATATTCGTTAATCAGTCTATAACTGGTGCATGATTCTTTTGTGTTCATAATGTTCATATTCTTGTTAAGTGTGTTTTGTCACAAATTTGACAAAGGGGGATATTGTAAGTGCAATAGTTATTTGCCCCTTTGGTTATCAAATTTTGTGGTGCCAAAAAACACAATCTATGTCTTGTGTATCATGTTGATTTGTATGTTCAAGTCACTGCATCAATGCTACAAGCTAAGAACGGTGATTTACTTTAAGAAGTTCAAGTTCAAGTTATTTGTCTACTTCTGCAAGCTTCAATGATCAGAATATTTCAAGAGCTACTTCAGAAGACAAGTCTCAAGTACAACTCAAGAATAAAAGTACAAGATGAAGTCCAAGCTTTAGAAGATCTCAAGTTTAAGCTACATCAGAGATCTCAAGCTTCACAATCTTCAAAGGTCAACCATCATCTTAAGAAATGAAGACTCAATGTCCCTACTTCACATTTAAGGTATAAGTGACCTTAGTTTGACCTTAGGGTAGGTCATTTTGTATACATAATTCAAAATCGAATATTATTAAAGTGCTTGGTCTATTCTTCGACTAGTCCTGGACTCTATTCGACTAGTCTTAGAACTTGCTCAACCAGTCCAAGATATTCTAAGACCAGTCCTAAGTTGTTGCAAATTTTTAGAATTTTTTGGTTGAGATTCGACCAGTCCTGGAGATTGCTCGATTGGTCGTAGGAACAGTGCCAACTCATTTTTGACCAGTCCTGCAGCTACGAATCAAACTCCAGCAACCATTCTTGGTTCCTCACGACCAGTCGTGGGAGGCCTCACGACCAGTCGTGGATATCATACGACTAGTCGTGGAGCGGTTTTATCCAATCGCGCTTAAAATTTCAAAGTGCAGTTCGACCTACGACCAGTCGTGGTGGCCACACGACCAGTCGAAGATGCGATTTCTGCAACTATAAATAGAACACAAATTTCAGAGTTTTTCAAGAATTCAAATTCAAGTAAAAATCAAGGCATCAATCTGAGACAAGATTGTGTTAATTTTTAAGATACGGTGTGCATATTTAATATTCTCTTTTGTTAGCTTTATTTATTTGATTTTGTTTTTGCATTCCAATCTGAATTGAAAAGAGGAATTGTTGTATTCCTTCTTCTTGGAATCAAAATCAAATAGAGCTAGCCCAACTGGTTTAATTTAATATTAATTAGAAATTAGAACCATATCGAAGTGAGTAATTGAACATTGAACTTCTATATTAGAACTCCTACTCCGATTGGTTCTTCCGGGCTACAACGAAATGAGAAATCCAGGTATTTTACTTTATTGTAAATTTTCTTATTTTTGATTTTTGTTTGAGATTAACCAAAAAAATCTCAATCTTGTGGTTATCTGAGGAGAGCCAGGAAACTCAGAAGTGGGGTTTTTTTTGGAATTGTATAAGCCCAATTGAAAGACACAATTGTGAAGGTTTTAGGTGAACCTGTGAAACCTATTTTCATAGTGAAATCTGATATCCCCTGTGTGAGGATATTAGGAGTGGAGTAGCAATCTGTGTGGTTGTTGTTTAACAGTTGGTGTACACACAAGTGAACCACTATAATTCTTTGTCTTGTTGTTTTGAATGTTTATTTAATTTCTACCTTTTATCATTCAAAACTGTGGAATGTATGTGTGGATGTGAATGTTGTAATCTTTTACATTTCAAGCATTGTGGGAATGTTGTAATAGTTTAGAATTTCAATTCTTGCTATTTTCTTTTATTCCTCTTCAGTTTGAGATATTGATACTTATACCGTTCTATTAAGGTTGTCCTGCCATAAACCCTTGGTTTTTATGGGGCAAGGTTGTCCTTAGAACATCATTCGTATCAGCCGCTTAATACTAGAATATTGAGGTTGCTTTACATTTCAGTGTCGTGATTTGTTTAAAGTTATATCTTTCATTTATTTGTTTATAAGGCTATCTTATTCATTTAAATTCCGCTGTTAAAGTTTTAATTTAGCATAGACCTATTCACCCCCCCCGTCACGCCCCAAACCCGAAAATCAGATTCACAGGAATCCTGATCGTCGAATCCGGTGCCGACAGCCTCCGTAGTACCCCATTCTCGGCTCCTAGTGTCCATACGCCAGATTCCGATCCTGGGATCCTACAAGAAGAATTTTTTTTTTTTTTTGTACATTTAACTCGTAATAAGTATAACCACAAGTATACCTAAATCACAAAGGCAACATCATCATCATATATCCACTAATATAATCATTTGATTATAATACTGAAGGGAAATACATAAATCGAAAATCAAGCTCCAGAAGACCGCTGCATGCTCCAAGCTCAACACTGCTACAACCTAACATCACCTGCACGCATCTATCGTGCATAAGCTTATAGAAAACTTAGAGGGTGGTGTAAGTGTGTGCACAAGGTAAGTGCCAAGTATCCAATACAATGTCATCATCATACAGTACTGAAAATACTGTTAATCCATAAATCGTACAATATCGAAATAAGCAGAATTACTAACAAGATCATGAATTACCAGAGTAAGCAGAAATACTGACAAGAGCAGGAATTATCAGAGTAAACAGAAATACTAGCAAGATCATAAATTATACGATAATAGAGTAAGCGGAAATACGAAGAAGTCCATGAGTCAGTCAATATCAGATCACGCAATATAGAACAACTATGCAAATGAGGAGTTATAAAGAGCCAAATATCAAATACCGAGGATGCGATGCAGTATGTAATTCTTGATAAGTCCACGAATAGTGTCAATCGTATCTAAACCATATAAAAGCAGAAACACAGTAACCCAAAATACCATATGTCATGGTTGTAATGCAAAATCCGTTGCGAATGGAATGACTATGCTGGAGTGTGAAGTCGGGATGATAGTACGTAGTATCGCAGGCTATGGGGTCCATTACAAGGGACTTCTATCTAAACTAGTCTCATACCTAAATTTGGAAAGTCAGACTCAATGTGGTAAACTCCTGATCTTAGGTTAGTCGCGCGCCCCAACCGAAATCCTAGCCATTGCGAAGGTATACGTACAATTAGTTGCGCACCACCAGCCCGAGTGGATAGTGAATGAATGAATGAATGAGTATGCAACTCATGCTCAAAAGTCCACATATCAATACAGTTCATCTTTGGGATCATCACCGGGGTCTATTACACTCAACGCCAGCTTGTCGCCCCTATCCGAGCACAATTGGGTAAGTGGAAGAGACTTCACTATCTGCCTACCAATATTGGGCCCGGTTCGTCGATAGCGAACCCATTCCTCAAGCTGGTCAAACTCAACCTAGACATTGCCCCCTCACTCAGGCGGGTAAGGTCACACCCCCTTCCAACCGACCACGACACAATGGCAGACGCGGCCTACTGGTATACAGCCCTCATGCGCTCATATATAACCACCCGGTCTCGACGTTGGGGCGTCTCCTGGCCACGGAGGTTTAGGGATTTTCACCCAAGGACATCTATGGCGCCCATATGCTAGAACTCAATATTTTCGATGTCCCATCTGACCATCCACGATATGCCTGTGGAGGCTACGGCCCTGATGTCGCTAGGGCGTACAGTAATCATAATGCAAGATGCATGAGTCATACGAACCAGCCATGCATCAATCTTGCGCATACCATGCGCTCATATGAGATAACCTCCGCCTATCAGGGAGTCTCATAACAACATGCTCAATGACATATGCAATAATCAACCACATCTCATAACAAGCATGCAGATGATGCGTATGGGCATGTATCATGATGTTATACTGTCGCATACTCATAATTGACATCGAATGATATACTCGTAATCGGTATCGATAACCGGCACCAATAATCGACCTCGATAATCAGCCTCGATAATGTGGACATTTAACCAACATTGCCCCCAAGGAATGGTCTACATAGAGCCAAACATATAATGGGCCCACGGCCTCACACAAAGGCCTAATATTCAACACTATGGACCTTACTCACAGGCCACATATACACAATAGGTGGGCCCTACTCATGGGCCTCAAATACATGAAATGGGCCATGCATCATGGGCCTAATATATATCCCAATGGGTCTTACCCATAGGCCACAATTACATCACAGTGGGCCTTAACCATGGACTATGAATACTTCACGATTGGCCTTGCCCATGGGGCTTGGCCTTGCCCATGGGGCTTAAATACTTCACAATGGGCCTCGACAAATCGGAATCGCCTCGATACTCGGCCTTGACAATCGGAATCGGTAAATCGGTCACGTCAATCGGGATCGGCAATCGGTCACGATAATCGGGATCAGTCGATAATCAAAATCGGCAAATCGGTCACGTTAAGCAGAATCGACAATCGGTCATGATAATCGGGATCGGTTGATAATTAGAATCGGCAAATTGATCACGTTAAGCAGAATCGACAATCGGTCACGATAATCGGGATCAGTCGATAATCAGAATCGGCAAATTGGTCACGTCAATTAGAGTCGGTAATCAGTCTCAACAATCGAAATCGATTGATAATCAGAATCGGCAAATCGGTCACCAATCGGAGTCGGTAATCGTTCACAACAATCGATAATCAGAATCGGCAAATCGGTCACCAATCGGAGTGGGTAATCGGTCACGACAATCGAAATTGATCGATAATCAGAATGAGCAAATCGGTCACGTCAATCGGAGTCGATAATCGGTAACAACAATCGGAATCAATCGATAATCAGAATCAACAAATCGGTCACCAATCGGAGTCAGTAATCGGTCACAACAATCGAAATCGATCGATAATCAGAATCGGCAAATCGGTCACCAATCGGAGTCGGTAATTGGTCACAACAATCGGAATCAATCAATAATCAGAATCAGCAAATCGGTCACTAATCGGAGTCGGTAATCGGTAACAATAATCGAAATCGATCGATAATCAGAATCGGCAAATCAGTCATCGATCGGAATCGGTAATCGGTCACAACAATTGGAATTAATCAATAATCAGAATCGGCAAATCGGTCACCAATCGGAGTTGGTATTCGGTCACAACAATCGAAATCGATCGATAATCAGAATCGGCAAATCAGTCACCGATCGGAGTCGGTAGTTGGTCACGACAATCGGAATCGATCGATAATCGGCAATCGGCCACGACAAATCAGAATCGGTAATCGGCCACGACAAATTAGAATCGGTAATCGGCAATCGGCGACGACAAATCATAATCAGTAATTGGTTACGATGTGGACATTAAACCATCACTGCCCATCAATGTGGTCATTTAACCATCATCTCTCCCAAGCAGTGGCCCACATAAAGTCAAACATATAATGGGCCCATGGCCTCATACAAATGCCTAATATACAACACAATGGGCTTTACTCAAGGGCCACATATACACAAAGGTGGGCCCTGCACATGGGCCTTAGATACATCATACGGCCCACAACCCATGGGCCTCAAATACAACAAGTGGGTCGCAACCCTTGGTCACCAAATATATCATAATGGGCCTCAACCTATGGGCCCCAAATACATCATATTGGACCTTAATTACTTCAAATGGGCCTCAAGTACATCCAACGTCCGTATCAAATGGGCCACAACAACTACACCATTCGTCCATCTATAAAGATCATTTTTAGAGCCTTATCCAAATAAATGAATCATATCGAAAGATCATCTGGACTATACCACAAACAATAGTGGTGATAAGGATTTCCACCGTTAAATTCTAGTGGGCCCACCACAACATTTATTTCCCATCCAGTCTATTCATAAGGTCACAAAGACCTGATCTTAGAGGAACACAAATATTATATTGGTCTAAAACTTCTGCAACCCAAATTGAGGTTTCAATGGTAGACATCCAAACCATTATTTTCTGCTGTGTGGTCCACTTGATAACAAGGTCTGTCTCATTTCCGGTCTCAAGCTTGAGACAAGCTAGCCAAATGGATAGACGGCTGGATGTAACACATACATCAGTGTGGGTCCACATACATGGCCCACCAGAAAATCTAAATCTACTACATATCCGTCAAAAGCCTAAGGCTAGCTCATCATATGAATGGACGGTCTGATATAACACAGACCTCAATGGTGGGGTCCACGTCCCTAACTACAGCACGCCAGCACGATGGGTACAACCGTCCGTAGGACGGACAGCATGGGTGAAACACCCACATCACGTGGACCATACCGTAAAATGGATGAACGACATGGTTGTTGCTGTCATGCTTGCTGCACCGTCCAGCAAATGGACGGTGCAGATAGAGCCATACATCATGGTGCGGCCCACTATTCATATCTTATATAATATAACATATTATCATGTCATATAATATAATATATTATATTATATTATAATATACAGGTTGTATATGAATTACAAAAAGGGCCACCGTCCAGACCCAGGGTGCTCTGGACGGTGCAGATATGGTGCATGAAACCATGGTGGGTCCACACGTAGCAGTGACCCACCACGGCCTATATTATATAATATAATATATTATAATATATAATATACAATATATTTATTTATGTATGTATGTGTGGGTGTGTGAGACCATCTTGGTGGCAGTATCCAGTGCAAATGGACGGTATGAATATAACATATACATCATGCTGGCCCCACCTCAATGGACGCACGGATGGTCCTGATTCAACACATGCATCGTGGTGGGTCACCTAACTTTCTGACGTTAGATTATAGTGGGACCCACCGTCCCTAGTAGTTGGACGGTGTGGGTACACCACGTCTTGCAGATAGGGTCCACACTACTGTGGCCCACCAACGCTTGAAACAAGCTGGTATTTGTGTTTGCCTTCATCAGCGCCTGCTGGTGGACAGCAGCAGGCCCGGTTGATCTCATCCCATCCTAGCCATGCATTGGACAGGTAGTGGCTGGACGATGAGGATATAAATCACTTACATTAGGGTGGGTCCCACCCACACATGTGGGGTGGGCCACACCCTAAACAGATGGACAGGGTGGATAAAATAGATACATCACTATGGGCTTCATAAGCACGGTCCAGATGGACGGTGCGGATATAAAAAAATACATCAACTTGGGTCCCACCGTTCCATGTAGAGAGGGTGCTGGATATCCCACGTCAGGTGGGTACCATGGCTTGGACAATATGGGCATTCCACATAGCTCACGTGGGCCCTATGGTCCTGTGCTGACACCCAAACAGCAGCTACGTAGCTGCGGTGAGATACACTGGCCAATCCATTCCAATGTTACTAAGGTGGGTCCACACGTGTGGGATCCACCTACCAACCAAGCTGATATTTGTTTATCCCTTCAACCAGCCCTGCATGACCGACCAGTCATGCAGGCCATGTGAGGCAGCCATGGTTGAGTCGTAGGTGGTCAGTAAGGTGACCCATAGGATGGACAGCGTAGATAAAATTCAACATCATGGTGGGCCATCCATAGGAAGAGAGAGAGAGAGAGAGAGAGAGAGAGAGAGAGAGAGAGAATGACGGACGGAGGAGGGGCCCCGCCACTATAGGCCCCTCTATAGAATACATACATCAAGATGGGTCCACCATGTGGGCCCTAAAATCATCAAAATCAAATCATAACTCACCCACCTTATGATCTTCTCCTTCCTTTTACCACCAACGCATCTAGAGCTTCGAAGGAACAAGATTCAATGGTTGAGATCGATTTTGGAGGGTGGGATTGGGTGATAGGAAGGTGGGCCACACAAGCTTCTCTCATTGAGAGCCATGGACTTTAGGTGCTTGGGAGAGGATGAGAGAGATGAGAAGAGAGAGGTGATGTAGAGAGAGATGGGAATGGGGTGTGATGGGTGATGGATGTGTACTTGGTTGTAAGGGAGAGTTGACTTTAGATGAGAGAGGGATGGGTGTTGGTACTTAGGGAAGGGATGTTGTACTTGACATGTGAGGTGATTGATGGGATTGATTGATGGAACATTTTATAGGGATTTGCAACGCGCGATGTTTTTTCTTGAACTGAACGCGGGCCCACATCTCCTAGCCCGAGTATCTTCTCAACGGTTGATACGCGACACCGGAACCGCGACGACGGCACGGTCACAATGATACAAGTTTCGATTCGAGCTGACTCTAATATACAAGACTCGACTTATAATCGCGCGCAAACATCGGATACAGGTCGAGGGTCGCCGAAATTCAACTGAGAGGACCGCGGAAGCCTACGGAATGACACGATTTAGGATACGGGCCTTACAACCCCCCTAGGACATATAGTTAGGCCTTTTCAAGTGGTATCAGAGCCTAATAGCTCGTTTTTATTGTTATTTGGATTAATTTCCTGAGCTAATCGATTTAAGCTATTTATAAGATGTCAAATTTTGATAGGCTTTCAGTCACTTGGCCTCCACCATTTGATGGCTCAAATTATGCCTATTGAAAAGCCAGTATGAGGATTTTTCTTAAATCCATGGATGAGAGCGTGTGATAAGCCATAGTGACCGAATGGATCCCTCCTACCACTGAAGTGACCGGTATCGATGGATCAAAATCAATGAGAATTTCACCTTATTTTTCTTGGACCACTCTTCAGAAAAGTGAGAGTAGTGTCAATGCAAAGGCACTAAATGCAATAACTTGCGCACTATCACCAGATGAATTCAAAAGGATTATATCCTGTGATACTACAAAGCAAGCTTGAGATATTTTAGAAATGACACACGAGGGTACATCAATTGTCAAAAAGTCTAAAATCCAAATCCTCACTACCAAATTTGAGGAAATTCATATGGAAGAAAATGAAATGTTTATGGACTTCTATACAAGACTAAATGACATTGTGAACTCCATGTGGGGTCTTGGCGATAAAATCCCAGAAAGTAAAGTGTGTACAAAGATACTATACTCACTACCTGAACGATTCAACTCAAAGGTGACTGCGATCCAGGAACTTCGTGATACGGACAATATGAGGGTAAAAGAATTAGTCGGGTCTTTAAAAACCTATGAGTTAAACTTTAAAGCTTCTAAAGGTAAATCTATGGCCCTTAAGTCTTCCAAATGTATTTCTCAAGAAAATTCTGATTTTGAAAATTCTGAAGATGATATGGCTCTCTTAGCGAGAAAGTTTTATAAGATTTTCAAAAGTAAAAAGAAAGTAGACTTTCGAAAATCAAATGATAAGAAAAGATCTAAATCTAAATCTAAAACTTGGAAATCTTTAAAAGATAGTCATTGTTATAGCTGCCAAGAATATGGGCATTTAGCAAACCAGTGTCCTAAGGGACAAACGTAAAAGGAAATGAATGTTGGCTACTTGGGATGAATCTTCTTGCACTGAAGTCTCTTCTGAATCAGAAGATTCTGAAACTGAGTCGAGCAATGAAGTCAAAGCACTTATGACTCTAGCCAATTCACTTTTTTAGATCATGATGATTCTACTAGTGAAGAAAATTTGAATAGTGATCATGAAAATGAAGAGGATCTTCAAGATGCTTACAATGCCCTATATAAGGAAAGTTGTAAGATTGCAGTAAAATTAAAGCTTCAAAAAGAAAAGTTCACTTTATTGTTTTAGAAAATTCTCATATTTCAGATTGTTTTGAAAACTGCAAATCTGATCTAGATTTCAAAACCACCCTTATTGAAAATTTGAAATCTGAAAATGATAAACTTAAACTTGAAGTCTCTTCTCTTTTGAGTTTAAAGGATACATGGAGGTATGCCCAAGGTGATCCAAAATTAGAAAAAACTTTTAACTAGATCAAGAAGATGTGGCAACTAATCTGGTTTGGGATACAATAAGAATATTCCTCCAAAATAGAAGAATACTCCTCATAAGTTTGTAAAAGGAGAATCCTCAAACTCAAGAGAGAAAAGTTCTAATCAAAAGTTTTCTAAAAATGCTAAAACTTTTCAATCTTTCAAAACTAAAAGTAATCATATCAATTATAAAAATCAGAACCGAAACCCTTTAGCGGAGAAAATAGTTGATCTACTTAAGTAGCTCTTAAAATCTAACTCAGCGGGTCAGTCTTACAACAACTACAAACATAAGAAGACAAACTATACTCCTAAACCCAAAATAGTTATGAAATGGGTTCCTAAGGTTATATGCTTGGTTGCCCACACGACTTTGAAACCTTCAAGCCATTCAAAGTGGTACCTAGACAGTGGATGTTCCAGGCACATGACTGGTGACAAAGGTTTGTTCACCACTCTTAAAGACATGACTGATGGTTCAGTCACATTTGGTGATGGTAACAACTGCAAGATTATTGGCCAAGGTATGGTTCAACTTTTTAACCTCCCCTTATTTGAGAATGTTCTGTATGTTGAAGGTTTAAAACATAACTTGTTAAGCATTTTCCAAATTTACGATAAAAATCATAGTATTAAATTTTCTAACCTAGGGTGTGAAATATTAAACAAAAATGGTTTTGTAATATTAACTGGTCGTAGAACTTCTGAAAACTACTACATCGTGAGTGATTCTACCTCATCTAATCAACTGTGTTACATGCACTACAAGAAATACTACTTTTAGCGACGAAAATTTTCGTCGCTAAAAGTCAAATTTTCGCAGCTAAAAACTTTTAGCGACGAAAATTTTCGTCGCTAAATTCGTCGCTACAAGACCGATGTAAGAGGGTTTTATCGGCGAAAAAAGGAAATCGCCGCTAAATGTAAGCTTTTTAGCGACGAAAATTTTCGTCGCCAAAAATATTTTCAAAGACTTTTAGCAGCGAAAATTTTCGCTGCCAAAACAATTTCCAAGACTTTTGGCAGCGAAAATTTTCGCTGCTAAAAAAGTCCCCAAGACTTTTTAGCAGCGAAAATTTTCGCCGCAAAAAAAGTACTCAAGACATTTAGCAGCAAAATTTCAAAAACTTTTAGCAGCGAAAATCTTCGCTGCCAAAAAACAATTTCCAAGACTTTTGGCTTCGAAAATTTTCGCTGCAAAAAAAATTCCCATGACTTTTTAGCAGCGAAAACTTCCGCCGCAAAAAAAAATACCCAAGACTTTTTAGCAGCAAAATTTCCAAGACTTTTGGCAGCAAAAATTTTCGTCGCTAACAAAACTATGAAAGACTTTTGGCAGCGAAAAGTTGCGCTGCTAAAAATAATCATTCCACTTAAAAATTATTGCAAGACTATTAGTAGCGAAAATTTTTGCTGCTAAAAACAATGTGGTAGACTTTTTAGCAACGAATATTTTCGTAGCTAAAAGTCTCTTTTTTAAAAAAAAATCCCAGCACAAAATTGCTGGAATATTTTTCCTGATATACACCTGTTATAATATATTTCATCATATTCTTCCTGATATACACCTATTATTTAATACATTTCATCATATTCACATTCACATCAATATAAACAACCCATATTTCATCATATTCACATTCACATTCACAGCCATCATATTCACATCCATATTTCATCATATTCACATTCACATTCACATTCACAGCCAGCTGCTGCTCATCTCACGGATTCACAGAAAAATCCGTGAGATGTTGGGTGTAATGTGGGTGTTTTATAACTCTATACATTAACACATCAAAAATGAACAAGCCTGTAATAAAGTTCCCATATATACATATACATATACATATATATAAGTACAATTTTGAAATGCTATCACTGTTGAAATTCATCCATATCCAGTGCAATCTACTCTTTCTCCATTTACAGTAACGATTAATTGAGGTACATTGAAGTGAAAGTTTAATAAGGTACGTACCTTGCAAATAGCATCAATTTCATCAAAAATGATAACATGCAGATCACTTTGATCACCTAAAACAAGGAAAGAAAGGAATACAAATTAGACTATCAAAACAAGCATGTATGGCATAGCCATCACTATAAAACATGACATTTCTCTAAGCAAAGCTGCTCACCCGAAGTCCGTTGGTCATTCTCAGCATCAGCAAACAGGTCCCTTACATTCTTTTCAGTCTCTCCAACATATTTACTTAGGACTTAAGGCCCATTAAACAAAAGGCTAATGGTTTGTTGAAAAAGGCCCATAGGATATTTTTCATTTTTAACTGTCCAAAAATATTCATACCCCTCCGGCACTGGCAGCCTTTTCTGGAACAATCAGAACTTTAGCCTTCCTCAGAACATCAATTGCTTGCGGCATACAGGGCATATTTGAACCTGACACCCAGACAAGTATGTATTATTGGCAGAAAAGACAATTAAAAAAAACACACACACCGTGAGGCATTGATGGGTTTTAATGGAAAAGTCATGTACGTTTATAGATATTTGTTTTCAATCTCATTTGGAGTTTTGATGAGTTTTAGAATTTTATGATATTTAATAAAATCTGGTGCAACCAAACACACCGTAAGGCATTGAAAGGGGCACTCAGAAAATGATGTTTTGAATACTATTTTCTACTATTGAACCTAGTATTATCTACTACATACTAGTAACATACAACCAATTAGTCAAGGAAATGCTAAAGAAAATTCATATGGATGTTGGACTTGGAAAACAACTAGTTGTTTTGTGGATTAGGCAATTCTAGAAGAAAAAAAAAAAAGGTATCACAGTAATTCTTAAGAAGGGTAAAGAAAACAAATGTAGCAAATCAATATGACACTTTCTTTACCTGTTGCCACCAACAAAGTCTTTATAATTTAAAATTCTACCAAGATTTAAAATTCAAAACGTTTACGGCCTACAAGCATTCAATAACCACCGTTTCATGATGTATGGTTCACTTTCGATTTGGATTTGCATCGTTTTTTGGCTCATTTTATTTAAACATTATGATAAGCCTTATGAAGTTTTTAATGGTAGAGAAATAAAAACACGTAATATGCAATTTAATCCTAGCCAGCCAACGACTTTCCTGTAAATGTACAATTTAAATGGAAATATGACCAACAGGCTCAACACGTAATATGCAATAGGAGGTTGAATAAAAACCTTGTGGCCTTCAGTTCAATGGAGTAGCCCTTCAGTTCATTCCCAATCCATATTGTGGCCTGCACGATGAATCAACTAGATCTATGAAGACCATACCTGTACAAATGTTGGCTTGAATAAAAACCTTGAGCATGCATTTTTTCTATGAGGCTGGCATTTTAATCCAAAATTAGAATATATTTCCACTCCATTAACATCAATTTTTTCTATGAGGCTGGCACGATTTTTGGATTCATGCACCAAAGTATCTGTTAAAATGGATGGACGACATGGATATACAATACATGCATCTAGGTGGTCCCCACTGTCAAGGACTCGTCATGTTGGGTGAGGTCTCAAAGACACTTAATCTGCTCTCAAAGACACTTAAAATGGATGGTGATTTGTGAAAACAACATGCACAAAATAAATCCGACCTGATGCTTAACAGAAGACAAATCATCGGGGAAGAAAGATTCGTGCCAAAGCAGAGGTTTATAGGTTAAGTATTTCAATCTATCATACTTCTCATGGATGGTGGATAAAATCAGAATTGTTGACAGCTATCTTAGTGAGAACATTGCATCTGGCATTTGTTGTTTGATTGAAATAGTTGTGTGGAGTGTGCCATGATTCAGGAGTACATTTAGAGATTAGTGTTTTGTTTGTAATACTTAAACGCTTATTAGCTCATGTTTATTGTATACATATCAGTCATCTCCACATAAAACTCTTTATTTTCAGTGGGGTTACAGAAAAGAGAGGACAAGGCAGCAAGTCTAGCCACAAGTATGCAGGAATAGATGACAGGGTAGTGTTTGGACACACAATTCTGTTAAATAGTGTTCTAACTTCCAAACGACATTTGACAACTTTGCAATTGAATGTAGACAGTAAATTCCATTTTTCTAGTTCTACAACATGCTGCATAGTTTCAAGGACTATTACATCTTGAGATTGCAATATCATGAAAACCATAATAAAAAGAAAAATCAATTGCCATTGTTTTCTACACCAAGCTAATATTTTGTTCAATTCGCATTTCTGTTGATAGGTTTATGGACAATGCATTGCATGCAAACTTCATGTGTCAACACGTGACCGGGCACGTCATCCAAGTGTTGAGAAAGGTGAGCCCGACCAAAATGTCACCTGGTGCAAAAGTGAGTCTGGTCCATTCACGCAGCAGGCTAATGATCTGATTCAACATATGCAGGTGGCCCGTCTGATGAGTGGACTGGCCTGATTGTTGCACTAGGAAATCTTCCAGGTATCCTATATGACGTGGGAAAATGTGCGCCCATCACACATGAAGTTCCCATGCAATGCATTGTTGGTGAACATTCCTAAATTAATGTGGTCTAGAAAATACCAAACAGGCTAAAAATTCTCAAAAATGTAGATATTTTGGTAGGATAGACGGACATTTGGGGTAGAAGGGATTTTGGCAACTGCATTACACATAATCACAATTTTTCATTTTCCATTCCAAGTGATTATCCATAACCTTTCAGGTCCAACCTGAGGGATTGTTTGGCACCCCTGGAAAAGTACATATCTGGAAATTGAATCCATTTCCAGGGCTTAATTCATGCGTTTGGATGGCTGAAAAAAAGGTTGAAACAGATTCCAGTTGGAATCAAATTCCAGCTTGGACCCTGTTTTCGATTCCTGCCCAGAGGGTGCATTGCAAATTCCAAGGGAATGAATTCCCTCCCAACAGTCATACTTTCGAATTCCATTTACAAAAACAACTGCATAAACCTTCCCTTTCCCAACACCCAAATTCAATTTCTGTATTCTGCATAATCAAATTCCAAGTTGGCAAACATGATTAACAGAATTTGTTTCCATGTACAGAATCAGTTTCTCAGGTAATTTGCTGCTTCTAGAAACAAATCCCTTAGCAACTTCCATATTCCAAGCAAACGGACTTTTCCAAACATCCAAACGCAGCCCAAGATTCAAATCACCCCAATCAACAAAAAATTATAGCAATTCCCATATGCACTCGATGCGCATTCACACCAAAACATAAACCATAACCAAAATGCACAAAAGAAAAGCTCATAGACCAAAAAAAAAACATTAATAATCCTCGTCATACATGAAAACACCATCTTTGGATTGCAAAACAACCATCCACACGTAAAAATTCACCTAACAAGGTTGCAATCCTTATCATTCTTTCTTTGAAACAATCTCAAATGGTTGTATTTGTGATTGGAAATTCTCAAAATGCGTTTTGGAATTTCAAGAAAGAAAAGGAAATTCGCAAAAATTTTGTAAGCCCCACGATGATATCATATACAAACCGTTCATACATTTTTTTCATATCACTATTTTTTTAGATCATTTTAAGTATGAGCCAAAAAAATGAGGCAAATCGAATGCTCGAGTAGACAGTGGGGATTGAATGCTTACCGTTGAAAACTTCTTGGAGGCTGTAGAAATTTTGGATCAAGCTGATATTTGGGGCGCGGATTAGCTGCTGACAGGTTGAGTAGCGAGACTGGCTACTGTAGTGAAGTCACCAAGTTCCGTAGGCCCCACCATGCTGTATGTTTTGTATCCACACCTTCCATCCATTTGGAGAGATCATTTTAGGTCAATATCCAAAGAATGAGTTAAATCCAAAGCTCCAGTGGATCCCAGCACAAAAAACAACCCAATTTTCTTCTATAAGTATGAACTACTTTGACCATGATCTAAACTATATAGATTTGAACCATAAGCATGGTCATTTAAAATGAAAAGGAGAGTTATTTGATACTCTGGCAGCTTCTGAGCTTGATATGCATGCAAACATAAATTATACATGAGGCATGCACTAACTCAGATTTAAACCACCTAAAATTTGGAAATCAGCACTGTAATTAAGTCACAGCTCCAAAATTAGACTGGTTCAAAGATTCTAACATCTTATCCATGTACACTTATTTGCTGAATCAGGACCCTTGTATATTTTTCATTTCGGTTGTCCAATAAATGTGAACCAATCTCGTCGAGCATGGTAATATAATCAAATAAGTGTAATGTTTATTTTTTGATACATTCGAACCAGGACCAACAAACTATATATCAATACACAGCTTGCCCCAGAGTTTACAATAAACCATGCCTGTCTATTGAAAAAATTAAAGATGTAGGTGCTTGAATGTGCACAGCATATCAAAAATTGAGAAAGGTGTCATGCTACCATGAAAAACAATATACATTGTGCATTGACTACCATACGGAAGCACCTGTTGTTTGTATATCATGATGCACCATCTAGCAGATGACCCCATCTCCATTGAATCTGGAGTAAGGGTGTTCTTTTTTTTTTGGAGTATGATATGAAACAAAGTTGGCTGAATCAGCGAATCGACCCGTGACTAACCTAAGTTAACTCTATTTGTACGCCACATGGAGAGGAAAAAAAAGGGTGTAGACCCAGTGAGTCCACAAAATCAACGTTACTCTGGTGACTTTTTCCAAGTTTCTTCATGAAACGGCTAGTCAGCCCAGGTAAAAGAAACAATCCAAGTCATGTTGCATTCTGCCATTTCGCTCTTAGTGCTCAGTAAGCGGTCTTGCCAAACCCAATGCTCAACGGCCATTGTGTTAGGTTTAAAAAGGCACAGGAAAGCCAGGTAACATGTGTGGTATCAATATTATAACTATTAAATATATGTCATGGTATATTATTTTAGGAAGATATACAAGCATATTTTAGCTAGTTTCTCTATTTATTTTTATACTTCTTTCTCTGTTTTCCAATTGGGAATTGAAACTTTAGTAACAACCATTGCTAGCTCAAGTAATCAAACAAGGAAAAATGAAAAAATATGGACTCCACAATTGAGCAGTGACAAACAAACCACTATGGACCTGACATGTTTTTATGATACAATCATAGGTGCCCATTTGATGAACAACCCGGATATCGCGTCTTGGCAAATATGGGGTGCTCTACTCTTCGCCACAAACTAAGATGCATATTTTAAACATGAATCATGAATTTTGTAAGTAATTAGTAATTACCAATTCCATGTTCTTGGTATTTATATCTATTTTTACTTAATAAGAAATTAACTTAATTAGGAAAAAATGATTTTCTAAGTAACCATGTTGACCCATCTGAGTCAAATTTTGTGGGCGCATCCAACTGCAGAGTATGCCAACCTTGGTATGAAGATAATAAGAGATACCAAATAGCCAAAATGAGTGAAGAAATTACTGGCTCTCATGGCTTTCTGACACCCTCTGCAGGTCTTTCTGCATGGCTGCTGGTATTATGTCCATAGATGCCATCTTGTCCTCGCCCCTAAGTCTCATGGCAACTGAACCCATTGTATTTCTTCCTAGTGCCCTAACCTGAAAGCAGGGTAATAAACAGAAACTGAATTAGAAAAAATGGTAAGCCCACCAATCTAAGTAGCAAGTACTTCTAGTGCTCCAATACCAATTCACAAATTTCTGAGAAATGGGTAGGGATCCCAAAAACCACCTATGAACAGATATCAATCAGCCTGTTACTCTGGAGAAGAGAGAGCAGATACAAATGGAAGATGAGCTTCACATATTAAAACTGCGGTAAAAAAAAAAAAAAAAAAAAACAGGGAATTGAACCCTTTTTTTTCAAAGCACCCTCGTTCCCTTCACTTAGATGATATCAAAGGGGACAAAAACATTATATCTCAGCTAAGGCCAACCAATGAATTTGTATGGTATGGATGGACAACAATATGGTTTTGCCTTCAACAATTTGCCAAAAATGCAGGACTTCTCCTTTTTCCCACATTATAACTTAAAAGAGAACCCTGCATTCAAAGCTTCATTTATCCTTTTGTAAGCATTACCAAATTTCTCCTTTTTCCCACATTACAACTTAAAGCATTACCACTTTCACAAACAGATCATCACGATGTCAGTTCTATAGTATAAGGTACCAGTACGAGCAATAAAAGGACTCACAGTACTACAAGAACTTAGAATAACCATCCCGCTCTGGGAAGCCGTTGCAATAAGGTCATCATTTATGCAGCGCCGGACCCATTTTAATTCATCACCAGGAACCTGCCAACTTAAAAGATGAGAACCTTGCAAAAATGAGATTTGTAGGCACCTGAGGACAGAAAGGTGTGAAATAATACAATCCGCTTTCGAAAACCCCCAAATATATCAATATCAATCCAGTCGCTGCAGCCCATCTCCACACCAATATCAATCCGAAAACCCCCAAATCTATCAACCTTCCGCTTTCGAATCAACGGCCCGAAAGGCAGCATTCTACTATTACCATTGCTATCACCTCCCAGCTGAGGAATCAACTAGAATGGCTGCCCCTAATTCAAGCAGCGTGATAAAATGAGAAAACCCTAGGGAGAGGGAGAGGGAGAGGGAGAGGGAGAGGGAGAAATAGAGAGAGAAGGGTCGAGAGAGAGAGAACGAGTGGATTGGGCACAGATTGACCGCGGCCTACCTTCACACGGGCGGCCTACCTTCACCAGCTCAGAGTTTTGGGCAATAGAGTTTTGGGCGGGGGAGAAATTTTGGGGATTTTGTTTCCCTCCGTCGGGTTTCACCTGCAAGAAAGGGACAAAATCGGATTGTGTACTGAGTTACTCGGTACGCTCTTATTGTACTGAGTAAACGCAGTTGGGTCCACAGCGAATGCATGTGGTTTATCCACGCCGTCCATTCGTTTTTCCATATCATTTTATGGGTTGAACCCAAAATTGATGCATATACAAGCCTCAAGTGCGCCATGCCACTGGGAAAAGTGGAACTATTGATTTCAACCGTTGAAATGTTTCTAAGGCCCCCAGTGATGTTTATTTGTCATCCAACCTGTTCATGAGATCAGAAGGACATGGATGAAGGGAAAACACAAATATCAGCTTGATCTAAAACCTTTGTTGTCCCCAAGAATTTTTCAACGGTAGATGTTCAATTCACACAGTTTCTGGTGGTGTGGTCCATTTGAGGTTTGGATATACTCCATTTTTTGGATTAAGCCCAAAAATTATGTGTTAAAAGATATGGACGGAGTGGATATAATGCATGAATGACACAGGGGCCCACGGAGTTTACTCAGTACTACTCAGTACGCAATCCGCTTCAGAAAGGGACGCGAGTTTGTTTCATGCACCTGAATGTCATGTGGGGCCAGTTGTGATGTATGAGAGAAATCCACCCCGCTCGTTCCTTTTTTAAGGTCATTTTAGAACACTCGGCCAAAAATGAAGTCTATCCAAATCTCAGCTAGATCCAAAACTTCTATGAAAAAAGTTATGGTGGCCATTCAATCAACATTGTGTGGTCCATTTGAGATTTGAAACTATCTAGTTTTTTGAACTACATTCTAAAGTAGGCTGGAAAAGTGGATGGATGGCATGGATATATATTAAATTATCAAGGTGGGCCCCAGTGTAAGGAATGACTAAGTATTTGAAACAGAATGACTAAATATTTGAAACAAATGAAAATCTTTAGTAAGCAAGATATAATTTATCTAAGTAAAAAAAAAATGTTATGGAAGTCATGCTACATGTACAAGATTATTTCATTGCATATTTAAATTATTGGAACTAGTCATTTAGCACCTAATGATATATTTCTATATGGCGCAAAAACAAACAAGCTAGACAAGACATTTTCTGCAAGTTAGAACTTACTAAGGTAAAACATTGTGAAGAGGAAAGCAAGTTACAAATCCAAGTTACAGTAAATATCGATGAATGGATTCAAACCTTGAAATAGATATCAAGTGCTCTATACAGCCCATCATCAAAGGGCCTTGGAGATTTTGGAAGGGCCTTTGCTAGAGATCGCATCTTTTTAGGTTTCAGGTTTACATTTGGCATGGATTTTCTGAAAATAGGTAACAACCATAATGATTTGAAGCAACCTGCATAAGATACCGATAAATCAAAGCTTAAAAGAAAATACAGATTGGTAAAAATATAAATATATTAATGAAAACATGTGCACTTAGAAAACAACATAGGTTATAACAAAACCTCAATTATGAGATGGCTTCTTTTGTTTGAGTCACCAAAAGAGAGGGGGAAATTGATTTCCTTTTAATAGTTACATAGAAAACTACACTCATAACCAACTCTAGATGGAAATTTATTTCCTTTTAACAGTTAGAGAATGATTGAAAGATTAGACCAAAACCAATCTAACGAAAGAGATGATATGACATCCAATCAAAAAAACAAAGTCCTAAAAGTGAAATTTCTCCATTATGTTTTTTCAATCCATCTTCCATTTTCTTCTTAACAAGAAAATCCATATTTACTAATATTCTCATTTTTCTATTTTTCAAAAAAATAAGTTCGGACTCCGAAAGCGTCGGCTTCAGCACTCGTACTTTCAACCCAAACCCTAACCAAGGACTCCAAAATTACCAAGTACTCATAAACATTCATTGCAAGCATTTTTTGTCTATGTGCATGACGACCATACTGTTAAGATCAATCCTCTTATTTTCATTTACAGAAACTAGTGGATGACAAATTATGTGTAACATACAGAAATGGTTCAGTCACTTGTGCAATTAGGAAAGGTTCAAAAGGACATACATATTTGAAAGTTGGTCAAATCATAAACAGACGTATTATGGACGAAGACATTGTTTTCATTAATAGGCTACCTAGTACTCATAAAAATTCATTACAAGCATTTTTTGTCTATGTGCAGGACGACCATACTGTTAAGATCAATACTCTTATCTTCATTTACAGAAACTAGTGGATGACAAATTATGTGTAACATACAGAGCTGGTTCAGCCACTTATAGGGAAGGTTCAAAAGGGCCAGATTTCCACATCAAGCATCAGTTGCATACATATGATATAGAAGGACAAAAGTATCACCTTCAACATGACTGTCAATCTAGCAACAAAGAGGGAAATCAGTAGTCCCAGATGCACTGAGGGAGAGGGAGCATGACACAGAGAGGGAGATGGAGAGGGAGAGGGACCACACCGTAGGAAAACAATGATGATCGAACGTCAACATTTAAAAACTTCCCATGGCCTACTGTAATGTTTATTTCTCATCCAACATGTTGATAACATCATAGGCATGGATGAAAGGAAAACACATATATCAGCATGATCCATAAATTTTGTGGCCCCAAAAAATTTCCATAATTTTCCAGAGATTTGGATCTGCCCTATTTTAGGCCTCATTGGCTAATATAAGGCTAATATAAGTTGGCATCGTGGTAGGGCCCACATAGCTTTGACACAAGCTAGCTGGCTAGCCTAGGGTGCACTAGTCAAACCATTATAAAACATTTTGGGGCCATAAAAGTTTTGTATCAAACTGATTTTTGTTTTTCCCCTTCATCTAGCCCTGTATGACCTATTCAACATATTGGATGTCAAATAAACAGTACAATGGGCCTTAGGAGGATTTTAATGATGGATATATAATAATTTTATAATTTATTTTATATATATATATATATATATATATATATATATATGGGAAAATGTTTCGTACGGTCGAGCTCATGGGAACTTCTCAAACGGTTGAGCTGTGTAGGCCCCACTGTGATGGGTGTCAAACATCTACCCAATCAGTCAGATGCACCATTCCATGGTGGGCCTGGGGCTTAAAAATCACAAGTCAATCCGTGACTTTTTTGAGCCACACCACATACAAAAGTTGAGAGGGGTTACCCTCCATTAAAATATTCATAATCATTTGTTGGGACCACTGAGCTGTGGTTCACAAATCCAGCCCATCCATTATGTGTGTCCCACTTGGATGAGGAGTCAGACCAAGTTTCATATGCATTGAAATTTCAGGTGGGCCCCACCAAGTGATTTTATATGTTTTAGGCATTTCTTCACATGATTTTAGATGGTATGGCCCACCTAAGTTCCGTATACAGATGATTTTTGGGATATCCTATAATTTAAAGGGGGCCCATTAAATGCACAGTGTTGATGGTTTACACTAATCACAGCGGGGCCATTGAGCCCTACCAGATCCAATAATCAAGTAGTGTTTTTTATTTTATAATAAATGTGTGTGAGTTTTGCATTTCCTTTAAAGTTTGGTGACTCATTTATAGAAATAGTGGTAATGATATAGGGTTATCCAGACCAACCAAATAATGGTTCTAGTTGTAGATGGATAATATGTATATATTTTCTTATAGAAAACTATCTTAACCATCCAATAAATGGTTTCTTACATGTACGGCTGTTAACATGGTGTATGCTATAAATGATAGTAAACTTACAACATTTGGATTTTAAAGTATTTTCTTTCTTTGTTTTTTTCTTTTTTTCACCAAAAAACGCCCTAACCCTCATTCTCTCTCTCACTCTCGCTGTTTTTGCTGCCTGATGGTCCCTCTCAATCTCTTTCATTTATACATCTCCCCCTCAAAAAACCCTCTCTGCTGCATTGCGCCTGTCTCGCTCGATCGCGGAGACCGTGGCAACCCCCCGCCGTTGATGTTCGACGGTTCCGTTAGGAGTAACGGTTTCTGTCAAGTCCCGTCGGCTGTTGACACGGAGCCTGCGGTGAATCGCGAGACGGAAGAGGCGGCGTTCGCAGTGGCAGCGACAGAGGGGAGGGATTCGAAGGGGTGGCGGTCGCGGTGGTTCGTGCTGCAGGATGGGGTGCTCGGTGGGGGCCGCGAGCGAGAAGTGCGTCCGGGTGATTGGGGAGGATTCGTTGCGGTACATGAGGAAGCATGCTATGCGTGCGTCCACCAAGCGGTGGAAACCTTTCGGCGAGATCCATCTTAAGGTTCAATTTTTGGAGTTTTTTTCTTCCTTTCTTTTGGTTTTATTTTTATTTTCTGTTGATTTGAATGCTTGATGTGAAGGAAATGTGAGGAATTTAGTTTAATGGAAGGAAAGAGGGTGCTGGTTGGTTTTTGCTCTGTATTGTCTCTAAGAAATGGGAATTGATATTCACATCCACCATTTTTTGGTATATGCACCTTTTTCACCCTATTTTGGCAATAAATGGTACAATGCACATGAGCTAACTAGCTACTTCAACTCAATTAGGGCAATAGCAGAGAATTTTACGATTCTCTAGCTGAAAGTTCGTACAATACTGTTCACGTTTTCGGCTTGCTCAAGTGGGGCACATTCTTCAGTGATACAAAACTGTAAATATTACACGAACAAGTATGGTGGTCCATGCACAAAAATCTTCCAGATGGAAAAAATCCTAAACATTTAAACAGGTGGCTAGAATAAAAAACTTTTTTTTTTTAAAAACAAAAACACCTTGATGGAACGAACTATATAATGGTTCTGATTTAAACACCAAAGGAACAAACACTTATAGCTAAGGTCTTCCAATCTGGGAGATTTTTGGTGCATGGGCCATCCACAGTGAGTTCCCCCATATCAATGTTTAGGATCAGTGAATATGAGCCACAAGTGCGTCCAGAAGTTCAGTATGCTCATTTTGTCTAAAACCCTGTCAATAGGATTGATTGTCATCAATTCGCCACACAGGACATCCATTATCATTCTCAACCTTGATCCCCTCTAATGAAATGGACATTCTTCTACTTGTTCTAGTGCTACATGTTCAAGTCGATATTCTTCTACTAATGATCCATGACATCATTAGTGGATTTTTTATCAAGAATAAATCAACTATAAGAATACTGCAATTAATGAGAAAAAGAAAAAAAAATAATTACAGGATCGTCCACCCAAGTTCTCAGTTCGACAAGTGGGGCCCATGGTTAAGTAATCTAGACCATTTATCTGTTGCATCTCGCTGTGGATGGACCATGCCCACAAACTCTCAGAGGTGGGCCACCTACCTTCTTTCTTTTTTCTTTTTTCTTTTTTTCGGCTGGATTTGCAGTTCTCTTTTTAACCATTTATTTGTGGACCACAAATAGGGAGGTTGGGAATTAGGATTGTACTGTTGAGGAGAATTTTGGGGCATACTCCATGCACTGGCCTGGATTGCTTCTCCCCAAACTCAAAACCTGAGTATATGGTAAAAATCATTTTACTGAACATCTCATAAAGCAGAGAATGAAAAGTTCATGTCAACTACAACTCATTGCATGTGAACCAAGCATCAAAAGGCCCCACCATTGAAATCACCTATTGCAAAAACCAGGCCGTTCCATTCCTCATATGGCCGTCTTGAATGAAAACAATGGACAGTTTAAATTAGGTATGTGGCCCGCCTTAATGAATGGACATGCTTGATTTTAGTATCAGGTGAGATCATCTTTGCAGGCCCATATTCACAGACCGAAATACAAGGTCTCAACCATTAATTTGTCATGCCCTACTCCAGATGGGTTATACCCCAAAAACCACTGATTGGAACAACTTTGCCACCAATTGGAAGGCTTCTGTCAATTGAATGTTGACCATTGGTTGGAGTTTTCCTAGCCATCCATTTGCATCATCAAAAGTTCTCCGAAAAATGGATAGGATCACCCGAATTGTGTGATTTCTGGAGAAACACTTTTTCAACTTCAAATTTGGAACATTTTCCTAATCCACAGTGGGCCCATTAGGTCAATGGTATGGATCACCCAAAAATGTTCCATGGATCACCAAACAATGTTGAGACTTGTATGAATGGGCACATCCAGACCTGATAAATCCTCATTGTTTAGAAGAATTTGAATAGGGCAGATCATGCTTCATAGATTCTGCATGTTTTCACTTGCTAACAAAAACAAGCAGTATGTTTGATAATTCAAGAAATAACAAGACTTGTCAGTTAAAGATATACTTCCATTCTAATTAGTGATTGTTGATGTAGGTTATACTAGTCATTTTTCACTAAACTGACCTGTGAATTTATGAATTTTCAGTAAATTAAAAGACACGTTTGAAGGGAAAGGGAAGCTGCAAAGGCTGCTGAACAGCTGCAATCCGCAGGAATTTTTGGCAGCGGCGATGGTGCTGCAGCAGCAGCTACTTCAGGTATGCAGATATTTTACCTTGTGTTATTGGATTTGGTTTTCTGGTATTTCTTGGAAAACTATTTTGATATTTGTTTAAATCTTAAATTTATATAAATATAAAAAACTTCATGTGCACGATGCTTGTGTTAGGATTAGACATATTGACAGGTGTTGGCACAGTGTTGGTAAGTCATAATGCTATCATTCAACTGAAAATTATTTTAGTTTGTAGATTCTAAATTTCTAATATTCAAAGGAGTCAATGCATTCCTTTTTAAATATGATTCAAATTTATTGCCTTGAATGTCATCTGGGTCTTATTTAACAAGTCAATTTATTAGCATTTGGAAGCAAGGCAATGGCATACAATTGAATGAACAGTTTTTCCAATATATGTACTTGCTAGCTACTTCAACAACAACCTACCAGGTAAAATTACAGCCAAGCTTTTCAGCTCCGAAATGGTGAATTTGCTGATTTTTTTGTCTATCTAGACCAAATTGCTGATTTCTTTGGCATATATACTAAAACAGCCCTTCTTCTGGTCATTTTGCCTAAATCTTTATTGATGTCTGGAAACAATGTTGTATATCCCAGTATACAAGTAATCTTAGGGATGAGATTCTGCTACCTTTTCTTTCTCGGGTTTTGCTAAATTTTCTATTAAAATCTTGTATCGGACAATAGGAAATAGTGGTGGCAAGTGGGATGGACAGGCATCTGTTGTATAGAATCTGGAGTCCATTTTGACCCTATTTTGATTATTTGCTGAGGTCTTGAATCATTTTATCAATCTACCTTTTAAAAGTCTACCCTGAATTGTTGAGACGAGGCTGTCAGTAACTTACCATCTATTAAGCTGTGTAAATATTACTCATATATCGTACATATATATGTAACATATAACAAGCACTCAACTGTATGTGCATAGTTCAGCCACATTTCAGTTATGTACTAACAAGTTTCTTCTGTTTAGTCAACATACAGTACAATCTGGAATGCTAAAAAACATAATGGATCCATCCACAACGGAATGGACTATTTGGATGGTCGGGATTGCTTGATCGGTGTGATTATAGAGATGCTTCATCCACAACAGAATGGACCATTTGGATGGTCTAATAGCTGTACATCACTGTCACATATGAGGTTCATCTATGAGGATTGATGAACCATTACCAATATTTATACCGTGAAAAACTAACATAGAGTATGCTTCTATATTTATTAATGAAAAATATGACAGGGAAAGCAGTTAACATGAAATAATGGGTAAAAACATTCACTGATGATAAGTGTTACTGATGTCACATTTATTTTCCATGCTTACGTAATGGGATACCAAAGGTAATTCTTTCTTTAGGTTTACAAGTTGTTATACACATTGTCACCAACATGATTATAGTTGCCAAGCAGTGTTGCTCTGTTTTTTTTTCCTTGTACTATTCTGTTGTCAGCCTTCCTTTTCTTTTTATTTTTCATTCAGTGGGTTTTTCGGATCTTTTATCCAGTAGAGGAACCCATGAGTAGATCCGGACCCACTCTGTCAAGATATCAAAGCTTCAATCAAGACAATGAGGATTATGACTAGCATCAACTTCACAATGGTAATGATGGACTTCCTCTATCAATATAATATATGAGATATTGAAATGATCCACTCATATCATTATGTGATTTTTTTTCAGCAATTCGTTTGAAGATGATCAAAATTTTTGGGGCAAGTGAAATGCTTAATCAAAATTTCTTCTTGATGTAGCTGATCATCCAAAGGTAGACAACTATTTTTCAGATCCAAGACTAGCAGCATATGTAGTACCATATATTACAGTTCTTAATTTGCATGCCACAAATCATCTCTCTTTGAACGATTATTGCAGTGGTAAATCGAGAAGATTACACCTTGACATGTTTCTCTAATGATTTTCCTGTGAGTAGGATCAGGTGTTACTGGAACATCTGCGCAGAGTTCTGAAGGTAATGCTGTGGATAATGATATGAGCCAGCACCAAGCCCGGCTGCAAGCTGCTGCCGCTGCTGCTTCAGTATATGAGAAGTCATTTATTTATCCGCCTGCAAATACATTTTTATGGTACGTGGCTTCTGCTTGTACATATGAGAATATTACCAAGTTGATAGCATTCTTCCTGTGAGTTCTCTTGAGAGTCGAGATATCCTATCACAAGAAAAAAGAAGTGTTTAGGATGTAGACAGCTTGATTGCTAGTAGTTGTGGCATGGGTAGCGACATGACTGAGATGGAGAGTCATTTCTCTTGTGATTTGATGCTTGCTCGGCATCAAGTTGGGAATCCCGTGATGGTTTTGCTGCAATCTTTGTATACTCGTATTGCAAGGAATCTTGCAGTGTTGCTCTGTCAAAAGTGTAGAGATTCAATGTTTCCAATAGCTTCTGGGAGAGGACAGGGTACCGACATGGAAGATGTGTCGTATTTTTCCATTTTCGTTGCATCTTATACTCAAATTCAATAAAGAAATTCTGCAGTATTTTCATCTTGGCATTTTGGGCAGCTATAGCTTGATTTATTTGGGATATCAGAGGCTCTGACTTTGAGTGCCTGCTTGGATGTTTTTTAATTCCACAAAAGGGGTTCTCATGCAACTTTGTTAGTTGACTCACTGAAAACCAATACATTGTGGTCACTGATGGGATGGCCATTGTGCTACTTTTGGGCTATGGGGCCCATTTATGTGTATGATAGCGAGTGTATTATAACTTTTTTTTTTGTTTGTGATTTTCTGTGGATATGGCCTACCCATGGTCGACCTTGCCGAATGCATGCTCTAATCATGGTTATCCATGGGTGAAAGGAATAATCTGAACAAACAAAGTCACGGTCAGACACAGAACTCTGCAGTTAAGGGGGCGCTTGGTTTTCCACAAAATCTAATAGCTATAAGAGAAAGCTTGACATAAAGTATGCCATTTTGTTAAAGTCTATCTAAATAAATATTTGAACCGATTTTAAAACAAAACCAATAAAGGTGGGCTATGAAAGTGTGCCCACATCAATAAAGGCTTTAGCCTCAGTTTTTAACCTTTTTAACCACAGTTTTGAACCGAGGCTAAAACCCCTTTTTCTTGTAGTACCATCTAAGGAGACAAGGATCACGTCTCATATGTTTTCTCTTTTCATTTTTTTATTTCCATGGGATTGTTTGGATGAATGTATTTTATGTTTGGATGGATTGTTTGGATGAATGTATTTTATGGGAATTTTTACGGATTTTAAGAGGGAATATATATATATATATTTTTAAAACTTTTGGCAACGAAAATTTTCGTTGCTAAAAGATATGTCACTTTATTTTTAGCAGCGAAAATTTTCGCTGCTAAAAGTCTACTGTACAAGACTTTTAGCAGCGAAATTTTTCGCTGCTAAAAGTCTTCTATTGTATTTTTTAGCGACGAACATTTTCGCCGCAAAAACTTTATTTAGTTTGGATCACCAAAAAAAAAAAAAAAATGACCCCCAGATCCAACGGACATAATCCAAGCTTGTTTTAACTAGAATGGAGTGAGTTGTACCACTAAAAAAGAGAAACTTTGATAATCTGCTGGATAATAGCAGACACTTGTAGAAATTGCACAAGTGACATTGTTTAGACGATAACACCCTTTTGTTATCTAACTATGGATTGGTGGACATCTATTCAACGTATAAAATGAAAAACTCAAACGGTCATATTTTAATAAATAATCGTCAATGAATCATTTTTACTATTCAAAAGTGGGTTTATAATTTAATCAATTTAATTTGAGTTAATGTGTGCCACGGGTATTTAATCAATTCAATTTAATTTAATTTAATCAATTTAATTTAATTCAATTTAGAAAATACTATACAAGACTTTTAGCAGCGAAAATTTTCGCTGCTAAAAGTCTACTGTACAAGAATTTTAGCAGCGACATTTTTCGCTGCTAAAAGTCTTGTATAGTATTTTTTAGCGACGAACATTTTCGCCGCTAAAACTTTATTTAGTTTGGATTTAAATGGATATGAATGTAAATGTGAATATGATGGAATATATTGTTAATAGATGTGTATCAGGAATTTTGTACGGATTTTGAGCCGGAATATTTTTCTTTTAAAAGAAACTTTTGGCGACGAAACTTTTCGTTGCTAAAAGATATGTCAGTTTATTTTTAGTAGCGAAAAGTGTCTTGTATAGTATTTTTTAGCGACGAACATTTTCGCCGCTAAAACTTTATGTAGTTTGGATTTAGATGGATGTGAATGTGAATATGATGAAATATATTGTTAACAAATGTATATCAGGAATTTTGTATAGATGTATATCAGGAAATTTGTATGGATTTTGAGTTATAACATTTTTTTAAAAAGAAACTGTTGGCGACGAAAATTTTCGTCGCTAAAAGATATGGTAGTTTAGTTTTAGCAGCGAAACTTTTCGCTGCTAAAAACAGACATATTTGGAAATTCTTAGTGTTTTGAATACTGTTTTCTAGCGACAAAAATTTTCGCTGCTAAAAGTTTATGTAAGTGAATATGATGAAATGTTTATATCAGAATGAATATGATGAAATATATTGTTAACATGTGTATATCAGAAATTTTGTAAGGATTTTGGATTGAAATTTTTTTTTTTTAAAAGAAGCCTTCGGTGACGAAACTTTTTGTCGAAAATGGTAGTTTATTTTTAGCAGCGAAAATTTTCGCTGCTAGAAGTCTTGTAAAGTACAAGACTTTTAGCAGCCAAAATTTTCGCTGCTAAAAGCCTGACTTTTAGCAGCGAAAATCTTCGCCGCTAAAAGTTTAAGAAAATCTACCCAGTTTTTAGCGGCGAAAATTTTCGCCGCTAAAAGTCTCGTAGAGTATTTTTAGCTGCGAAAATTTTCGCAGCTAAAAGAAATCTACCCAATTACGTCGCCAAATGTTTGGAGTATTTAGCGACGAAAATTTTCGTTGCTAAAAGTCTAATGCACTATTTTTAGCTACGAAAATTTTCGTCGCTAAAAGTTTCGTCGCTAAAAGTGAGCTTTTAGCGACGAAACTTTATTTCGTCGCTAAAAGTGACTTTTGGCGACGAAAATTAATTTCGTCGCTAAAAGTTTCGTCGCTAAAAACCTTGTTTTTTGTAGTGATGGTCCATACCGATGAGACCGAATTATGACATAAATGCCTTGGACATGTACACTACCACAATCTCTATAAATCGAGCAAAAGAGAACTAATAAGAGGTCTACCTAAACTTCAAAAAGTAGACAAAATATGTGGCGAATGACAGATTGACAAACAAACTAGGAGTTCTCACAAAAAGGTGAACTCCAATGCCACATCAAAACCGCTCGAACTTCTCCACATGGATCTTGTAGGACCAACCTGGACGGAGAGTCGAGGTGACAAAAAATACATACTGGTGATCGTGGATGATTATACCAGATTTACTTAGGTAACCTTCTGAAGAGATAAATCAGAAACCCTTGATGAAGTAAAAATGATTCTCAAACTAATCCAAATTGAAAAAGGTTCTCAAGTTAGTAAGATCCGTAGTGATCATGGATCAGAATTCGAAAATAGCAGTTTTGAGAAATTCTGTTGCGATCAGTAAATATCTCATGAATTCTCTGCACCCAAAACACCACAACAAAATGGAATTGTTGAAAGAAAAAATAGAGTACTTCAAGAAATGGCTAATGTAATGTTAAATAGCATGAAGCTCCCTAAAAATCTTTGGGCTGAAGCAGTAAATACTGCCTGCTATACAATCAACAGGGTTTATACAAGTAAGTCAAATAATAAAACTGCTTATGATCTATGGTTCGATAAGAAGCCTACTGTCAAATACTTTCAAGTTTTTGGCAGCATGTGATATATTTTACGTAACCGTGAAAATCTGGGGAAGTTTGACACTAATAGTGATGAAGGTATCTTTTTAGGGTATTCTTTATACAGTCATGCATATCGAGTGTTGAACAAAAGGACTGGTGTTATTCAAGAGTCCATCAATGTGGTCATTGACGATCACTTGAATACACCTGCCCAAGTTCAGATAATGATGAAGTTCTTTTAATTGACAAACCATATACTTCATCAAATCAAACTAATTCTGAACTGAGGACTGTTAAAGATCATCCAACCACTCAAATTCTTGGAAACCCTTTCACTAGTGTGCACACTCATAGTTAACTAGAAGACATATGTAATTATGTCTGCTTTACATCCCAGATAGAACCGGCTAACGTGAAAGAAGCTCTTACTGACGAAAACTGGATAATTGCGATGCAAGAAGAGCATAACCAATTTGTGAGAAATGATGTTTGGTATCTTATTCCTGTACCTAAAAATAAACATATTATAGTAACTAAGTGGATTTTAAAAAATAAGTCTGATGAACTTGGTAATATAATTCGAAACAAGGCTAGACTGGTTGTACAAGGATACACTCAAATTGAAGGCATCGGCTATGATGAAACCTTTGCCCCAGTTGCTCATCTTGAATCAATCAGACTATTCATATCCACTGCTTGCTTTAGAAAATTTAAAATTTATCAAATGGATGTAAAGAGTGCCTTCTTAAATGTTGATCTACATGAAGAAGTGTATGTTGAACAACCAATAGGTTTTGAAGACCCTAAGAACATTGATCATGTTTATCGCCTTAAAAAGGCTATATGGTTTGAAACAAGCTCCTAGGGCATGGTATGAAAATTCGACTAAGTTTTTACTAAGTCATAATTTTCTAATGGGAAGTGTTGATAAAACTCTGTTTGTTAAGAAACATAATGATCATATCTTAATGGTACAAATCTATGTTGATGATATTATTTATGGATCTACCTGTACTAACATCACTGTTGAGTTTGACCACATTGATGGACTGCCTGGCCTTTCGAGATCCGATACCTGTCAGAGGCACTGGTCTTCCGAGATCCGATCCTGTAAATGAGGGGGGTAGGGGGCATTTATAGGCTTCCACACGTGTAAGCCCTTGAATCCCTTGTCATGGTCCTCACTTCCCATCACCGACTCAAAATATCCTGCCAAGAGTAGCGGGCCCGGCACAACTTCGGCGAGTTGCGCGGACCCGTGCAACTTAAGTCCTGCACAACTTGGGTCCTGTGCAACTCATCTTGTCTTCACTTTTATGCTTTATTTCTTTCTCTAATTCTTCTTCTTGAAGCTTCTTTCCTTAACCAAATTTTATGCTCCAACATTGACAGTTTTCCAATTTAACTCGGATCCTTCGATGGGACTTTGATACCACCGAAGTTGCCATTGATAGTGCCATCGAAGTTACGATAGCTTTGTAAATTGAGCCAGTCGGTCTGATCAAACCCTATATATAGGGATGTTTGGCGTTCTTTTAGGTACAGATTAAGGTAGAAAGTGTAGAGCAAGGAGTTGTGGTGCTTGAAGTAGTCCTTTCTCCTCTTCAATCATTCGGTTCTAGTTAGTTTTTATATTTTTCTTTAAGAGTTATAGTTCAACCATACCTATGGTTAGCTATTCTCTTAGCTAGAGCTAAGAGGTGAAGCTTGTAGTTTGTTTTTATGTTTATTTTTCTTTGATTCAAGTTCTTTGGTTTATATATTGAACAATTCATGGTTTTTGGTTTGAATAAAGAAGTATTTTTTTGTTTACTTTGATCCATTGTCGACTTCGACCACATTGGATGCTTAGGAAGGATTGTTGATATGTTCTAACTTGTTTTGCAATTGTGTGAACTGTAAAATCTATTGATCTATCATTGACTCCAAGCATTATATATGCTTTGAATTCCCTGTGATCATTACATTGATGCTTTACGAGGGAACCAATCCAATGAAAGTTCAGAATTTGTTTTGATGTATGAATGATGTTTCAACCGCTCTATCATCTGAGCACATAGATTAGGACTTCAATTCTAGTTGAAGTATATTAATTTTGTGGGAAAAAGGTCAAGTAAGGTTTCAACACATTCTTAGGGAGGGGAATGGGCTGACCGCCGGGATGGCCAGATTGGGAAGTGGTTCTCAATCTTCTGCCTTGTTCCACGTCGTCGCTGATATTCCTAGGGAGGTCAGGGGCCAGATCTTCCTTGACAGGGTAGGTCTGGGCGCACTAAGGAACTAGTTTTCTTGGCCTAGTTTCATCCTTCTCCCCTGTGGAAATTTTTTTCATTTTTCGGTCTTAAGATAGGTTCCACCCAGGTCATTTTCATCCTAGGGAACCCGAATTTGTAATTCAGAAATGTAAAGGTTCTTCATATGAAATGGAAAATCTTTTTTTTTTTTTTTTTTTTAAGTTGAAGTATATTGATTGAATCAAGTATAATGGCATTAAGATGGCTACAAGTGGATCCTTAGCGCTCTAGTACTTTACTCTTGATAATTTCAATTCACAATTATTCTTTAAAACAGTTTATATTTTTAGATTAGTTTCGAGTTCTAATTTTAAAGTAGTTCAAAATTCGTACAAATAGTAAGTCATTTTGGGTACAAATACGTCTAATATGAATGTATATGACCAGATTCTGAGAAGATTGGTCAGTTAGTCAGCCACTTCCATAATTTTATAATGATCACGCGATGATCGGAGGGTGGGCTTCTTTCTCTAAAGATGGGTTGCTTTATGCCTTTCACAAGAAAAGACTTTAAGAATACAAGTGCAATAAAATAAATAAATAAATAAATCATGATTGGTCACTAGGAGTAACTGTAAGAATGTGTCTATTGAAATAATTGCGTGATATTAGATAGAGAACAAATTCATTGTATGAGCAAAGATTTGGATTACAACTAAAGATTATAAGTAAGAATTATTGTTATTCCTAGGATAAGCTGACATATAAGTAAATTGATAGATTAGTTATTTTTTCACTGTATTGTGTTTTTGAATTTTGGATTGGATATCTTGCTCCGCTGATTTTCTCGTGCATTTTATTCTTTTATATCATTATTTCATTACTGCAATGGTTACAATAGTCAAAAAACTTTTCTCTAGATTTGTTTGTTAGGTTTTTCTTTTATGACTGTTCCTCTTTTATTGTCCGAGCTTTACTACTCTTGATCTCCTTTTGTACCTCGGATTGCTCGACGTTCAACCATCCACTAACGTTTAAAATTGAACTTACGTCAGCTACGATTCTGCGAAATGCGCTACAAGTGTTTCGAAAATCTTTTCATCTATTTCTTATTTCTTATATAATATCATGTGTCACTTTCTTATTGGCTTTTTTGAGAATGGTCAGAAATATGGTACAACAATCCCTTAATGTCCCAAAAAGTTTTTAACATTGGATGTTCAATCCCTACCGAGTGATTCACTTGAGCTTTGGATTTGCCTATTTTTTAACACATAATGTGATATGATCAGGAAAAATGGATTAACAGGAGTTTATAAAAAAACCATACATCAGGGTGGGCACCACATAGTCCCACGAGAAGCGATTTGGTCCAGTAGGGGCAGGACGCAATCCGCTTCCTCTAACTTAGTTTCAGATATTGACATGTGTTTGGCTTCTCAGTTAATCATGACTCAGTCATAGTGTCAACTCGTCCCCTCACTTTCTCTCTCAGTTATCTCTCAAATATTAGGTATAACGATAATGAGATTACCGAGGGCATTTATTTTTACGGTGGATGGTGCAGGCTTTAAATATATAAAGAGCGTACACCCCCATGTGTTTTACCTTCTTTGATGCCGGGTTTGACTGTCAAACTTACACTGTATGAGTTTGATTTTTTTTCTTTGTTGCTCTTTTCTTTTTTCACTCACTTCCTCTCCTGTTTAAATAAAAAGAGATCCATGCTGCAACACTATCCACGATAGGGTAGTGAGAGACTGAAAAAGAGAATGTAAAACGAAAGAGAGAGAGAGTAGTGGTGAATCGAAGTAACTCCTTTTATGTACTTTTTGGTATTAGATTTCATTGCAATTTGTCTGCCAAACGTGCAAATGAAATAACGCCTAAGACCGGAAGACAAGGGTTCGTGTCCTCATCCAAGGGTGCAGGTGGCAAACCTACCCCTCTTTTTATCTCTGTATTTTTCTCATTTTCCTCCCTCCTGTCATTTCCTTTTCATGTTTTTAAGGAGGTTGTGTATTCTTCCCTCACCTGAAGGCTTGTTGGGAATGTGATGGCTACGTGCTACAGTAGGCCATAGTAGGATTTCCTGCCCTACTCCCTCATCACACGCGCCAAAGTATCAGACCCAGACTCTCTGTGCAAGGGAAAAAAATATTGCTGGTGGGGCACAGCAGATAGGCTAACATTGTTAATAAAAAGATGGACGATTGGAAAGAACTGACCAGTGGATCCACGGTTCCATCCAGACATGTGGACCACCTACTACATGAACAAAAACGGAGGCCGCATCCTTGTGGACCATCCAGACTTGGGCTTACAGGAAACCCACCAACTCTAAGCTCTGCCGGGCCTACCGAGATATCTGTGTTATATGCAAACCGGTTTTACCATCCCATGCATGTTAATATGTTAATACATGATTTTAAAAATAATGCAGATTAAAAAACTTAAGTGAGTCACATGACTCGAAAGAATGGAGATTGAATCCCCACCATTAAAACCTTTTCCGAGTTCACAAAAGTTTTGGATCCCCGGTGAAATTTGTTCTCTTTCCTCGTAATTGTCTCAATCACCCTATGAAGGTATTGGATGTCATATAAGGGAAGCAGATTACCTACCACACCTATGGCAAGAACTTCCTGCAACCGGAAGCTGGGTGGAGCCGACTATGAGGTTTGTGAGAAATCAATCCTATTCATCCATTTTTCCACCTCATTTAGGACAGGAGACAAAAATGAGGCATATCCAAGACTCGAGTGGGCCACATGGCAACTGTTATAGGAGAATCTGAGCCGACCCTAATTTGGCAAGCACAGCTCGGCCAGTTGAGCGACCATGCCAGGGAACAGGGATGACAGAGCAAATCAAGTTGACCCTCGATCTGATATGAGCTATATTAATCTAAGTTCTTTAGTAAGGCTTTCATGTCAACCTGGAGCCCAGAGGAAGTCAGTGCACACCTAGTCCACCGACCTCGAGTAGGATCTCATTGACGGTATGGTTAAACTGTCATAGGAAGGACTCGGACTACAAGGTCGGCTCGGATGGAAATGCGCCCTACTATTGCACTCAAGACTTAATTCTAGTAACGTACATAAGGAGTAATATCCGGCGCACGATCTCAGGGTAACTGTCAACTCCAGCGCATGCGTTGTTCACGCTAAATGGCATGAGTTGTGCCGAGAATGACGGACATGGTTGTCTAATCAAGAAGGTATAAATATGTGACTTATTGGCATAAACATGTACGCAAAATCTCTCACCCGAAACCTATCCAGACTACTTAGACCCAGATTCCTAGCCTAACTTTGGCATCGGAGGGTCCCTTGCTCTAGCCAGGGTCTCCTTTGTCCTTCTCTTATGTAGGCTAACAAGGCTCGGTGCGAGTGCTTGGAGCTCGGTGAGGGTGAACCAGATTTTCGCATCAACATTTTGACACCGTCTGAGGAAATTTCAAAATAAAAAGTCTTAGTAACTTTACTAGAAATGACTAGGGGAAAGAAGAAGGCACTTCCAGTAGCAGTGGAAGAACCTGAACCCACTGGACAACGACACTCGTCTTCACTACTTCATGCTGAATCAGCTCCAACGGGACCGTCTCAATGGACTCGAAGCCGAGGAGGCAAGTACCTTGCATTGCAGAACCAAGTGTAAGCATTGGTCAACGAAATCAATCAAATGAAGAAGCAACAGATTGCAAGCGAACAACCAACCCCTGATCAAAGGGAGGTCGTTCCAGTGACATCAGAGTGATCCGTCCTCGTAAGTTCGCAAGCAGCAGCGTCCCAGATTATATCAAATCGAGCCCCAACTCATGCACGAAATGTAGCAGCCCGGGCACCGACTTATGAGTCTGAGACCTCAGCACTAGCCCTGACTAACCTCTGTTTCGAGTTGGAAAGGAGGAGAAGGAGCAGAATGCTTGAGGTCGAGGCCCTCATGAAGCAGTCGCTGAGAAAAAAGATCCCTGGGTGGCTCAGCTCAAAGAACTACGAGGCCAAATTGACACAATTCGTCAGACATATCAGACTCAAGCTCCAACCACCGTGGATGCAATGATGGAGGAAACTGAACCCCTCATTCACTAGTGAGATAATGAACACAGTGATGCCCTTAAGGTTCCGAATGCCTCCTATTACACCCTACTCGGGCTCTGGGGATCCTACCAAGCACATGGAATCCTACCGTTCATGGATGGAGCTTCAGTCGGCCTCCGAACCAATTATGTGTCGAGCATTCTCGATGACGCTTACTAGAGCCGCACGATGGTGGTATCGACAACTGAAACCGAGGTCCATCAGCTCATTCGCCAAACTAAGTAAAGCATTCCTCATTCAGATCATAGTAGTGTAACGTCTCAGAAAATTCCGTACAAAGACTCGAGTACCACCTCAGGCAAAAATCACTTAAGATCAAATCCTTTAGGAATTAAACAAAAGTAACTAAGTGTTAAACTAGTTTAACTACGAAATCTGCTTGATTCGCTTTAAATATGATCTGCAAGACCTAAAAACTTGTAGAATCATTGATGCTAGGTTACCCTAAAATCTAGGATCAGTCTCATTACCCAGCTGCTCTCGGGAGTACACTGAAATTTCGTATCGGATCTGGATCACACATCGAAAGTCTGAATAATACGAATTTATAGAATTAAGACCGTCTTGCTGGGCTTGACAACCATCTCGAAAATCAAATCCAGATAGTGTCCCGAGGCTATTCGCTTGAGCCCGGAGTGAAGTGTGTGAGAAAACGTGTTTTTCTTTAGAAATTAAATCTAATTTAAGTAATCTGAGACTTGTCACTTGCGGGCCTGATACAAGCAATCAGACCGTCAGAATCTGACCCAAATATACCATCAGATCAAGAGAAATTTTATACACATGGCAGTGTACTTGTGGCCTTGATCGAGTTTCGGTGACCGTTGAACTGAAACTGGTCTGCCACGTGTGATTTGGGAACCCGACTGAAATGAAAACTAAAATCGACCTAGATCCATAGTCAGGGAGCTTAAGTCTGACCATTGGCTCAAGGGGACTCCGGAAGTGCTCCGTTTGGACGGAACAGTCTCCCTTTGGACATAACCTAAGTATACCATGGCCCTGGGCCTATTTCGGGCAATTATGGGCCTATATAAGGACCTTAAACCCTCTCTCATACTCTCCATACGAATTTGAGAAAACCCTAAGAGAGAAAAGAGAGTAAAGAGAGAGAAAGTGTGAGAGAAGTGGGAGGAGATTTCAGTTGTCCTATCCTACCATTTCACGTGCCTGATCATCACTACTGTATCGCTTTTTTGGCAATTCTGATTCTGTTTTCCAGTAAGAAAACCTAACCCTAATCAGTTCTAGAGATCCAACTAGTGTAAGTGATGAAATAGCTAACCTATTTCATGCCATAGGTTGCCGTTCTACTGTTGATACAGACTTGGTGTTTAACTGAGTCCATTACTTGCTTCTAAGGCTTAAGGTGCGGACTATAGACGTATATGTTATGGTTTTCAATGCTTTCAATGTCGGATAATGATAGATTCAAAATCTAGGTGTTATTTCACATGCAAAATGCCTTGTTCGTTTTGTGATTCAGTTATGTATGCAAATTATGGCGTATAGTGTATTTTGTATAATTGTAGAAACTACCGTATATGTATAAAATATGAAAGTGTGTTTGCCATGATTAATTACTGTGTATATATGCTAGGTATGTGTATAATACTTACACGGCGAAAGAATTCGCCCTAATACATGTTTTAGCCAATATGCGTTATGTATGTTAATAAGTGTATTCTAAGTGTTTGTGAAAATGCTTGTATGAGTAAAGTACTTAGATGATAATGCTTAGGGTAGGTGTTGAGATAGGATTCTCAACTACCTTAGAGATGTGTATGATTTCCTCCATGCAAGTTGTTTAATTTAATCGCTTATTTATGAAATGTATGTGTTTGTATTTCCTACTTACATTGTGCTTTATAACATGCTTGTTAACATGTTTGAATTACTTTGTTAATTCTACTTTGACTACTCCACATGTTTTTCTGGTTAAGGATTGAATGTGATTGGGGCTCTGTTATAGTCCAGGCAATCAGTAACAGGCTTGAAGTCGTGGCTGAGATTCATTTGCCCTGTAGGACGTGTTTGACGAACCCAAGTCGTACTAAGGTTGTCGGCAGTGGTTAGGCCACACGGAAAGCTTATGCACTTCATGTTGATCAACTTTGGGTGCGCTCGTGCTAGTCGAGCCCGTCAAGTAACCCAATGTGCCGATGTATGTTCACCATGTATGGACGCTACTGCTTGAACCTAAGGTACCAAACTCACTAGTGGAATCCTGTTAACCTTGGTACCTCGATACGCTAAGACTCATGAGCCGGACATGGTGGTATGGGACACCGTGGTCGAGCTGTCAGCCTACGCTGGGGCGACGAGCCTCCTCGTAGTGACCAGTGAGCAACCCAGACTCGTGAGCTAAATACGGTGGTATGAGACACTCTATTCAAGATGTCGGCCTACACTGATTGGTGATGAGCCCTTTGTAGTGACCTCGAGAATACTCTGATTCTACGTGGAGGCGACAACCCTTCCGTAACATCTAGAGTATACACTAGGCCTTTACTGATTTGGCAACGAGCCCTTTGCAGCGACCTAGAACCGCATCATCGTATGAGATTTACGAGGACTGACGACCCTAGAATGGATCCTTGTTTGGGAATGATATAAGGGAGGTACCTTAGTTTTCCAATCCTGCTGTATGAAAAGGACTAATAAGAACTTTGTAATCATATGCATGCACTGCATTACGCGTGCGTTCAGGCGTAGCAGGTCAAGCACTGAGGCAGTGTTGTTCATGCGCGAACGTGAGATGAAATCAGTGAGGGAGCGTAGGCGAGGGCATGCATCATACATTCATTTCATTCTTGCATTAACAAGAGTACTTAGGGATGTGCGATTTACTGCTTTATTATTACTGCTTGATTGAATTGATAACATATTAACCTTTGCTCTATGATTCCACTGAGTTGATCACTCACTCCCACGTTACGAGACGGTGTTTTGAACACCAACCAGACTCTGTCTTAATTTCAGATGATGGCGTGACCCCTGAGGCGGAGCCTGATTATTACGACGATCAAGACGAGTACTCTTACATGCAGTTCTCCGATGGCTTCGCTTTGGCTATCCGGATTGACAGGGCTACAGGGTTTTATTTTACAGTTGAACCATTTTTTTTGAGACTTTGACTTTTATAATATTATACGTAATATTTCATGTACAGTGACTCAGTGTGGTATTCATACTGTAGAGACCGATCGTGATCTTTTGACTTATATATGTGTATTTATATCTTTCAGTCTTCCGCTTGCGTTTTACAACTTGATCTGGAGTATGAATTACTGTTTTGGTATAATCTCACTCATGATTAATGCACTAACACAAACAACATTGAATCATAAGCATATGTGTTGTATAAGTGATGTTTTGGAACTCGGGAGTTGAGTTGCGACTCGACCCTCGATTTTTAGGGCATTACAAGTAGGGAAAGAGCGAAGGAAACCATCTGCACACCTTCTCACCATCAAGCAGAAAGACGGGGATGCTTTAAAGGACTACATCCTCTGATTCAATGGAGAAGCAATGCAAGTTAACATTTACTCGGACAAGATGGCCTTGGCTGTGATAATCTCCGGTCTCAAGGAAGGGAAGCTCATATTTTCAATTGGGAAGTATCCTCTGACCTTGATGGGAGACTTTATGAACTGAGGTGAGGAGTTTTCTAGGACTCACTGGTTACTATCGAAGATTCATTTGGGATTTCTCAAAGATAGGCAGACCGTTGTCTCAGTTGACACGAAAGGATCTGAAGTTCGCCTGGAATGAAATGGCGGAAGCAGCTTTTCAGGAGCTGAAGGTGACGTCCGCCCCTGTGCTAGAATTGCCAGAGTAAGGGGTCAAGTATACGATTTACACCGACACGTCTCAAGTTGGTTTGGGCTGTGTCCTTATGCAGAAGGACAAGGTGATCGCATATGCCTCGAGAGAGTTAAGGAAACACGAACAGAATTACCCCACGCACGACCTCGAGTTACCCGCGGTCATATTTGCATTAAAACTCTGGAGACATTACCTCTACGGGGAGGATTTCGAGCTTTTTGGCGACCACAAGAGCCTTCGATATATGTTCACTCAGCGAGACTTGAATATGAGGCAGCACCGATGGATGAAAACCTTGAAGGACTTTAAGTTCGAGGTTTCCTATCATCCTGGCAAGGCTAACCTTGTGGCAGACACGTTGAGCTGCAAGAAGGCTATTGTATTTGCGGCTCCGCTAATGATAGCAGAGTGGGATATGGTAGAGTTCGTGTA